>CM068297.1:51966092-52327958 GCA_034768395.1 Linum lewisii
ATACTTCTGGGGAGGTCCCTCACGACCGTAGTGGGGGGATATGCGTGAGGGAAGAGAAGACGTGCGGCATCCAGGATCTTAACAGGAAGTTCAAACCTAGGGGCTACAACGCTAGGTTTTTGAAGCGTATCTTGGACAGCAGCTTGCCAGGTGCATGAGGTTCACATTTTTTCAGGGTACCAGATTATCAGATTCAGCTTCTCGACTGCAGCACACCACCTACTATACCGGAGAGTTTTCCACTCTGGTCCGGCCCCTCCAGCACGGGGCAGTTTTCCCCCGCCCCCCCCTTTTGACGGCCCCACCCATGGCCAGGGGCCCTGGGCACCCACCCACCCCCCCATGAGGCCACGGGATCACTCACCACTTTTAAGTTTGGTTTTTCCTTTTTTTTTATTTTTTTTTTGACTGCATGTTTGTTGTTTTTTGACTTCTGATTTTCTCTTTTCATTTCGGCTTTGAACTTGTCATTTTGTTGACAAAAACATCTCTCCGTCCCCTTCATTTTGTGATTTGGGGTTGTTTTTTGAGGGGTGTCCCCTCCCTTGTTTTCTACAGGTACCCATTCAGGCTCGCCTGAACAGGTTATTTGACCCGGGTTCCTCCGGTCCTCTTCTTCACCGCGCGGTATTTTTCGTTCCACCTACCCTCTCTCCTCTTGATCATTGAGGACAATGTCATTTTTTGTCGTAGGGGATTTTTGAGGCTTGTGTGATTATTTGTCGGTAGAAGTCTAAAGCTATGTTTTGATGTGTTGCATGATCTTAATTGAATATCGAATTCCTCTATTGTAGAATCGTTCGGTTCTTGACTTTCGGTGTGTAATTGACTTCAAGTTTTCACAATGACGTTTAGACTGTCCTACTATAGAACCTATAACCAGCATGTTAGCACTAATATCAAATGAGTCTGGGCCAGAACTGAGATTTTATCACTCTTGTATGTTGGTTGACTGGTTTGATAACGTGTTTTTTGTACCGCTCGATAACACCGGTCTAAGATGATGAAGGCAATCAGAATTTTCACCCCTTTTCCATGTCTTTCTTTACTCTTTCTGATCCTTCGTGATTGTGGCTTGAGATTAGACGGAATCCAATTCGAAATCTTGTGTGGAAGTTGTAAAGGGCTAAGGATGAAGTGGCTAATTTGTAAAAAAAAAAAATGCTCAAAAGAAAAGCTAGGCAAGCCGGCACCTAAGTGAAGTGTCGGGTTGAGCACTAAGCAAAAGGGCAAAGGCTGTGAGCTAGGCAGGTTCAACACCTAAGTGAAGTGTTGAATCGAGCACTAGTATGCAGTAAGAAGAAAAAAAGGAAAGAAAAGAAAGAAAAAGAGTTCTCAAATGTAGCCCTTGATCCTAGCCAGAGTTTGTAAAGTGCGGATCTAGAAGCGGATGAAGTCGAGTCGATAGCCACATCATAATCACTCGCCACTCACGATCCATGTTCCGATTTCAAGTCCTTTTGATTAGAGTTGGTGTTGTCGTGGTCGGTTTTGTTGTGTCCCAATCAACCACTACTTGAAGTTGCAGAAATTAGTGAGGTTTAGACTTGTTTGGTTGATGTTCTTGCATGTGTAGGTTTAGTTTGTTCGTGGAACAGTTTAAGCTAAATTGTGATTGCTTGAATCTCAATGGACCGAACTTGTCATTGTGAACTTGGATGTTTTCTAATTCATTTGCTTGAGGACAAGCAAAGCTTAGTCGTAGGGAATTTGATGTGACTCTAATTAGTGCATTTTAAGCTTATGAATGACCTATGAAATGCCCGTGTTTATTCGTGAAATGACATGACTTATATGCTCCTATTGAAGTTTTGTGCAAAGTGTCATTTTGTTGTCCGGTTGCCACTTTGGAGCCAAATTCGTGGTCTATTGGAGTTGCCTCTGTGCATTTTCAGGTTATGGCATCAAAGTACGGATGACAAGGAGCGCACAAGGAGCAAACGGGAGGTCATTTGGAGTCCGGACGAGGGAGATATGAGCATTGCAAGATCGAGCTTTCTGCAGAATGCAGGGGTGCACGCCGTGCATGGGTGCACGCCGTGCAGGGGTGCACGCCGTGCACTGTCCCCTGCACTATAAATACTCTTGTTTTTGGCCATTTTGAAAAAGGATATGATCTCTTGAACCCCAAAACACATACCCACGAACCCTCAAACCCGAGAACACGTTTTTGGAGCAATTTGAAGCCATTGGAGCTAGGATTGAAGCCAACAAACCTTGGGAGAAGTGCTTACAAGTGGAGAAGTGAAGATCATCTCAAGGATTCATCCATGGTGTTCTTGGTGACCATTCTTCCTTCTTTTCTCTTTACTCCCTTGGCCATGTGTGGCTGAGTTTCTAGGGTTCATCTTGGATGGGTAGATTAGTTGTGCTATGATAGAGGGATGATTGTATAGAACTTGCCATGATTGATCTTGGTTGTATGAGGATGATTCCTAGACTTGTTCTTAATGCCATTTTATGCCATGTTTGCTTAATTTGGTCCATTCATTGTGATTTGATGCATGAGAGTGCTTGGATTGCATAGATTGTAGGTCTAGGGATTGAAGTGAGTGTGTTCTAAGAGATTAGATCATCTTATTTCAACCATTTTCACTTGATTTCTCTCTTGGGCATTTTATCGAACACTTGGTGTGCATGTGGATTTTCATTCAATTGAGTTTGAAAAGGCTTTTTGGTGAATCTCTTAGTGTTAGGGCATTGATATGAGAGTGTTGTGCCTAGCCTTGTGGTCATAGAGTCTTAAGAGAGGGTCTTGAGTCTTGGCATTTCATCAAACACTTAGAATGCATCCTTTTTCGCTTAGCTTGAGAGCGAGAGCCTAAGTTGAGTGGTATTAGGATAGGGACAAGGTGCTACGAGAGTGCATTGAGTCTATAGAAGTGAAGTGCATGGTCATCCAAATGCAAACTCGATCTTGAATGGCTTGTTTGTTCAATTAGTCCTCTTGAGCATGATGACACTACCCAACCAAGAGAACCCCTTTGTCTTGATTTGAACCACCTTTCTCTTTTGTTTAGTCTTTGTTAGTATTGCATTTCTTTGCCTTAGTTTTTAATTTCTATTTCAAACCAAAACTCCTTTCAAATGTCTAGACCGTCTATGAGAAGTGTGAGTATTGGTCTATGAGAGGACCCCGTGGAATACGACCTTGGTAAAATCGCCTTTTATCAATATTGCTGCGGCAAGTTTATTCCAGTCGACCCATAATGGCAGACTGCAAGAGTCGCTGCTACAGGTGGCTCCGAAGTAGCTGTCCGACTTGGAAACCAGGGTACATAAAATTATTTTGATTGAGGAGCAGTTAGCGGAACCTTTACAAGGAGCGGCGAAGAGGGAAGAAAAGCCCGTTACAGGGAACAAGTAGGCCAAATGGCAGCTGGTGAACCACCCGGTCGTTGTTCGGGGTTCAACCAAAAAAAACTACTAATGCTAAAAAGGTTATAGCATATCGTATTCCGAGGGTCTCTATGATTGGTTACTTCAGAACTAGCAAAATACTCAAAGGTAAACACGTTGTGCGTGGTGTGAGTTCCACGACTTCTACTTCTAAGGAATGCAGAAAAATTAAAACAAATTAAACTAAAGCAGATTGGGAATTAGGGTTTGAAAACAAGGATGACAGACGAACTTAGACTTTGAATCCCCCTTCGTTCCCCAGAGTATTGGCAATCAACAGATCAACGGATTTCGATTCTCATTCAATCAATTACTAAGACACACCATAACTCCTTACCCTTAGGTTTAAGACCGGCGAACGTTCGCTCTATCCGTTCTAACTACCAAGATTAACTAGCCGCCCGGGTACGGTCGCCTCTCGCAACGACTTAATTAATTGGTGTGATTACTAGTGATTAATGAGTTACTCTTGCAGTGAATTAACCCTAACCGGTTCCTACGAAAGGCACGCTCCAATTATAAGGTTAATTATTTAATTCGATGTTCTAAAGTAAGGCGAGCGTTCGCTTCTATCCTTAGCTTAACAAGAATCTAATCTAGGCGATCAATCCAGACAAGAAACATGAATAATGAAGAACGAATCAAACATGAAAAGAACTGATTGAATTTCGAATCTAATCACCGCCGATCCGTGACCGCTTTAAAGCCCTGGGTCACTTAGGGTTCATCTAGTCTAAGCTCTAAAGGGTTTAGCTACTCATGATTATCACAAAAGAAACAAAGACAAGGAAAGAGTTCATCATTCAGAGGAAGAACAGAAAAGAATCTGAAAAACCTAATTTAGACGACTCTGGCAGACTTCGATCTTCGATAATCTACACTCCTAGCTCTGGTTCTCCGAGATGGAAGGGATGGCGTCACGATCTCTATCCGGCTCTTCGAACTCCAACTCTTCGCTCCAGAACTTCAGAGAATTCTGATTCGAAAAGTTGTGTGTTTGTAAATTATGATTGTCTCCTTTTGGGCCGCCGGGTTAAGTATAAATACTTAACCCTAAATTAGCCGAGTCAGCCTAATATTTTCGCCGAATATTCCTTAAGAATTTTGGCGAAAATTCCTTTGAGTTCAGGGGCTGATTTCTCTGGTCTTGAATTTCGGTCCGAAGAGTTGATTGATTTCGCCGAAGACATGCTTTGACTCGGCACCAGTTGATTTGCACTATTGATTTCGCCGAAGATGCAAGCCTGTTTTCGCCGAAAATGCAAGTGTGAATGGGCAGATTTCGGCTTGAACTTGATCGACTCCTTTGATCGATTTCGGTTTGATTCCTCGAGGTTCCTACGCCTTAGACACGTCCATGGCTACGTTATTTGACGGCAAAAACCTGTGCTAACACAAAAACACTAGAAAACCATCAAATAGACCCGAAACGGGCCAAGGTAACACAAATGGCACGAGATAGGGAAATCGATTAAATATTCGTTATTCTACCCTAAAAACCATGTCTTAAGCAAAGAAATGTCGCTTAAATGAGGCTGATAATCACGTCAAATCGAGTGTCATCAAATACCCCACACTTAAGCTTTTGCTTGTCCTCAAGCAAACTGAATAGAAATGCTCATGTTCATAAATGATAAGATCGATAATTGGAGATCGATAATTGGAGCTCAATCAAACACAATGAATTATTAGACAGATCGATCCTAGAACAAGAAACCTAACATGCATACAGATCAGCCAAACTACCTGGTCTCACTAATAAACTGCACACGACAAGTAATTAGCAACCAATTACGCACGAATCTGACCTGACCGACCAGACTCCTCACACAGGATGTATATAGTACGATGGGAACTCTCACTCTCTGTGTTTAGGGACGTGTTTCTGCTCTCGATCATTTTCTGTTACCGAATTCTGTCATAGGTTTGCATTTCGACCACATCTCCACCACTGTGACAACACGAGTATCTAGTCAAGAAGGACTTCCCTGCTAGGACCGTAATGAAATCTACACTACTCGGGTTTATAATGAGATGGATGATGGGGATGAATGATGATGGCTTTGTGCGGTGTAGCTTTCGACTAACTTCCCTCGAATCTAATCTATGGCTTCCTACCGTCTAACCAAACACGGGTGGAATGATGAACGCTCGTCCTATGATACCCTCAAGCAACCTAGCACTTATTCTTTTTCTTTTCACGATTTTTTCTTTTTTTTTCTTTTCAACTTTTCTTTTGACTTCGTTCTTCCATTTGTAGGGAGAAGAACGTTTTATTGAACAACACTTTCAACTTTTTATGATTTTCTTTTCTGCTTCTTTTCTTACTTTACTTTATTTTTCTGATTTGATTTTTTTTTCTTTTGTGCCAATTTTTCTTTTAGTTGCTAGAGGGGTTTACACGTCAGGACATATTAGCTAAGACCACCTGTTTAATGGCTATAGGCAGGTTACCGCAAACTGACTTCCGATAGGTCAATCTAGAACTACAACCACAGGGGATCAACGGGGAATGGAAGAAATGGGAAATGGTTGTAATGTATTATCGAACCGAAAGAACAGGCCAAGCTCAAGGGTCTAAACCTAGTGGATTTATCGTTTGGTAGGCTATCTGGCTTAGTAGCTGAATCTAGGTGCCCCTATCCTTCTAGAACTCGTGTCATCGTGTGGTCTCGAGTAGGTCTCATGCAAATTCTAACTCATTCAAGTAAATAGAAAACCACTCAGAAAGAATTAAAATTGCAAGTTACGTGCAATGGATCAAAAGTCACAGTTGGTTTGCTAGTCGGATTCGGTCATTTTCATGCAATCAAGCTACAAACTACAAGTGTGATTTTAAAATTCTGTTCTGACCAGGCAATTTAGCATCAAAGCATACAAGTTGGTTCTCAAGTTCTAGGTTAAGCAGTCTAAGCATCATTATGAAAGTTTGAACAACAACTTAACATCAAAAATCAAGAACTGAGCCATTCTAATGCTAGAGAGACTGGAATGGAATCACGAGGCACACATAAAACACAATCAAGGGCAATCAAGTTCATGCAAAGTTCTCTAGCATCCTACCCACACTTAAATCGGACTGTGTCCTCACAGGACTAATTCTAGAGTTCAGAGTGGATTGGAAGAACCTGGAAGAGGACGGTTGATTTCAGAGGGTAAGCACGGATCCTCGGAGCGGAGGGAAGTGTAACAGGACCTGAAGCAAAGGGAGTCTACCGATTGCCTACAAAACAAAAACAAATGAAACATAAAAAGGAAACCGGGACAAGTGTCCCGGATCCACACAAAAAAAATGTTTGATAGAAATCCGAAAAGAATAAATAAAAAGAAGACACCAGAAAAGGAATACAACCCGATCACTGCTGGTCCGGTGAACCGGGAGGTGGAAAGTGGAGAAATTCGCCGAGCTGGCGTTGCCACGCCATCTGTGCCTCATATCGCCGGTCGGCGCGGCGCATATGTTGCTGCATAATAGTCCATCGCGCCTCTTGAGTGGCATTGTCGGTGATGCGCCACTCCTGCAGTCGCTCGTATAACTCTCCAACATCCGCGGGGTGGTGTTGCGGCTGTTGAGTATGCGTCGGATATGGCTCGGGGATGTGCGGCCGCGACTGGTGGATGTACCCTGCCTGATGGTGTGGCGAGGGTATATAATCATGAAACTCAGGCGGCGGCTGCGGCTGCTGCTCCTCAGCATCATCTTCTTCCTCTGACTCGACCACAGGCTGGAGTGGAGGATCAGCTGCTACATGGGGACTGAGGTCGAGTTCTAAGTCGTACTCAACCGCCAAGTCTCCTCCAACGGTCCGAACTGGGTGTCGTGGAATGTGCGGGACATACTCATGGCTGATGCCGAAGGAGATGATGAGCTGTCCTATGAAGTTGCCCCCCAAGAGTCTGCGAGGTGGCATCTTCCTCCTGGTCTTCTGGCGGAAGATGCGAGCCAGTACCCAGCCGGGGTGGAGAGGGTAGCTCTCTCGGATGGCTCGAAGAAGCATGAGCTCCTCCTTGAGGATATGGTGGCGGTCCTTATCTGGAACATATAAAAGCGACCTCCACCAAACCATATGAATAAATTTATAGAGCGGGTGAGAGAGAGACTTAACTGAGTTGTTCATCCCGAGGCGATCGCCAGGCACGCCTGTCATGTGGCTCCAGAGCGCGTTATACTCCTCGTCGTCATCATCTTCGCCCCAACCTAGGTGATGATCATGATAATGCTCATAGGGGATGCCGAGATGAGCGGCAAACTCATCGTAGGTGAGCTGCCTGTACACCCCACCAAGATAGAAGGTGATCACCTTCTGGCGCTGCTTCCTCTTGTGCTCATCCAGATGAAAGGTTGCCCAGAACTCCTGGAGGGCAGTGTCTGGGAACTCGGCGGTGATGGTGGTCAGCTCGAGGAGACCAGCCGGTGCTAAGGCGTCATGCACATTCCGGTGGTAGTCCTCATCATGATCGTGCAGGGACTCCATGGAGAGAGGGCGCACGTCAGCTCCCCGAACGTGCTGAATCTTTTGGAAGCACTCAAAATAGAAATCCGGTAGACGGACGATGGTGGATGATATCCAGCATGGCGGGGTAGAGCAGGTGGTGGACCCAAAATAGCTGGTGTGACGGGAGCGGCAGCTCTTGAGCTCGAGGCGCCATCAAGTCGCGCCTTAGTCCTGCGCTCATAAGTGGTGTTCCTAGATCCATAATGAAACCAGATTAGTCACACCAAAACCCTACCCCACACTTAGTAGAAAAACTCAACTTCACAAAGAAATGAGGGAAACTAAGTGGGGTCAGCAAAGCGGAGTAACCGGTAATCAAAGACAGTAAAATACATACTTAGGAACTGCTAGAATCGGATAAGCACAATCAGAGTTCAAAAAGTCAACCGATAGTTTTTGGAAGTCAACATTTAAGCATACTGAACCCTAATCATGGCAAGACTATCATAACGTGAAGAATGACGTAAATATGATTTCAAATGGCAGCTCGATAATATGAACGAGAATGAACACATCGGACAGCCAAACGATCACAGCAGTTCAAAGTCAAACCCGACATTTCTCACAAAAGTCAACTTAACAAGGAATTAATCGTATGCATAGCAAAATTGATCAAATGATATGGCAATTAAGCACGGAACTCCCTAAGCATCCTAGAATAGTTCTAGAAGTTCAGTTAATCCTAGTTCACACGAAACAGTCGGCACGCAAACGAGGCAAACCGAAAGTCAACCCCAACAAAATTCAGCAATCCATATGTCAAAAGATTCGTATTGAAAAGCTCTACAACTTACCTTGAAGTCATGGATGCAAAAGTGAACGAGTTGAGAGGAATCAGTGAAAAATGTTGAAAACTAGGTTTCAGAGAACTGGAGCTGCAAAGCTCCGATTCGAACGTTCTAGGGCTTGAATCGATCGTAAAAAAGGAGGGGAAGGGAGCGACGGTGGTCGGCATTGGGTGGCGATGGAAACGGCGGCGACGGCGGTTTGAAAGAAGTGGTGGTCGGCGGTGATTTTAAATAGATAGGGGTGTTTTCGGGGTTTGAACGAAAATGAAAGAAGGGAAGGAAGGAGAGAGAGGGAGACCGGATTTTTAAAGTGGGAATTTTTTGATTTTGAAATTATTTTCGGCGAAAAGAAAAGGGTGTTTTCGCCGAAAATTTCAGTTAAAATGGACTGCCGGATTTTCGAAGGCGGTTTCGCCGAAAATGATAGTACGGTTTCGCCGAAAATTTTAGTTAAAATGGTTTCGCCGAAAACAAAAATTTTCGAACCGAAAACAATGAACAGGAGATTGAGTTCGAAAATTGAAAATTGATTTCGCCGAAAACAGGGGTGGTTTCGCCAAAAATTTTGAACTGTTCGGGTTTTAAATATTTTCGTAAATCGGCTAACTTCAGAAAATCACAGTTAAATCCACAAAAATCGGAAGACCTCTATGACATGCAGACTCTACACAAAAATAATAAATCAAACAAACTGACACTTTTGGCTCTCCCGAACCGACTCTAAAATACTAAGTTCGACAAAAAATTAAACCAGACTCCAGCCGTGGGTTGCCTCCCACGAAGCGCTCTTTTATTAACGTCCTTGAGCTGGACGATACCTGGACGGTATTAGGAGACATCCCAACTTAGATTCTCCTTCACGCTCGCGTCGGAGTTCATGAAGTACAGCTTCGGGACTTCTCCGGTAAACGTGAATCTCTTCCGTTCGCATGTAGTAGCTTGGTACGTCCGTCGGGAAGATGATCAACGAACTTGAATGGTCCAAACAGCTATCTGGAGAGGTCATCCTTCTTGAGTGTGACGATGGAAGGAATGAGGACTGTCGGTTTCTCTCCTTTTCTTTCTTCTTCGGCTTGTTATCACCAGGATCGGTGATCGTTAGTACTTCCTTAGGAGATGCTTTCGGCTCCTCCTTCATACTTGTTCCGGCGCCGGTTTCTCGGAACGAAATGGTGGTGCAGTTGGCTCGATGGAAGACGGTGGAATTTTTGGTCTCCAGACCATTTGGGTCTTCGTCTTCTTGTTTTTCCTCGAGGTCTGCTTGGTGGTTTAGAAGAGGCTTGCAGTTCCTTCTTCTTCTTCTTAAGCGGCTTCTGAACCAAAATTTCTGGCTTTTTCTCGGTACCCTGTCCAGCACCTGCAGTGTCAATTGATCTCGAAACACTGGAAGAATATTAGAAATGAAGTTGACCGAGGCCAACTCCACAATCTCTACAGACAAGCAATTTAATTCTCCTTAGGAATGTATTTCATTCCGTCCTTGAGACGGAATGTTGCAGTATCCTTCCCAACCCTTACAGTTAGAGAGCCATTAGGAACATTGATATTAATTCCGGCTGTCGCCATGAACGGTCGGCCTAAGAGAAGGGTGGAATATGTCTCTTGAGTATCCAAACTATATAATCAACGAAAAATCGGAACGGGCCACAGCAAGTGATTACATCCTGGATCATTCCTCTAGGTTCTCTTAGAGTTTTGTCAGCGAACATTAAATTCATGTTGGCAGGTTGTAATTCCCCTAGGTTCAGTTTCTTATATAAAAACATAGGCATGACATTTATAGAAGCACCTAGGTCAATTATGCTACGCTCGATTTCAATGTCATTAATGCTCAAAGATAAAGTAAAAGGACCAGGGTCGGGGCACTTAGCTGGAATAGGTATGGGTGGTGGTCGAGGGATGATAGCCGAGCACTCTCCCTCATTGGAAACAGGAATTTCTTCCTTCTCAGACGGGCTGGTCTGCTCACTGCTCCTGGTTGTTACGGCCTTAGCGTGCTCGTTCTTCACGGTGGAGCTGTCTGGAGACGGAGCCTGATTGAAAATGGGAAGACGAGCCATCGCACTAGCAACTTTATTTATCATATCCTCTATTCTCTGTCCTTGTGCGATCTGCCCTTTGTTAAGAGCATCTTGCGCTCTAAATCTTTCCTCGTGATCATCAAGTCTTGCTGTAATTAGATCAAACTTCCTGGCTATTCTCCTCTCCCAATTGTCCTCAGATATAAAATTCGGAGGCTGCTGTACTCTGCGCAATCTGGAAGGATCTTGATAACCATTGTCCATGTATTGATTCCGGCTCCGGTCGAGTTGGAAGTTGTAGGGAGGGGCTCATAGAAGCCTTCCCGTTGTTGAGGAGGTGTTCTGAACTGACGGTAGTCGGAGTAGCCTCTTTGATCCCTGGTGAAGCTGTGATCAATGAAGTTGACTTCCTTGTTAGGCCAGTTATTAGTTGTACCGAGGATCTCTTCCATTTGTTTCTGTACCGCGATCTTAATCTAATCTTCACTGCTTGGTTGACTCTTGGTGATGTGACTCTAATTAGTGCATTTTAAGCTTATGAATGACCTATGAAATGCCCGTGTTTATTCGTGAAATGACATGACTTTTATGCGTTTATTGAAGTTTTGTGCAAAGTGTCATTTTGTTGTCCGGTTTGCCACTTTGCAGCCAAATTCGTGGTCTATTGGAGTTGCCTCTGTGCATTTTCAGGTTATGGCATCAAAGTACGGATAACAAGTAGCGCATAGGAGCAAACGGGAGGTCATTCGGAGTCCGGACGAGGGAGATACGAGCTTTGCAAGATCGAGCTTTCTGCAGAGTGCAGGGGTGCACGCCGTGCACTGTCCCCTGCACTATAAATACTCTTGTTTTTGGCCATTTTGAATGCTTAATTCATCTCCCTTGAACCCCAAACACATACCCACGAACCCTCAAACCCTAGAACACGTTTTGGAGCAATTTGAAGCCATTGGAGCTAGGATTGAAGCCAACAAACCTTGGGAGAAGTGCTTACAAGTGGAAAGTGAAGATCATCTCAAGGATTCATCCATGGTGTTCTTGGTGACCATTCTTCCTTCTTTTCTCTTTACTCCCTTGGCCATGTGTGGCTGAGTTTCTAGGGTTCATCTTGGATGGGTAGATTAGTTGTGCTATGATAGAGGGATGATTGTATAGAACTTGCCATGATTGATCTTGGTTGTATGAGGATGATTCCTAGACTTGTTCTTAATGCCATTTTATGCCATGTTTGCTTAATTTGGTCCATTCATTGTGATTTGATGCATGAGAGTGCTTGGATTGCATAGATTGTAGGTCTAGGGATTGAAGTGAGTGTGTTCTAAGAGATTAGATCATCTTATTTCAACCATTTTCACTTGATTTCTCTCTTGGGCATTTTATCGAACACTTGGTGTGCATGTGGATTTTCATTCAATTGAGTTTGAAAAGGCTTTTTGGTGAATCTCTTAGTGTTAGGGCATTGATATGAGAGTGTTGTGCCTAGCCTTGTGGTCATAGAGTCTTAAGAGAGGTTCTTGTGTCTTGGCATTTCATCAAACACTTAGAATGCATCCTTTTTCACTTAGCTTGAGAGCGAGAGCCTAAGTTGAGTGGTATTAGGATAGGGATTTGGTGCTACGAGAGTGCATTGAGTCTATAGAAGTGAAATGCATGGTCATCCAAATGCAAACTCGATCTTGAATGGCTTGTTTGTTCAATTAGTCCTTTTGAGCATGATGAAACTATCCACCAAGAGAGCCCCTTTGTCTTTGATTTGAGCCACCTTTCTATCTTGCTTAGTCTTTGTTAGTATTGCATTTCTTTACCTTTGTTTCTGAATTTCTCTTTCAAACCAATCCAATTTCAAATGTCTAGACCGTCTATGAGAAGTGTGAGTATTGGTCTATGAGAGGACCCCGTGGAATACGACCTTGGTAAATCACCGTTTATCAAGTTTTTGGCGCCGTTGCCGGGGACTC
Source organism: Linum lewisii (assembly GCA_034768395.1). NCBI lineage: Eukaryota > Viridiplantae > Streptophyta > Magnoliopsida > Malpighiales > Linaceae > Linum > Linum lewisii. The sequence continues at coordinate 51,978,755 of CM068297.1, forward strand.
TCTCATTCCTTTGAAAGCACTTAGTAGTGGACCGATCTATTCACTTCCTTCCAATTTAGTTTTTGCTTCCTTTTACTTGTTGTTTGGTTTTGTTATCCCGCATCGTTGTATTACTCGGGTGTGTTTGTTCTGCTTGTTTGCAGAATATTTTGGGTTAGTGCATGAGGCGTTCAGCTCGTCTTCAAGCACGAATCCAAGGACTAGAACAAGTGCTCAAGTCACCTACCACTTCCCCACCTCCTATAGTTGAAGAAGAAGAAGTTGATCGCATCTCACACTACACTATGTCTCATCACGAGGATGAAGATAACCATTCGGAACATTCTCACCATACCAATGATGATGATCACTCACAAAGGGGTGCAAGACGTACCTTGGCGGATTATGCTCGTCCTACTCTTGAAGGGGCAGCCTCTAGCATTGTTCGAAGACCCGTCAATGCTAGGAACTTTGAGCTCAAGCCTAATATGATCCAAATGGTTCAAAATGGAGTGGTGTTCAATGGCATTGATGGTGAATGTCCATCTAGGCATCTCAAGGACTTCTTGGAGATATGTGACACGGTTAAGAATGACCAAGTTCACCCGGATTGTGTGAGACTCCGGCTCTTTCCTTTCTCACTCAAAGGTAGAGCTAAGTCATGGTTGGAGAATCAACCGAGTAGAGCTTTCACCACATGGGAGGGCCTAGCCGAAGCTTTCCTTGAAGAATTCTTTCCTCCCTATATGACGGATGCAATCCGAGACCGAATCAACCACTTCATACAACACAAGGGAGAGCTCTTCCATGAGACTTGGAATAGGTTCCAAGCCATTCTTCGGTCTTGTCCTCATCACAACTTCGCCGAATGGAGCTTGGCGGACATCTTTGCTAGGTCCCTTGATTTTGAGAATACAAGGATGATCAACCAAGCCGCCGGAGGTGACTTAAGGATGCTCACTCCCGAAGATGCTCTAGAACTCTTCGCGGAGATGGCCAACAAGACAAGGAGTTGGTCTCGACAACAACCTCCTAAGTCTAAATATGGAAGCGACACACACTATGACTCTAGAGCTATAAGTGTTGATGCACCAAAGGAGTCGTCTAGCTATGGAAAGAAGCCTAAGTTACCGGGGCACCGAGATGAAGATGATCCCATGATCGCTCTCCTTATGTCTAAGATCGACGCCATGGCTTCACAAGTAAGCAATCTTAGTATGCCTCCCTCTAAGCCATCTAAAGTGGGTAATCCACCGGTTGCTTCGGTATTTTGTTGTGAAGGTTGTGGAGGTCAAGGCCACGATGTTAGTGCTGTCCTTCCGCCACTCCTGAACTTGGCCAAGGCGACCTTGAGGAGGTAAGCTTCGCACAAGGTCAAGGTTTCCATGGTAATTTCAGCCCCCAAGGTAACTATCAAGGTAACTATAACCGACCTTGGTACAACAAGTCTAACCAAGGTTACCAAGGCCAAGGGAGTCAAGGTAGTGGTTATAGCAAGGGCTACAACCGAGGAAATCAAGGAGGTTATCAAGGTTATAGGGGTTATCAAGGCAACCAATTGTCTCAAGGAAGTAACCTAAACCAAGGTAGCCAAGGGACTCAAGGAGGACCCCAAGGTCAAGGGCACCAAGGGGGAAATCAATGGAATCAAAGTGGACATCCAAGTCAAGGTTTCCAAGGTCCTACCCCACCGGGAATGTACAACCATAGAGGTGAAGGACCACCCGGGTTCAACAAGCCTCCTCAAAATAAGGAGGGTGGTTCTTCGATCTCTCAAGAAGACACCAATGCGGCAATGATCCAACTCATCAAGAATCAACAAGCTTCAATTGCAAATTTGGAGAACCAATTAGGACATATTTCTAAGGCACTCTCGGAGCGACCCTCGGGCACTTTACCTTCCAATACCGAGATCAACCCCAAAGGTCCGGAGCATTACAAGGTAGTGACCTTGAGAAGTGGAAGACCCTTGCAAGATACAACCTCTACTCCAATTGACTCTACAAAGGTACAAGATCCTAATCTAATGGTTGATGATGATGATATTAATGATCCTCCTTCGGATGAAGTTGAGGTTGAAGTCGAACCTCCTACGGGTAATGTGAACACTAAGGTTGCCAAGGATCCTAGTAAGGCTACATCGAGTACACCACCGGTCTCTCCTCCCGCACCGGTTGTATCTCCATACAAGCCAAAGCCTCCATACCCATCTCGATTGAAGAAGGATGGCCTTGAGAAGGTTTTCAAGAAGTTTGTGGAGCGGATTAGTCAAATGCAATTCTCTCTTCCGTTTCCCGAAGCAATGACTATGATGCCCCAATATGCTAAGTTCATGAAGGAACTCTACACCAACAAGAGAAAGCTACCGGAGACATCTCTAGTCCACCTTAATGAGGAATGCTCCGCCGTTCTCTTCAAAAGTCCACCCAAAAAGCTCAAGGATCCGGGTACCTTTACTATCCCTTGTGCTATTGGTAATATTTCTCTTGCTAATGGTCTTGCGGATCTAGGTGCTAGTATCAATGTCATGCCTTATTGCATATTTGAGAAGCTAGGGTTGTCTAATCTTCGTCCTACTCGTATGTACATTCAACTTGCGGACAAGTCGACCAAGAGTCCTAGGGGGATTGTTGATGATGTGCTAGTTAAAGTAGGCCCTTTTGTCTTCCTAGTTGACTTTGCGTCATAGATACCGATGATGTGGATGTCTCATTGATATTTGGTAGACCATTCCTAGCTACTTCTCGTGCTTTGATTGATGTGCATGACGGAAAATTGACATTGAGAGTAGGACAAGAGAGTGTCACATTTTGCATAGCCGATGGCATGAAGTTTGCTCACGCACAAGATGATTTAGAGTACTCTTGTGATACTATTGCTTCGGCTAGTGTGTGTAGTATTTCTAACTTCGTGTGTCGAGACTCTTTGGATGTTTGCCTTAGAACGGATGTGCAGGAACATTTAGGCACCCCGGAGTTAAAAGCTCAAGTGGCTTACCTTGATGAAGGGAGAGACAAGTTAGAGGGTGAAACGGTTTTTGTTGCTCTCCCGAAGGTGGAAAGGGTAAAGACCTCCTATGAAAAACCACCTACTCTTGAGCTCAAGCCTCTTCCCGCACATTTGGAGTATGCTTTTCTCATGCCAGATTCTAAGCTACCGGTCATCATCAATTCTGAGCTTCTACCCGAGCAAAAGGACCGTCTAGTGGAGCTCCTCAAGAAGTACATGAGAGCTATTGCGTGGAGCATCTCGGATATTCGAGGTATAAGTCCACATTTTGCTCACATCGGATCCTTATGGAGGAAGATTTCAAGCCGGTTGTGCAACCACAAAGAAGGCTAAATCCTAACATGAAGGAGGTTGTGAAGAAAGAGGTTATTAAGCTTATGGATGCGGGGATTATCTTTCCTATCTCGGATAGCCCTTGGGTTAGCCCCGTGCAAGTTGTTCCCAAGAAAGGAGGGATCACGGTGGTAGCTAATGACAAGGATGAGCTTATCCCGACAAGGACGATCACCGGGTGGCGTGTTTGCATAGATTATCGTCGACTCAATGATGCCACTAGGAAGGATCACTTTCCTCTACCTTTCATGGATCAAATGCTCGAGCGTCTCTCCGGTCACGAGTACTATTGTTTCTTGGATGGTATGTCCGGGTACTTCCAAATCCCGATCGCCTCGGAGGACATCGAGAAGACCACATTCACATGCACCTTCGGTACTTTTGCTTATCGACGGATCCCCTTTGGGTTGTGCAATGCTCCCGCCACCTTCCAACGGTGTATGCTTGCCATTTTCGATGATTTCGTGGAAGATATCATGGAAGTGTTCATGGACGACTTCTCGGTTTTTGGGGATTCATTCGACCTATGCTTGAGGAACCTTGAGAAGGTCTTGCGTCGGTGTGAAGAGACCAATCTTGCATTAAGTTGGGAAAAGTGTCATTTCATGGTCAAAGAGGGGATTGTTCTTGGTCACAAGATCTCTAAAAAGGGCATTGAGGTTGACAAGGCAAAGTTGGAGACCATCTCTCAACTTCCTCCACCCTCATCCGTGAAAGCCGTGAGAAGCTTCTTGGGGCATGCCGGTTTCTATAGGCGCTTCATCAAAGACTTCTCGAAAATAACTACTCCTATGACTCGGCTTCTTGAGAAGGATGTGGAATTTCGTTTTGATGAAGAGTGCTTGCAAGCTTTTGAACTCCTCAAGGGTAAGCTCACGAATGCCCCTATACTCATTGCTCCGGATTGGTCAAAGTCATTTGAGTTGATGTGTGATGCTAGCGATTACGCCATTGGAGCGGTTCTAGGCCAACGAATCGACAAGAGATTCCATCCAATATACTATGCAAGTAAAACTCTCAATGATGCTCAAAGGAACTACACAACTACGGAGAAGGAGCTCTTGGCCATAGTGTTTGCTTTTGATAAGTTTAGGTCCTACTTGGTACTTTCTCACACTGTTGTCTTCACGGACCACCAAGCTTTGAGGTACCTTCTATCCAAGACCGATGCCAAACCAAGGTTGATCCGATGGGTCCTTCTATTGCAAGAGTTTGATATTGAGATTTGAGATAAGAAGGGGTCCGACAATGTAGCCGCCGACCACTTGTCTCGCTTGGAAGAGGCGGAAATGGTACACAATGGTAATGAAGAGATCAATGACAACTTCCCCGATGAGCTATTATTCGCTATAGCAACTTTAGAGTTCAAGGAACCTTGGTTCGCGGATTTGGCTAACTATCTTGCTAGTGGAAACTTGAAGGAGGGCCTCTCCACTCAAGACAAAATGAAGTTCTTTGCGGATTTGAAGCATTACTATTGGGATGATCCTTTTGTATTTCGAGTTGGCTCGGATGGTATGATTAGAAGATGTGTCACTTATGGAGAGTCTAAGGACATCATGCGACATTGCCACTCCGGTCCTACGGGTGGACATCATGGAGCAAATCGCACGGCTCGAAAGGTACTTGAGTCCGGATTCTTTTGGCCCTCGATCTTCTGAGATTGTCAAGACTTTGTCAAGTCTTGCGATGCGTGTCAACGTTCAGGTAACATCTCTTCCCGTAATGAAATGCCTCAAAATGTCTCGTTAGTGGTAGAAATATTTGATATATGGGGTATTGATTTCATGGGACCGTTTCCTACTTCGCATGGTAACAAGTACATATTAGTTGCGGTAGATTACGTGTCTAAATGGGCGGAGGCACAAGCTTTGCCTACCAATGATGCCCGAGTCGTAGGGAAGTTTCTTGTTAAGTTATTCACCCGTTTTGGTACCCCTCGTGCTATCATTAGTGATCGAGGTACTCATTTTCAAGGGCAATTCGATAGAGTATGCCACCGGTTCGGCGTCACTCATCGGATGTCCACCTCGTATCACCCTCAAACTAGTGGCCAAGCCGAGGTGACCAATAGGGAACTTAAGAGAATCTTAGAGAAGACGGTCGACCAATCACGGAAAGATTGGTCGAAGAAGCTTGATGACGCTCTATGGGCCTACCGCACGGCCTACAAGACCCCTATAGGCACTACTCCCTATAGGATGGTCTATGGCAAAGCATGCCATTTGCCGGTAGAGCTCGAGCACCGAGCTTATTGGGCATTGAAATTTCTAAACCTTGATATGAGTCTCGCAGGAGAAGAGCGTAAGTTTCAGGTACATGAGCTCGAGGAGTATCGCCATCATGCATATGAGAATGCAAAGCTTTACAAGGAGAGGACGAAGCTCATTCATGATTCCCGTTTGAAGCCGAGCAAGGATTTCAAAGTTGGTGATCAAGTTCTCCTATACAACTCTCGGCTCAAGCTCTTTCTCGGGAAATTGAGGTCTCGTTGGTCCGGCCCCTTTACGGTAACTCATGTTTTTCCTTATGGCACCATCGAGGTAATCTCTCCATCCCAAACCGAACCTTTTAAGGTGAATGGCCATAGACTTAAGCATTATGTTGTTAGTGATACTATAGGTGCTGTTGAGGTCTTGTCTTTGGTCGTGCCTTGAGTGCTCCTTGCTTCGTCGAGCTTAAGACGTTAAACAAGCGCTTCTCGGGAGGCAACCCGAGTGTTTTTCATGTCTTTTCTTCTTGATTTGATTGCATGATTGTGTGTTTTTGTGGTGTTCATGGTCCTTGAGTTGTTGTGGTGTCCTTTGTGGTCTCGTAGGCGTTGAAATTCTGAAGTTCGGGGTCCGTTTTGGGTTGATTTGGCGGTGTTTTGTCGTTTTTCGTAGAGGTGAAAATTTGATTTTAGGCTGAGGAGGTGCACGCCGTGCACCACTGCACGCCGTGCACCGTGCACGGTTTGGTGCACGTGCTGTCCAGGAGCATCAAAAAAAATTTTCAGCTCCAGGGTGCACGCCGTGCCACCCATGCACGCCGTGCACCCTGTACGCCGTGCAGCCTGATTTTTCCCTTTGCTTTATTTCGGTTTGGTTAGTGGTTGAGTCATCTGATTCTTGATTTTCTGGTTTGAGTCATTGTTCGGTTTGGTTTTGGTTCACCCAACCCCCTTATCCCTTTCCTCACCCGACCCCGACCCCAGCCTCCCTCAAATCTCTTTCCCACAGCCGCCGCCGCCGACTTTCCAACCTGCCCGCCGACTCCAATCAACCCAGCCGACGCCGTCCACCTGCCGCCGCCACCACTCCTGCCCAGCCGCTAATTCTTTCAATCCGACCACGCGGACCCAGCCGCCGTCGCCGCCAGCGCACCCTTAACCCGACCGCCGGCCTTCCTCAACGCCCGACGCCGCCGCCAGCTTCCACCTGCCCGCCGCCACTCCTGCCCAGCCGCCAACCCACAACCCAGCCGCCGCCAACTCCGACCGAGCCAGCACCGACCAGCTCCAGCCACCAACTCCCATTCGCCGCCACACCCCCAGCCACCATTCTCTTCCATCCGCCGCCCGCCCGCCGACCACCAGCAGCAGCCCAATCCACTCACTCACAGCCGGTTTTCTTCGTTTCTCTTGGGTTAATTGCTTCAATTGGCAGATTGGTGTTCATGTTGGGGTTGGCTAAGTGGTTTGACTAATGTTGGGGTTAATTCCTTGCTGTGTGGATTTTGTTAATGGTGGGAATTTTGTGGTTATTTGCCTAATGGTGTTTGGGTGCTTTGCTCTTGAAAAGTGGGGATTTTGGACAGTGTGGTACTTGTTTTATTGCTGAGATTTCTGTTGGCGGTTAATTGCTGAGGTTTCTCATTGCCTTGTGCTTAATCTGGGGGTTTTGGAAAGGGTATCTAGGGATTTTGAGTTTAAGTGCTGAGTTGCGAGTCAGGTTGTGGTGTTGTGGTGTTGGGTGTTCGCTAAGCTATAAGGTTTTGGATAGTCTGACTCGTTTGTGCTTATTCGTTTGCTTAAATCATTGTGGTGCGGTGTGTCTCAGGTTTGGCTTGATTTGTGTTGATTGTGCTCCTGAGTGCTGGGCTTCGGTATAGATGCTAATGCTCTTCTGATATGACTTGTATTCTTGTTCCATGAATTTCATTGCGGTCTTTCAGTTGATCCTTTCAGGTTCTGAATTCGGGGACCGAATTCCATTCTTTGTGTGAGGAGGGGTGTGGTTAATCACCACTCATTGGTTTAATCTTTGTGCATTCCTCCTTACATTGTGTGGACTTAGGCTTATATGTTCTTGATTCGTGTTTTTGATCCATGATGCATGCCTTTTGCTTAACTGTGGATTTCAATGATTTGACTTTTGCTAGCATAGGTTGTTGCACTTGAACTTGATGATTTTGGATTGTGCTCAATGTTTTGATCATGTGTTATGATTAGGCGCCTTGATCGGATTTGTGTTAGGAGTGTGCCCTTCTTGTTGATTCTTTGTTTGCACTTCTTTTGCAGGATGCCTCCTAAGGGTAAAGCCGCTTCTTCATCCTCCGCCCCCAAGCAATCCAAGGCACCAGCTTCCAAGAAGCGGAAGGGACAGACTGGGGAGTCTTCTGCTCCTCCACCACGGTCACCTTCGCCGCCTCCAGCTCCTCGTGGCGTCGACCCTCCTGAATCAGTGGTTCAGAGGATCTTCGACTTCGACCCCAGGGATCGGGCTTACAGTCGTTATCAGGTTATGGCGAGATGGCCCGTGGCGAGACAGGGTAGATTTGATTTTGAGGGGTTGCAGAGTCGTGATGGTTGGTTGGATGCTTTGAAGACTTTGGCGGATGGAGCCGGTATTTGGCCGCTCTTGGAGGTTGACGAGAGGGCGTATGAGTGGCCTACGAAGGAGTTCTTGAAGCACTCTCACCGTGGAGTGTCACGAGACCACTAGTGAGGTTTGTGTGCGCTTCAGGCTCGGCGGGATGGCGCGTGTGTGCTCCATTGACGAGTTTGGATACCGTCTTGGGTTCTATGAGTGGGCGGAGGTTCAAAGTGGCGAGCTCTCTGGGTTGGCTCTCATATCTTCTCTTGCGGGGGACGCCAAGAGTGCATTCTTCAAGGAAATTGCACCGAGGACTAGAGGTTATTCAGCTCGCTCATCCAAGGTCACAGAGGTGAATCGGCCTATGCTGAAGCTCCTCCATCACTTCTTCCGGCACTCCATCACCCACAGGAAGACATCCTCCTCTCCAGGTGTAGTCTCAGTCAGAGATTTGTTTATCTTTTATTGCTTGGAGAGGGCATCAAGCTGCATCTAGGTGATTTAGTGCTAGGAGCCCTCCTCCAGATACAAGCTAATGACACCACTGGTGTTCTGCTGGGAGGAGGATTTGTGACCAGGTTGGTGCGTGGGTATGATTACCTTGATGCTTTTGGTCCTGCTCCAGCATTTGTCGAGCCTCGACCAGTTCTCTTGCGGATTGTCCTACCTACAGCTCAGATCACAGATCTTCTGGTTCCGACTTGTCGGGTTTCAGACGATGACAGTGATGAGGAGGATGGAGAGATCGACCCTACTACACTTCATGAGCTTATCTCGGGGATGGGTCGCCTGACCACCGTAGTGGAGGATATGCGTGAGGGACAGAGGAGAGACAGTGCGGCGATCCAAGATCTTAACAGGAGAGTTCAGAACCTAGAGGCGTACAACGCTAGGGACTTTGAGAGCCAGTAGTTCTATGGACAGCAGCTTGCTCAGGTGCATGAGGTTCAGCAGTTTCAGGGTATCCAGATTACTCAGATTCAGCACTCTCAGTACTGGCAGCAGCATCAGTCCTACTACTACCAGGAGAGCTTCCACTCTGAGTCCGGCCCCTCCAGCACTTGGGCAGTCTTTCCACCGCCTCCCCCGTTTGACGGCTACCATCCATGGTCACAGTGGCCTGGGCACCCACGACCACCACCCCACTGAGAGCCTCAGGATCACTCACCACTTCTCAGGACTTTGGATTTTTCCTTTCTTTTATTTCTGTTTATGACTGCATGTTTTGTTGTGTCTGACTTCTTATTTTCTCTTTTCATTTCTGGCTTTGAACTTGTCATGTTGTTGGATCACACATCTCATCCGTACTCTCATCTTTTCGACTATGGGTTGTGTTTGAGTGGTGTGCCCTCCCTTGTGTTCTACAGGTACCCCTGATTCAGTCCTCGTCCTGAACAGGTTACTTGACCCGGGATTCCATCTCCGGCTCCTCTTCTTCACCGCGCGGTATATTCGTTCCACCTTATCCTCTCTCTCTCTTGATCATTGAGGACAATGCTTATGTTAGTCGTAGGGGAGTTTGAGGTTTGGTGTGATTATTTGTCGGTAGAAGTCTTAAGCTATGTTTTGATGTGTTGCATGATCTTAATTGAATATCGAATTCCTCTATTGTAGAATCGTTCGGTTCTTGACTTTCGGTGTGTAATTGAATTCAAGCCTTCACAATGATGTTTAGATTGTTCCACTTAGAACCTTTAACCAACATGTTAGCACTAATATCAAATGAGTCTGGGCCAGAACTGAGATTTTATCACTCTTGTATGTTGGTTGACTGGTTTGATACGTGTTTTTATACCACTCGATAACACCGGTCTAGGATGATGAAGGCAATCAGAATTTCTTCCCCTCTTCCATGTTTTTCATTATCTTTTTGATCTTTCGTGATTGTGGCTTGAGATTAGACGGAATCCAATTCGAAATCTTGTACGGAAGTTGTTAAGGGGCTAAGGATCAAGTGGCTAAATTGTGAAAAAAATAAAAAATAAAAAATAAAAAAAATGCTCAAAAGAAAAGCTAGGCAAGCTCGGCACCTAAGTGAAGTGTAGGGTTGAGCACTAAGCAAAAGGGCAAAGGCTGTGAGCTAGGCAGGTTCAACACCTAAGTGAAGTGTTGAATCGAGCACTAGTATGCAGTAAGAAAAAAAAGAAAAAGAAAAGAAAAGAAAGAAAAAGAGTTCTCAAATGTAGCCATTGATCCTAGCCAGAGTTTGTGAAGTGCGGATCTAGAAGCGAATGAAGTCGAGTCGATAGCCACATTCACGACTCACGATCCATGTTCCGATTTCAAGTCCTTTTGATTAGAGTTGGTGTTGTCGTGGTCGGTTTTGCTGTGTCCCAGTCAACCACTACTTGAAGTGTGCAGAAATTAGTGAGGTTTAGACTTGTTTGGTTGATGTTCTTGCATGTGTAGGTTTAGTTTGTTCGTGGAACAGTTTAAGCTAAATTGTGATTGCTTGAATCTCAATGGACCGAACTTGTCATTTGTGAACTTGGATGTTTTCTAATTCATTTGCTTGAGGACAAGCAAAGCTTAGTCGTAGGGGAATTTGATGTGACTCTAATTAGTGCATTTTAAGCTTATGAATGACCTATGAAATGCCCGTGTTTATTCGTGAAATGACATGACTTTTATGCGTTTATTGAAGTTTTGTGCAAAGTGTCATTTTGTTTTCCGGTTGCCACTTTGGAGCCAAATTCGTGGTCTATTGGAGTTGCCTCTATGCATTTTCAGGTTATGGCATCAAGTACGGATAACAAGGAGCGCATAGGAGCGAACGGGAGGTCATTCGGAGTCCGGACGAGGGAGATACGAGCTTTGCAAGATCGAGCTTTCTGCAGAGTGCAGGGGTGCACGTCGTGCAGGGGTGCACGCCGTGCACTGTCCCCTGCACTATAAATACTCTTGTTTTTGGCCATTTTGAATGATTAATTCATCTCCCTTGAACCCCAAACACATACCCACGAACCCTCAAACCCTAGAACATGTTTTTGGAGCAATTTGAAGCCATTGGAGCTAGGATTGAAGCCAACAAACCTTGGGAGAAGTGCTTACAAGTGGAGAAGTGAAGATCATCTCAAGGATTCATCCATGGTGTTCTTGGTGACCATTCTTCCTTCTTTTCTCTTTACTCCCTTGGCCATGTGTGGCTGAGTTTCTAGGGTTCATCTTGGATGGGTAGATTAGTTGTGCTATGATAGAGGGATGATTGTATAGAACTTGCCATGATTGATCTTGGTTGTATGAGGATGATTCCTAGACTTGTTCTTAATGCCATTTTATGCCATGTTTGCTTAATTTGGTCCATTCATTGTGATTTGATGCATGAGAGTGCTTGGATTGCATAGATTGTAGGTCTAGGGATTGAAGTGAGTGTGTTCTAAGAGATTAGATCATCTTATTTCAACCATTTTCACTTGATTTCTCTCTTGGGCATTTTATCGAACACTTGGTGTGCATGTGGATTTTCATTCAATTGAGTTTGAAAAGGCTTTTTGGTGAATCTCTTAGTGTTAGGGCATTGATATGAGAGTGTTGTGCCTAGCCTTGTGGTCATAGAGTCTTAAGAGAGGTTCTTGTGTCTTGGCATTTCATCAAACACTTAGAATGCATCCTTTTTCACTTAGCTTGAGAGCGAGAGCCTAAGTTGAGTGGTATTAGGATAGGGATTTGGTGCTACGAGAGTGCATTGAGTCTATAGAAGTGAAATGCATGGTCATCCAAATGCAAACTCGATCTTGAATGGCTTGTTTGTTCAATTAGTCCTTTTGAGCATGATGAAACTATCCACCAAGAGAGCCCCTTTGTCTTTGATTTGAGCCACCTTTCTATCTTGCTTAGTCTTTGTTAGTATTGCATTTCTTTACCTTTGTTTCTGAATTTCTCTTTCAAACCAATCCAATTTCAAATGTCTAGACCGTCTATGAGAAGTGTGAGTATTGGTCTATGAGAGGACCCCGTGGAATACGACCTTGGTAAATCACCGTTTATCACTTGGCTGCTCCAAACTGTCTTTCCCTATTTCTGGACTTAGATGCGCAGTCCGCAAAGTGAAGTAGAGCAGCTTCTGGTTCAAGTGCTGTGCAGTCGCCATCAGCTAAGATGTTGACCCATTCAGCTGTTTCTTCATTCATCCCTTGGGCAAAGATTTCAGCTAGCTGACTCTGGTTGAATCCATGATGAGGGCATTCAGATAGCAGCTCTTGGAAGTCGTTCCATGCATCGTGTAAACTTACTCCTTCCTTCTGAGAGAATCTAGCGATACTATCCTTGTAGAATGTAGTTCTTGAAGGAGGATAGTATTCTTCTATAAAGTCTTGAGCTAGATGATCCCAGTCAGTGTAGTAGCCAGGTGGTTTCGAGCTGAGCCATACCTTGGCGTTGCTTTTAAGAGAGAATGGGAATGCCCGCAAGCAAAGATTGTTCTTGTTGAGATTCCTTTTTAAACGTCTCGCACATGTCAAGGAAGTTCGCCAAATGTGTGCGGGGGTTTTCTTGCAGCTTCCCTTCGAATCGAAGATTCTTAGTGACCATGTTCAGGACGAAGGTTGTGATATCATAATCAGGGTCGTCATCGTTGTGCGGCACGACGACGCTAGTTCGGAGGTGAGCTGCACTTGGTCTACAGTAATCCGCCACGGTGCGCTGAGCAACTAGTACGGGAGGAGAAGGTGGTGGTGAATCTGAAGTAGTGGATGAAGCGGATGAAGATGAGGAGTTCTCCTTCAACTCCTCAATCTTTTGAGGGTTAGGTGGTGTAGGCGGTGTGGTTATGACTTGCTTATGAGCTCGCGGTTTCTTCGGCGGAGTAGAATTACCCGGCTTAAACTGAGAATAGCGCTCGAGCGGTTCATAAACCTGTAGAACAACCTACAAGCAACAAAAGCAAACATACCGGCGTAAAATCAAAGTGGGTGGAAAAATGAAAGATGGAAAATAGAAGAATAAATTGCCAGTTCTTCTTTCAAACAATCAAAAGAGGTCCCCGGCAACGGCGCCAATTTGGTGAACCACCCGGTCGTTATTCGGGGTTCAACCAAATAAAAACTACTAATGCTAAAATGCTTATAGCAGATCGTATTCTGAGGGTCTCTATGATTGGTTACTTCAGAACTAGCAAAATACTCAAAGGTAAACACGTTGTGCGTGGTGTGAGTTCCACGACTTCTACTTCTAAGGAATGCAGAAAAATTAAAACAAATTAAACTAAAGCAGATTGGGAATTAGGGTTTGAAAACAAGGATGACAGACGAACTTAGACTTTGAATCCCCCTTCGTTCCCCAAAGCATTGGCAATCAACAGCTCAGCGGATTTCGATTCTCATTCAATCAATTACTAAGACGCCACCATAACTCCTTACCCTTAGGTTTAAGACCGGCGAACGTTCGCTCTATCCGTTCTAACTACCAAGATTAACTAGCCGCCCGGGTACGGTCGCCTCTCGCAACGACTTAATTAATTGGTGTGATTACTAGTGATTAATGAGTTACTCTTGCAGTGAATTAACCCTAACCGATTCCTACGAAAGGCACGCTCCAATTATAAGGTTAATTGTTTAATTCGATGTTCTAAAGTAAGGCGAGCGTTCGCTTCTATCCTTAGCTTAACAAGAATCTAATCTAGGTGATCAATCCAGACAAGAAACATGAATAATGAAGAACGAATCAAACATGAAAAAGAACTGATTGAATTTCGAATCTAATCACCGCTGATCCGTGACCGCTTTAAAGCCCTGGGTCACTTAGGGTTCATCTAGTCTAAGCTCTAAAGGGTTTAGCTACTCATGATTATCACAAAAGAAACAAAAACAAGGAAAGAGTTCATCATTCAGAGGAAGAACAGAAAAGAATCTGAAAAACCTAATTTAGACGACTCTGGCAGGCTTCGATCTTCAGTAATCTACACTCCTAGCTCCGGTTCTCCGAGATGGAAGGGATGGCGTCACGATCTCTATCCGGCTCTTCGAACTCCAACTCTTCGCTCCAGAACTTCAGAGAATTCTGATTCGAAAAGTTGTGTGTTTGTAAATTATGATTGTCTCCTTTTGGGCCGCCGGGTTAAGTATAAATACTTAACCCTAAATTAGCCGAGTCGCCTAATATTTTCGCCCAATATTCCTTAAGAATTTTGGCGAAAATTCCTTTGAGTTCAGGGGCTGATTTCTCTGGTCTTGAATTTCGGTCCGAAGAGTTGATTGATTTCGCCGAAGACATGTTTTGACTCGGCACCGGTTGATTTGCACTATTGATTTCACCAAAGATGCAAGCCTGTTTTCGCCGAAAATGCAAGTGTGAATGGGCAGATTTCGGCTTGAACTTGATCGACTCCTTTGATCGATTCCGGTTTGATTCCTCGAGGTTCCTACGCCTTAGACACGTCCATGGCTACGTTATTTGATGGCAAAAACCTAGAAACCAAGTCTTAAGCAAAGAAATGTCGCTTAAATGAGGCTGATAATCACGTCAAATCGAGTGTCATCAAATACCCCACATTTAAGCTTTTGCTTGTCCTCAAGCAAGCTGAATAGAAATGCTCATGTTCATAAATGATAAGATCGATTAAATTGGAGCTCAATCAAATACAATGAATTATTAAACAGATCGATCCTAGAACAAGAAACCTAACATGCATACAGATCAGCCAAACTACCTGGTCTCACTAATAAACTGCACACGACAAGTAATTAGCAACCAATTACGCACGAATCTGACCTGACCGACCAGACTCCTCACACAGGATGTATATAGTACAATGGGAACTCTCACTCTCTGTGTTTAGGGACGTGTTTCTGCTCTCAAGAAAGGGCGGATTACACACCCCTCTCAGAATCGCGGAGAAAGATCCTGCTGTATATGCAGCACAAAGGACATACCATCAACTGGTCGGGGCCAATGTTCACCCCGGCGGATCAGCGAAGTCGCCAGAAGTTCTGCGATTTCCATGACTCTCATGGACATACCACTGAAGATTGCAAGGAATTGAAAATGAAATCGAAAGGTGGATAAGCGAAGGACGTCTCAGGGATTTCATTGTCAGCTCAAAGCGGAAAAACAAGCCGCAAGAAGATGATCGCCGCGGAAAAGGAGAATCACAAGACAAGAAGGGTGATGTCTTCGCCCGGCTTAAGGAGCCTCTGGACAATGAAGATAGCAAGAAAAACCCTCGTCCTGAGGTGAATCGCGTTTGTCAAACCATTTTCGGTGGGGAAAGCTGCCCAACAAAGAAAGTGAAAAAGGAGGAAACAAAGGAAGTAATGATGATAGATCAAGTCAGTCGCCCAACGTTGGGATTCTCGGAGGAAGACATGGCCCGGGTAGGAGGCCCAAGTTTGGAGGCGATGGTGATTCAAGTAATCACACACAATAGCCGAGTGGAGCGAGTGATGGTTGACGAAGGGAGCTCGGCGGACATCATTTTCTGGGAGTTGTACAAAAAGATGAACCTGCCAGCTAGCTTGCTCAGGCAGACAAAAACTACCATCTCAGGATTTTCAGGGCACATAGTCCCCATCAAGGGAATAGCCACGATGGCGGTAACCATTGGGGATGGAGACTTGCAGGTCACCCGATCCATTGACTTCCATGTCATGGATTGTCAATCCACGTACAACATGATCCTCGGGCGACCGGCGCTCGCCGCCTTCCAAGCAATCTCCTCCCCAGTGCACCAAGTGCTGAAGTTTGCCACTAATGAAGGGATAGGTTTTGCCTAGGGGCACCCGGACATTGCCAGAAGGTGTTATAGGGCGGCGACTAAGAGCACTTGCCTCACCATAAGCTTGGAGGCGGAAAACGAAGGAGAAAGGGTCGTACCTGCGGAATCGGACGTCCCAATACCGCTTTTCAAAGAAGACGAAAGTAAGACAGTTCGAGTATCGTCCTACCTAAGCGATGACAAGAAGCAAGAGTTGGTTAAGTTGCTCCAAGAGTTCTCGCACCTGTTTGCGTGGGCACCAAGTGACATGCTAGGAATCGCTCCAGACATCATCAAACACTCTCTAGCAATTGAGCCCGGGAGTCGCCCAGTCCAGCAAAAGTGGCGTAACATCTACAGAGAAAGACAGCAGGCGGTGGCGAATGAAGTAGAAAAGCTCCTGAAGGCAGGGTTTATCAAGGAGGTGCAGTATCCTGAGTGGTTAGCTAATGTAGTTCTTGTGAAGAAATCGTTAGGAGCATGGTGAATGTGTGTCGACTTCACCAACCTTAATGATGCTTGTCCCAAGGATCCGTACCCCTTGCCCAACATAGAGCAACTGGTAGACGCAACGGCGAATAATGAAATGCTGCCCTTCCTGGATATGTTCTCAGGATATCATCAAATACCTTTAAACAAGCAGGATCAAGAGAAAACGGCTTTCATGACGCCCACGACGAACTACTGCTACCGGGTAATGCCATTTGGGCTCAAGAATGCTGGCGCGACTTACCAGAGAATGATCGACACAGTCTTTGTCAAACAGCTCGGCCGAAACTTGGAGGCATATGTGGATGACCTTTTGGTCAAAAGTAAGAAGTCCGATGATCATCTTGGCGATCTAAGAGAAACCTTCAACACACTACATGAATATTCGCTCAGACTGAACCCTTTGAAGTGTGTGTTCGGGGCGAACACCTATTATCCAATACTTGGATAACGACACTGTACCAAGCGACCCGGTAGAGGCGACCAAACTACGGCGAAAAGCAGAAAGATGCACTATAATAGGGGGTGAGCTGTACCGAAAGTCAGCCATTGGTCCATACTTGCGATGCCTGGGAGAGGAGGATGCAGCTTGGGCTCTGGAGGAAATACATTCAGGTGTGTGCGGCACTCACTTGGGAACGAGAAGCTTAGAAAGGAACTTAATTTACCAGGGCTTCTATTGGCCAGCAATGAGAAAGGAGGCTGGTGACCTGGTGAAGAAATGTCACAAGTGTCAGGAATTTGCGAGTTATCACAAGTTGCCAGCAACAGCGCTCCAGGCGAATGTCAGCCCATGGCCATTTGCGAGGTGGGGGATGGATATCCTAGGCCCATTCCCAGAAGCTTCAGGAAAAAGGAAATTTCTCATCGTGGCGGTTGATTATTTCACCAAGTGGGTTGAAGCAGAAGCAGTGGCAAGTATCACCGCTAAGCAGATACAAAAGTTCGCGTTTAAAAGTATCGGTCACCAGATTCTGCATACCAGAAAGTATTATCTGTGATCATGGTACTCAATTCGACTCACAAGTCTTTAAAGAATTTTGTGATGATTTAAAGATAAATCTACGATTCGCCTCAGTTGCCTACCCACAAGCCAACGGACAAGCGGAGGCGGCTAACAAACTCATCCTGCAAGGTTTAAAGAAAAGAGTGGATGGATGTAAGGGTGTATGGGTCGAGGAGCTTGATCACGTACTATGGGCTCATCGTACGGCTTATAAAACGGCGACAGGCGAGACTCCCTATACATTGACATATGGGACTGAGGCGGTCCTCCCGGTGGATATTTCAATCCCATCTATACGGATACAGGAATACAGGGACGAGGTCAACGAACAACAATTGATGCTTAATGTGGACATGATTGAGGAAAGAAGAGAAAAAGCACAGATGCGGCTGATCGCTGAAAAGGAACAGCTGGCCAGGCGATATAATCTAAAACTCCGACCACATCACATCGCGCTAAATGATTTAGTACTACGAAAAAATCTTCAGGCCGGCGGTCGGGGCAGCTAAGCTCAATCCTAGATGGGACGGACCATATAGAGTACGGCGAGTAATAGGGGCCAATACCTTCAAGCTAGCAGAGCTAGATGGCACAAAGGTTTCCAAAACATGGAATTCCATGCATCTTAGGCGGTATTATGATTAAAAAGTACTTGTAAGCAAATATTGGTTTTAATGAAGTTACCAGATGCCTCGTTACCTAATCCCAAAAACGCTGTTTCACCATCAAAATTATCATATAAGACCTAAGGGCATTGAGATCGCTATGTAAGACCTACGGGCATTAACAAATCACCGTGTAAGACCTAAGGGCATCGAAAGTATCATGTAAGACCTAAGGGCATTGAAATCGCTATGTAAGACCTACGGGCATTAACAAATTGCCGTGTAAGACCTAAGGGCATCGAAAGTATCATGTAAGACCTAAGGGCATTGAGATCGCTATGTAAGACCTACGGGCATTAACAAGTCGCTGTGTAAGACCTAAGGGCATCAAAATTATCATATAAGACCTAAAGGCATTGAAATCGCCATGTAAGACCTACGGGCATTAACAAGTCGTGGTGTAAGACCTAAGGGCATCAAAATTATCATATAAGACCTAAGGGCATTGAAATCGCCATGTAAGACCTACGGGCATTAACAAGTCGCTGTGTAAGACCTAAGGGCATCAAAATTATCATATAAGACCTAAGGGCATTGAGATCGCTATATGAGACCTAAGGGCATTAACAAATCGCCGCGTATGACCTAAGGGTAGCAAAACTATCAGTATAACGTATAGCCAATGATGAAAGCAGGCGAAGCAGTCAAGAAGGGCGACACAAGATATAAGACCAAGGCTAGGAATACGCAAGTCGAAGCTAAGTGGCAAATGTTATAAAAAAAAAGAGAGCAATAACAACAACAAGTAAGACCATGAAGTCAATTGTCTGAAAAGAAAACAGTAAAAACAAAAAGTCAAAGGCAGAATCATGGGCCCTTGGTGTTGGAGTCTTTCCCGCCGGTCTTCGAGGGATCAGCGGCGGAGTCGAGATCTTTTCCGCTAGACGAAGGAGCATGGTCAGAGGATGGCGGCTGAACTTCCGAGCCATCAGGATTCAAGTCAGGCAGGCCGCGACTACGGCGAGTAGCCATAATATATTCAACATCTGCCGCTGCTACCTCGCGCTCCAAGCGAGCAGCATCTCGAAAATAGGACTTTTCCTCGGTGTCAACAGGGTCGGGGACCCCGAGGCTATGGCGGTTAAGGCCACGAAAGACAGCCCGAACCATTTTTCGCCCAGGCCAGCCCTTGCTGGGGAACAGCTCGTAGAACTCATTCCGACAGCTGCGCATTACCACACGCATACTCTCGCCGAGAGCATGAGTATAGTATGCCACAGTCTCATCGTATTGAGCCTTGGCAGCCTCGAGGTCGCGATCCACCGCCGATTGTGCCACTAGGGAATCGTTGAGCAGCTCTTTCGCGCTGTCCCTTTCAGCGGTTATCTCCTCCACCTGAGTGATTTTGACGCGCGCTTCCTCCAGCTCAGCCTCAAGGGCGGTAACGCGCTCGTTCGTAGCTTGTAAGTCCTCCTGGACCTCTTCCAGTTGGCCAATCCGCTCAGTCGCCTCGGCCAGGCTTTCCTTCAAAGAGCCGACAGTAGAAGTCGCCGCATCCGCTCGACGCTAGAATCAATAAACAGTAAAAGGTTTCAGAAAGATCGCGAGGTGATGGTCTGGATGGATATACATATAAAAAAAGGGAGAAGAAAAAGAAAAATGAATAGAGGTAAGCGGGTAAATACCTTCTCCTCGTTGTGATAACGAGTGAGATCCATGCGCAGGGAGCGTAAGTTCTCTGCCTCCTCTTTCAGCCTCAGATTCTCCTCTTGCATGTGTTTACATGCAAAAGACAGATCACCGAGCTCAGCAAGGGCCTACGTAACGAAGAAACTATGAGCAAGGCAAGAAAAAGGGATGTACCAACAAAGCGAAGTAAGCATACAGACGAGCTAAGGCATTTCACAAATACCTGAAGCAGCCGGCAGGAGGTCGCCCCGTGCAGATCTGGGATCTCCGAGCCTTCTCCGGGTGCGGTCACCCCCGCGTAAATGCCGCGGGAAAATTCCTCAGCAATATCGCTTGCCATCCGGGGGGATATGTGGGATGCGACCGGATGGACAACAGCGAAGTACGGTTGGCGAAAGCGCCCCTCGCCCTTCCGACCAGCAGGAGCAGGACGGTCAAAAATGGTATTGGCCTGCTCAGACCAGTTAGCCCGACGGGCGCGATCGATGTTGACCGCCGGTGGGCGAGAATGGTCGCGGGGAGGCTCTGTGGGACGGGGATCAAGTTCCACGGCAGGGTTCGTTTCAAGATCTGTCGGGTCTAGAGGAGGACGGATAGGCTCGGTGGAGAGATAGGAGTCGTCATATGAAAGAGCGTCCTCGTCAGCAGGCTGGTCAAGAGGCTCCCTCGCAGGAGGATTATTATCTGCCTGGGTCGATTGGCGGTGAGAGCGGCGGAGGGGAGTTTCAGTTTCAGCGTCATCATCCTCGACTTCTACCACCGGTTGGGGTGGCGGCAGCGGACGACTGGAACTCTCGCCCGTCTTCTTCCTCAGCTTGGAAGCCCCGGCCTTTTTCTTCCTTTTTGAGGAAGTAAGGCCTTCATCTGTCTCGGTTGCCTTCCTCTTCCCCTTAGATTTCTCAGGAGGAGGCTAAGTGGAGGCGGAGGCGACAGTAGCAGACCCTTGCCGGCTAGGGCGAGTCTCACCAACAGGCCCGCGTGCGGTGGTGGTGAGGAGGCATCCAGCGAGGCTTACAGCGCCTGGGAAAAAGACAACCCAAGGGTTCGTAAAAAAAACGCACAAAGAAGGTCTAAACACATATAAGTGGCAGAAAGAGGGTAGGCGGTAATGTGAAGGTTGTGCATTCTTAAGGATTTGGCCTCGACGACTTAATTACACAAGTTAGACAACGCTAGCTAAAA
This sequence comes from Linum lewisii, assembly GCA_034768395.1. NCBI lineage: Eukaryota > Viridiplantae > Streptophyta > Magnoliopsida > Malpighiales > Linaceae > Linum > Linum lewisii. Next base: position 51,999,533 of record CM068297.1, read on the forward strand.
GGGGAGGTGACCATCGTCGCCTATACATAAAATTTACCTCCTCGAATTCCCACCTGAGCGGTCCTTAGGCCAGAGGTCGTCGATAGGTGATGACAGTCGAGAAGGATTCGGCGACGCAGGAGTGTTTCCTCGGGAGTAGGATCGAGTTCGACGTTGAAGCGACTCACGTCACCGGAAGACCATGAGGGTGGAAGCAGCGAGGCCCAATGGCGATCTGTGTCACTGGGCTGGAAATAGAAAAAAGAATGGTACCAGGTAGGACGGGGCTTAGGCGATGAATAGGTACCCTTTGGGGAGAGATCAGCCCGACGAACAAAACTTTTGCCATTTGATGTGTGCTTGGCATAGTGAATCAGCTGAAACAGTCGAAGAGTGGGGGCGATCTTTTTAGCCACGCAGCTGCATTCAAAAGCAGAGGCCGTGGCCCAACACCCGACATTAAAGGCGCCAAGGGAAGCGCCAAAACATCCAAGCAGATCGACTATGAATGACAAGGGTGGAAGGCGAAGTCCATTGGTGAAGGCCTCGGTCCAGATGCCGTGCCACCCTGGCGGGCAATTGCCAATGGTAGAGAGTCGGGAGGCCACAGCGAACCCCCAGGAGGATGGCAGCATGGCGAATGGAAGAACGCGGGCGATTCTCTCTACTGACCCTGAGGAAAGTAGCCTGGGCCAATGACCGTGCGTTCGTCACAAGCAGCTCCCTGCCACATAGACTGCCAGTTGCCAATGGAGTAGGACCCGGTGACCCTGGTCGCCTCAGGGTCAATCTCAACACCATAGAGGACCCGTTCGAATCCTTTTTGATGGGGACCCCAGAAGGGAAGGGCGGGAGATTCATCAAAATTTTCCTCTGCTACGTCGGAAACATGGGAAGAAGAGTTTTCGGCCAAGGGTGGAGGATTTAAGGGCACCCGTTCAGGGGACTGACTAGAAAATGAGGGAGGGGTGAAGAAGAAGGTGAAGGATCAGTGCCCGCGGAATAAGAGTGACTTTGGTTCTGGCTATCGGTGTCGGAATCCATGGTTAAAGAAAGATGGCAAGAAGCGGAAAAGAAAGAGGAATACACGACAGAGAACAGAACTACAATGACAGCAAGAGAGAAAGGTTGAGGCACGTACCAGGTGGGCGTCGAGGGGCTCCAGACATCTGAAAAAGGAAGAAAGGGGGAGGAAGGTTCATTTTTCGGTCGACGGAAGAAGGAGGAGGTCGTCGGAAGAAGGAGGAAACAGTCGAAAGCAAAGGGACAGTAAAAACAATGAGATAAGACAGCAGAGAAGGAGTAAAAAAAGGAGGAAGACGGTAAGTCGTGATGGATGAGTGGGGAGCACGCGCGGCTAATGGGATGTGCTGGCGGGAAATGGAACCGTCGAGACATTTCATTGGGGGCACGCGCGGTTGAGATGACGTCTGGAAGGATAAGGTAATGATGACTTTTGGGCAATTACTGAAATGCCCCGATTTCCCCAACTTCCCCAGCACGCTAGAGAATAAAAGACCACAATACCCTGAGAGATGGAAGAGAACATGAGAAACGAAAGTCAGGTGTGGTTGGCAGTAGCGATAAAGGATCGAAGGCGATATAAGACACGAAAACAAGGGCGATCTAACAAAGAGCCGAAAGCTAAGAAACCAAGGCGACGAAGGAAAACAAGGGCTTGGGGGCAATTGATGGGTCCTCCTACGGCGACCAAAAGGCAAGCGGTCCGAACTATGAGTAAGCCCTCAGCCAAGCAAAGCTCGACTAAGGGCTTGGGGGCAATTGATGCGCCCAGCCCGGCGGAATCCAAGGGCCCACATGGCGGCCCACACAGCGTCCTGGACACAGCCGCTAGTGCTGAGAAGTTGGGCCTAGGCGATAGCTCAGATGGGCTAAGCAAGCAAGCCCAAGAAGTAAAGGGAGGCCCAAAGCGACAGCCCAGTCTCGGCGGCTCTTAGGGTTCCAAGGCAAGACGAACACGTGTCAACATCCTACGGAGGCTACAAACGAGTGGCCAAGATTCAACCTTGGCGACCAAGACAGGGGTACTATAAATACCCCCCGTACACCCCATTAACCGGGGGACAACACCTTTACCCAGCGGACAAAACGATCCGCGGTACGTAACTCGCCTCCCTTCCCATTCCTTAAACTGATCGCCTCCCTTTCCCTTGAACTAACTACCCCCTTTATCACTTACGAGGTACACCACCCCCGGAAGACCAACAGGCTTGGGCTTCCATTATTAGGCCAGGCGACGAGGCTGGAACAAAAACAAACACAACCAGTGTAAAATCAAGTGTGATGGAAAATGAAAGATGGAAAGTAGAAGAATAAAATGCCAACTCTTCTTTCAAACAATATAGAAGAATCCCCGGCAACGGCGCCAATTTGATGAGCTGTAAAACAGTGATCAAATACTACAAAGCTAAAAAGCTAAGAAGATCGTATTCCACAGGGTTTCTTCTAATCGTTTACTCAAATATGCTGGCAATTTATTCAGGTTTGAACACATTGTGCGTGGTGTGAGTTCCACGACTTCTAGACTAAGATGCAAGAAACTTAAAATGAAATTAAAAGACAGAATGATTGGTTGATTCAGACAGACGACAGACAAACTTAGATTTCGAATCCCCCTTAGATCACCAAGGCAACAGCAATCAACAGATCAGTGGATTTCAATTCTCGTTCAATCAATTTCTATACACCACCATAACTCCTAACCCTTAGGTTTAAGACTGGCGAACGTTTGCTCTATCCGATCTAAATACCAAGATTAATTAATTGCCCGGGTACGGTCGCCTCTCGCAACGATTAAACTAACTGGTGCAATTACTAACAATTTATGAGTTACTCTTGCAGCGGATTAACCCTAACTGGTTCTTACGAAAGGCACACTCCAATGAATAGGTTAACTAGTTGAATTGATGTTTTAAAGAGAGGCGAGTGTTCGCTTCTATCCTCAGCTTAACAAGAATCTAAACTAGGTGATCAAGAAAGACAAGTTTTAATGTTTTAAAGCCGGGAAGCTGTCTGGCGACAAACCCTAACTCAACACAACCCTAATCTAGGCGATCAACCAGAAAAGAAACGCAAGAACAATGAAACTAATCTAGGTGTCAACTAGACAAGAAACGCAGTACAACAATCAAGAACAAAACAACCATGCAAAGAGAAACTGATTGAACTTTGAATCTAATTACCGCCGATCCGTGACCGCTTTAAAGCCCTGGATCACTGAATTTTTTCTAGAAATGGGCTTGGTCCCAAAATCAATTCTCAAAATAGGCTCTATTTACAGTCAATTCCCAAAATGGGCTTGCTTTTGCTGACTGGGCACGTATGCCGTAAAAATAAATGACGATCAGTGTTTATCGCCAAATTAAGTGGCGACTTTCAACATCTGACACAATAGAACCGAAAATCGCCACTTATAGTGGCGATTTCCAGCCTGAAAATCACCACTATAAGTGGCGATTTTTGGGCTAAAAATGACAGCCGAAAATCGCCACTTATAGTGGCGATTTTCAGGCTGTAAATTGCCACTATAAGTGGCGATTTTCATGCATGATATCAACTTTGTATCAAGCATCAAATTTTTTGGCATGCTCCCTCAATAGCAACTAACACGGAAAAATTAAAATGGGCAGCCCAAATGGAAGGATTTAATTGGTTACCTAGATTACAATTTGATATTGTAATAGAAGATAGAGATAGGGTCGGACTCCTATATTAATGTTCCTTCATTCTTCCCATTTTTATCATTCACTCCTCTAACCTCTATGCATGCAAGAAACAAAGCAAGTAAGCTCCTCCATTAATATTCAAGTTCGTTTCCTATTATACCTCCTTACATATTTACCACTAATTACGTACTATTTTCTTGAAGGAACGTTAATATTATATAGTTAGTTCGGTGACGTATATCATTCTAACTATCCACAGTTTGAAGGTATGCACGAAATTTATGTATTTATATTTTTTGTGTGTTCTTAATAAAAGCAACATGTTTATGTAAATTAGTTGTATTTTGTAGTATTCTGTTGAAGACACAACGGTTCTATCAAGATAGCTTGGTGAATCATCTTCATTCCCGAAAGTTTGAAGCTATAAAGGAGTAAGATCACATACGCATTGAGCATGTCTTTTTTAGTAATTATTATTATTTCATATGTAAATATTATAACATACATATATACGCACTTCTAAATATAAAGATTTTCCTCTAACTGCTCCATCAAAGACTAATTATTATTTTGTTACTAATAGTATTCATACATGTTTTTGTCCAGTTTGTAGTTACAATGGGTGAACCATATGACCCCGTGCATTTCATTGGCCCTGGGCCCGAAGAGGACAGTGTACTCCACGATCAAGCCAATCACCGATCTAAGCATATATGGCAAAATCCGGTTAGTACGCCAAACTAACAACCAATGGGAAATTTGGCTTCACTTTTACACTTTGACAATTTTGCTTCATATATATTAAATCCATGGCCATGCAGTTGACCTCGAAACTTTTTAGACTTTACCATTTTGTTCCAAATCAATTTTACCATTTGACAATTCTTTCTGATGGGCTACTTTGATCATCATTTAAAGAACCAATTTTCAGTTTTCGTTCATAAATTTTCAATTTTCAATGTTCTTATGTTCTTCATTACTTGAAACATAGTTTTCAATTTTTTAGGGATAGAAGTTAAGAAATAAATTAGTTCTGGCGATGGACACTAAATGTGGTATGTTTGTTGAAGTGTATACTTGGTTATTATATGGATTTGTATATTATGTTCACTTGCACTTCTGTGTAATGTTGATTTTTTTATTATATATGTGGTCATTTTGTGACAACATGAATAATATAATGGTTTTGTGCTTATTCTTCGCAGGGTCAACAGAGATTGCTTCACTGTAGACGAGCTACCACTCTACCGCCCTACCACATCTGAGAACCGTGGGGTTGTACGGCGTTCACGAGCTTGTGCGGATGAGGTTGGATCACAACCTCATCACTGCACTAATAGAGAGATGAGGCCTGAGACACACACTTTCCACATGCCAGAGGGGGAGTGCACCGTGACATTGCAAGATGTGAACATTATTTCAGGATTACCTATCAACGGCAGAGCCATCACTGGGAGGACATCAGGACAGTGGATAGAAATTCGGTTGGTGAAGTATTTGTTCGTACGCCAAACTATATGTTGGACTGGCGCGGATATCGGAAGGCCTCGTATACCCTTGTAAACTCCATTCAGGCTCTCAACCATGTTTGTTGTCGTGATCCCATATTTGTGTCCCTCGTCGTGGGACATCGTCCAATGCTTCGGATCATGACGGTATATCCAATTCGCACTAGCATGATTTCCCTCCAACTGCTCCAGCTCATTCATTCTCCGTGTGTATTTGCGTAGTTGGAAAGTACGGGCAACACTCCATATTCTATTTTTTATTTCAGTGTTGTGAAAAGTGTCGTTGTAGTTGCTCATGAAATGTCGCACACACCATCGCCACTCCCATTCAAGTTGGGGTCCGTAATCCTCCATCGCCCTTTTTATTCCAGCGTGTCGGTCGGATATTATGGCCAGCCCCCTTCGTTGGGTGACATACATTTGTAAACATTGAATGAACTACGGCCAACTACGAGTGTTCTTGGACTCGACAATTGCGAAAGCGAGAGGCATGATCTGTCGATTTCCATCAATAGCAGTGGCGACGAGCAACGTCCCTTTGAACTTGCCTTTCAGGAATGTGCCGTCAACTTGAATCACGGGGAGGCAGTGGTTGAACCCAATTATGCACGGGGCAAATGACCAAAATACACGCTGGAAAATGGAAACATCTGGGACTGTCATGCCCGTTTCTGTGACTAGTGGTCTCGTAAAAAATTGGTACATTGTGCCAGGATTCCAATATTCGATGGCACGTAGAAGGCGGGGCAGGTCTTTGTACGAACCGACCCAGTCGCCGTAAACTTCAGCTAATGCCTTCTGTTTTCCATGCCAAGCTTTCTTGTACGAGATCTTGAACCCCACCGACTCAGTGATTTGAGCTTGTATTGCGCTGATCTTGAGAGTTGGATCTGCTTGTATCAGATGCAGTATGTGGCTAGCGACATATGAGCTGTCCAATTGGTGATGATCTTGGACGATGGTACTTTGCAAGCATGCATGGTGCATCTCCGCGGTACGTATGGACCAAAAGTCCTTTTCTTTTGATTGAGCAGCACGTACGGTCCACTTGCAATCAAATGCATCAGCATTCTTGCATTTCACAATGAGTAATCGCTTCTTCGAGTCACAGACCATGTACTCAAAATTACGCTCCAACGCATATTGTTTCAGTGCCGTTTGAACGTCCTTTTTGGTCTGGAATATCATACCCCTACTGAAGTCCCTTGAAGGGTCCCAATATGGGATGTCTGGAACTTCGGGCATATCGTTTGTGGCGTACATGGGCATGCCGATCATCGTGTAATGCTCAGTGGGGGGCATATGTTGCCTTTCAGCAACCTCAGGATCGCCATCTGAGTCATCAGTGCTGACGTCCTCGCTCGGTGGTGGGCTAGAATCTGAATGAACGTTGTAAAATCCTTCAATTTGCGATGAGGGTCCGACGTCTTCATGACGGGTTTCCTCCCAATCTCGGTAACACGATCCGCAATATCATCCCACGACTCACTGCATTGGCCAAATAGTTGTTACGTAGGAAATATGACCAGGAGCCATCATTATGAAATTAAGAAGTAATGATTTATCACCTTGTAATTGTATCAACATAAATCTCGGCATATTCAATATCTGGATTATTTTGTAGTGTCTCGTATATCATTTCCACATCATCGTAGTGACTGAGAGCGATTGGGATGTGTGCACGGGTATGAGCGTTGTAGGCTGGCATTCTATACGTTAGATATGGTGGCTTTTCATGCTCATCGAAGTGTATAGGTTCGGTAATTAACTTTAGCATTTCACTGAAACTAAGCTTCCTCTTTGCTTTGATTTTTTTGACGTGGCCACCTTTGTAGTCCACTCCGTTTGATGTGAAGTTAGTCTCCCCTCCCCAACGAACAATGAGCACATACTTTCTTCCCATTCTGTACAAAGGCACATGGACGTGTATCAAACTTACTCTTAAAATCATAAGAGATAAATTCATCTTGTATGGGTTATCAATTACAAAATAAAAACAACCAAAGCATCAAACAACATGAATAGCGAATAGTACACATTTAACACAAACTTACTTCAGAATGCTAAAAATGTCGTTGAGGGAAAATCTATCACGAAGTAGGAGGACTAATAATTTTGGGGAAATGTTGGAGGAGTTAGTGGTTCTTTCGATACAAAATAAGACAGTATATATAATTTCATATTTGTAGAGTACAGCTAACATTGCTCAAATAATTACGTGCAAAAAGACACAATAATTGGCTCGTTATAGGGAAACAGTCTGATGATTTCCCACCACCTAAAATAATGCATGAAATAGCCACTATAATTTCCCACCACTTGAAATAATGCATCATATCTATTTCCCATGTGCCTGTGTCAGCATAAAAATAGCCACTATAATGCATGAAATAATGCAAGAAAAGTTAGCATGAAAATCGCCACATATAGTGGCAATTTTCAGCACTGAAATCGCCACTATAAGTGGCGATTTTTGGGCTGAAAATGACAGCCAAAAATTGCCACTTATAGTGGCGATTTTCAAGCTGGAAATCGCCACTATAAGTGGCGATTTTTGGTTCTATTGTATCAGATGTTGAAAGTCGCCACTTAATTTGGCGATAAACAATGGTCGTCATTTATTTCAGCGACATACGTGCCCAGTCAGCAAAAGCAAGCCCATTTTGGGAATTGACCGTAAATAGAGCCTATTTTGAGAATTTATTTTGGGACCAAGCCCATTTCTGGAAAAAATCCTGGATCACTTAAGGTTCATCTAGTCTAAGCTCTACGAGTTTAGCTACTCATGTTCATAACAAAAGAATCAAAGATAGAAACAGAGTTCATCACCCAAAGGAAGAACATATAGAAACTGTAAAACCTAATTAAGACGACTCTGGCTAAGCTTCGCTCTCCGGTAATCTTCAATCCTAGCTCCGAGTCTCCGAGGTGAAGGGATGGTGTCACGATCTCTTCCTGGCTCTTCGAACTCTAAACTCTGCTCCCGAACTCGTGAGAATTCTGAAATTATGATGTATTATGAGGTATCTTCTTTATTGGGCCGCTGGTTAAGTATTTATACTTAACCCTAGAATCGCCGGATTTTGCCTTGAGTTTTCGCCGAAAACTTGAGTGTAAATGAAGGCTTCCGTCGGCTGATTCTCCTGTGATTTTTGGACATTAGGGTTCTCGGGAAAAAATTGGACTTTTCACCGAAAACTTCTCTTTGTGAACTCAGCCGATTTCTTTTTGAGTTTTCACCGAGAACCTGGGGAGTTTTCACCGAAAACTGCAGTGTAAATCAGGGTAGGATTTGAATTGACTTGATTGACTCCTTGGATCGATTCTGGTGCCGTTCCTCAAGGTTCCAACGCCTTAGACACGTCCTTGGCTACTTTATTTGATGGCAAAACCTGTGCTAACATGAAAACACTAGTAAACCATCAAATAGACCCCAAACGGGCCAAAGTAACACAAATGGCACGAGATAGAGCAGTTGAGTGAATATTCACTGTTCTACCCTAAAAACCATGTCTTAAACAAGGAAATGTCGCCTAAATGAGGCTGATAATCACGTCAAATCTAGTGTCATCACCGTTCTTGTAAGTCTCGCAAAGAGCAATGAAGTCAACCAAGTGGGTGCAAGGGTTGTCAAGCGGCTTTCCTTCAAATTGTAGATCCTAGAGATCATTCCCAGGAAGGGGATCTTAATCTCATAGCCAGGATCGTTGTCATTAAGTGGTACAGAGATGGATGATCGAACGCTAGCAACGCTCGGCTTGTTGTAGTCCGCAAGACTTCTCTGAGTAGTCATCGCGGTAGGGAAAGATGGATCGGAAGTGGCTCGTTTCTAAACTTGCTTAACCTGGCAAAGAGAAAAAACAAAAACAACCGGTGTAAAATCAAAGTGTGATGGAAAAATGAGAGATGGAAAGGTAGAAGGATAAAGTGACAAATCTTCTTTCAAACAATTAGAAGAGTCCCCGGCAACGGCACCAATTTGATGAACGTTATAATGCGTGCAATCAAATAACTATCAAGCACAAAGCAAGATACATCGTATTCCACAGGTCTCTTCTAATCGTCTACTCAAATATGAAGGCAAAATAGTCAGGTTTAAATCAGAAGTTGTGTGTGGTGTGAGTTCCACGACTTCTAAACTATAAAGCAGGAAAATGAGAAATGAAACAGAAAAACGGTTGAAAGATTGGTTGACTTAACAAGACGACAAACAAGCTTAGATTTCGAATCCCCCTAAGATCACCATAACATTGGCGATCACAAGACCAGCGGTTTTCAATCCTGATTCTTTCAGTTCTCAGACACCACCATAACTCCTGACCCTTAGGTTTAAGACTGGCGAATGTTCGCTCTATCCAATCTAACTTCCAAGATTAATTGACTGCCCGTGCGTTTGCTTCTACAACGGAAAACTAACTGGCGCAATTACTAATGATTAATGAGTTACTCTTGAAGCGGATTAACCCTAATTGGTTCCTACAGAAAGAAATTGTTCCAATGAATAGTTTAACTGTTGATTCGGTGTTTTAAAGTGAGGTGAACGTTCGCTACTATCCTCAGCTTAACTAGAATCCTAACTATGTGGCCAAACCAGAAAGAGAAACATAAAGCAGTGAAGAACAAACCAACCATGCAAGAGAAACTGATTGAAACTGGATTTAATTACCGCCGATTCGTGACCGCTTTAAAGCCCCGGGTCACTTAGGGTTCATCTAATCTAAGCTCTATGAATTTAGCTACTCATATTCGAAACAGAAGAATCGAGAACAAACAAAGAATACATCTTTAACAAGGAAGAACAGAGAAGAACTGCAAAACCTAATTTCATATGAGTCTATGAAGCTTCAATCTCCTGAATCTTCAACTCCTAGCACCGAGCTCTCCGAGAGGGAAGGATGGTGTCACGAATCTCTTCCTCACTCCTCAAGCTCTCTAAACTCTCTCCCGAACAGTTCTAAGTCTGGAAATTAATCCAAGGTAAAGTGTGTTTTGAATGTGGCCGCTGATCCTGTATTTGTATGATTTTGAGTCCCAGCCGAAAAGAGAATTAATTTTCGGTGAAAACTTTAAAGTTTTTGCCGAAAACTTTAGGTGAAACCCCGACTGAGTCTTCTGTCTCCGACTGACCATCTTGTGCCTTAGTTTTTGACCGAGGACTTTGGAGTTTTCAACGAGGACTAATTTTGTCCCAGTTGGCAGTAATACCGTCTGTGCACTTTTCAGCGAAGACTTTTGAGTTTTCGCCGAAAACTCTGGTTAATGATCGGGCAGTGCTTCCTTCTGACTTGGTTGACTTCTGGATAGATTCCGGGCCACTCCTTAAGATTCCTTTGCTTCTCGAGCTCGACCGTGGCTATGTATTTGACGGCAAAAACCTGTGCATTCTCAAAAGCACTAGAAAACCATCAAATAGACCAATAATGGGCCAAAGTAACCAAAACGGCACGAATTAGGGCATTTAGGTGAAAACATGCTAAATCACCCTAAAACCCGAGATTCAAGCAAGAAAATGTAGCTTAAATGAGGCTGATAAACACGTAAAATTGAGTGTCATCAGATACCAAGACAATGGCTGCCTATGGAGGATAAGACTCACTACAGATGAGAGCGGTGTGTAGACGGCAAAACAATTCAATCCACCCCATCTGTGTTTGGACAGCCAGAACAATGTCAGTCCGAGACAGCTGGACGTTAGTGTGATAGATGATGCAGTCACGCCCTTTGTCCAAGCACGCCCCCATGTTCGGATCAAACTGCTCTAGGCCGAGATTTTTACTATGTGCCACATGCATATTTCATACAATAAGGCATGGAACGGCAAGCAGCGGGCCATGGAGCGTATATACGGTAGATGGGAGGAATTGTACAACCATTTACCGACCTTCGTGAAGGCTATACAAGATCGGAACTATGGGACGCAGGTTGAATTCATCACGAGACCGATTACTACGACTGATGGAGATAGAGTCTCCCAATTTGACCGTGTGTTTTGGAGTTTTGCCCCGTCCATCGAAGGTTTCAAACATTATCCTCATGTGCTCGTAGTTGACGGCACCTTCACCACGGGAAAATACAAGCACACACTACTCATGGCTAGTTCATTCGACGGTAAGAAGAACATTTTTATCATGGCCTTCGCAATTGTGAGCGTTGAGAACAATGAGAACTGGGAATGGTTCTTTGAGTGCATACAACGGCTAGTTACACAGAGACACAAAGTGTGTATCATATCTGAACGACATGTGGGCATCGTGATTGTGATGGGAAAATCAGATTTGGATGCCATTGGTGGTGGTGCGCCCGCTACTATGTAAGCAATTACAACAGCTACACGAAAAACTCAAAACTCAAAGGCCGGCTTCTAACTCTAGGTAAGTATTATGACACTCCACCATTTACTTAATAAATCTGGCATACATCATTCTAATCCAGTCTCCCTTACGTGTAGCTAAACGGAGGTCGTTGAGAAAGTTCATAAGGGGTGCAACATCATTCGCAAGGGCTGATCCCACGAGTAAAAAGTGGGCTCTTGAAGATCAATTGTATTGGTCAAGAGCGTAGACATTCAACACGACGGGGCACGATGGAACCACTTGACATTAAACATGGTGGAGAGCGTGAATGGGGCATTCAAGTCAATCAAGGCTCTTCCAATTTTCATCTTTTGTTGAATCCACCTTCTATAGGATGCAAACGTACTTCGAAGATCGACAGAAGAGGATTCGAGAAGAACAGGCGACCGGTGCAATCTAGTCAAAGAAGTGTCTTTCCCGCATGGAGAAAAGATTGCTTTAGGCGAATTCCCACACGGTGAGGACGTTCGATTACGATGTCGGCATATACGAAATTGATGAGCTGCAGAACAGCAGATCGTATTCCACAGGGTTTCTTCTAATCGACTACTCCAAGAAGCTGGCAATTTATTCAGGTTTAAACACTTTGTGCGTGGTGTGAGTTCCACGACTTCTAGACTAAGATGCAAGAAAATTAAAATGAAATTAAAAGACAGAATGATTGGTTGGTTAAGACAGACGACAAACAAGCTCAGATTTCGAATCCCCTTAGATCACCAAGGCAACAACAATCACAAGACCAACGGTTTTCAATTCTCATTCAATCAATTTCTAAACACCACCATAACTCCTGACCCTTAGGATTAAGACCAGCGAACGTTCGCTCTATCCGTTCTAACTACCAAGATTAATTAGTCGCCCGGGTACAGTCGCCTCTCGCAACGACTTAACTTAACTGGTGCAATTACTAATGATTTACGAGTTACTCTGGCAGTGGATTAACCCTAATCGGTTCCTACGAAAGGCACACTCCAATTATAAAGTTAACTGGTTGAATTGATGTTCTAAAGTGAGGCGTTCGCTTCTATCCTCAGCTTAACACGAATCTAAGCTAGGTGATCAGGAAAGACAAGTTTTAATGTTTAAAGCAGAGAAGCTGTCTGGCGACAAACCCTAATTCAACACAAACCTAGTCTAGGCGATCAATCAGAAAAGAAACATAAACAATCAAGAACAAAACAACCATGCAAAGAGAAACTGACTGAACTTTGAATCTAATCACCGCCGATCCGTGACCGCTTTAAAGCCCTGGGTCACTTAGGGTTCATCTAATCTAAGCTCTACAAGTTCAGCTACTCATAACGATAACAGAAGAATCAAAGGCAACAAAGGAAATCATCATACAGAGGAAGAACAGATAAGAACTGAAAAACGTAATTATGACGACTCTGGCGAAGCTTCAATCTCCTGGATCTTCAACTTTAAGCTCCGAGCTCTCCGAGGTGGAAGGATGGCGTCACGATCTCTCCACGGATCTTCGAACTCTCTAAACTCTATCTATCGACCCTAGAGTCGTGGCTAATCAGCCAAAATTCGTGTGTATCTAATCTGGCTTCAAAAAGTCTATATATAACCCCAGAGAAACCCTTTACAAGTTGGAAAAGGCTGAAAATTAGGGTTTCTGCCCGGATTTTCAAAGGAATTTTTGCCGAAAACATTACCAGATTTTCGCCAAAAATGTTAGTTAAAAACCAGCTCCAACTTGTTTCGATGATTCCTGCTCCGTTTGAACTCCGATTTTTGGTCCCCGTTTGAAGCGCTGGACTCGTGAGAGAGTCCTCTATAATGTGGTAACCTGGAGGCTCAACATAAAAGCTCACAAAAAGGGTCAAAATAGCCTATAAATGGACAATGTATGCACTAGGAGCCTAGAATTACATAATAAACACATTTTCACCAAATATTCATCAGAATGGCATCAAAGGGGCATGAAATGTTGCTTAAATGGGGATGAAAATCACGTCAAATCGAGTGTAATCAATACCCCACACTTAAGCTTTTGCTTGTCCTCAAGCAAACTGAACTAGAACATACTCAAATTCACAAATGACACGAGATTAAACTGAGATTCAATTCTAACAATTTGGTTTAGACTGTTCCACGTAGAAAAAGTGACCTACACATGCAAGAACATCAACCAAAAAAGTTTTTGATCTCACTAATTTCTGCACACTTCAAGTAGTAGTTTAAACAACGATCCTTTCTTGGCAAAAACAATTAATCATAATTAACAGACTACGATAACACCAATTCTAATAAAGACTTTAAGCTCTAGCCATGATGTGGATGTGGAGGTAGGAAAAGTGACGTGGCTATCGACTCGACTTCATCCGTTTCTAGATCTGTACGTTACATGTTCTAGCTAGGACCGCTTTAAACAACAATTTATTTCAAGATTCAAACTTCTTCCTTTTATTTATTTACTGCATACTAGTGCTCGATACCAAACACTTCACTTAGGTGTTGGACCTGCCTAGCTCACAGTATTTGTGCCTATGCTAGTGCTCAACCCGAACACTTCATTTAGGTGTCGGGCTTGCCTAGCTTTGATTTTCAGCACTTTAAGGAACTTAACATTAATTTGCACAGCTCAATTACTTGATTTAACAATTTAGCCATTTGATCCTAGCTAGTTATAACTTTTTACACAAGATTTCGAATTGGATTTCCGTCTAATCTCAAGCCACAATCACAGGTGATCAAATATGGAGTGAAAAACATGGAAGAAGCTAGCATTTATCATCTTAGAATGGTGTTATCGAGCTTTGTTATTAACAAGTCAATTGATTCAATTGATTCAAGTTTCAACTACAGAAGTGATTTATGATATGTTCTGACCTAGACTCATTTGATTTCAGTGCCAACACGTTGGTTACAGGTTCTAAGTGGAACAGTCTAGACGTCATTGTTCAAAATTGAAGTCAATTTAACATCAAAAGTCAAGAATTGAGCAATTCTATGCTAGAGAAATTTCAAATTTGAACCACAGAATCATAGATAGCAAGCAAGATCAAGCAAATTCTAACAGCCTACCCCACACTTAAATGGTTCTGTGTCCTCACAGGACTAAACTAGAGTAAAGAGATACGAAGAACCTAGAAGGTGATGGTCGGTGTAGTGGATGAACACGGAGAGTCCGGAGTAGCTACTCAAGATCCTACAAAACAAAACAACAAAAAGATCAAAAGGATACCGGGACAAGTGCCCCAGATCCACACATAATAAAAGTCGAACAAAGACGGTTAGGGGAATTTTTGAAAATATTTTGACACTCTTTTTGAAAAGGTTTTCGAAAATTTTCTTACCCAACTAAAGTTTTCACCGAAAACTGGTGAAGTTTTCGGCGAAAACTACTTTGAAAACAAAGACAAACGACTTAACTAAACATTTCGCCAAAAACTTTAGAAGTTTTCGGCGAAAACTATTTCAAAAACAGAAATAGACTCAAACAGACTAAACATTTCGCCAAAAACTTTAGAAGTTTTCGGCGAAAACAACTTTGAAAACCCACTGGAAAATAGACTCGAACCAACTAAAGTTTTCGCCGAAAAATCTGAGGAGTTTTCGGTGAAAATTTGACCTGACACAGAAAATTAAAGTAGATGAAAGAAATTTGACACTTTGGCTCCCTAAAACCGACTCGAACGATGAAAAAGACTGACTCAATAATTCAAAACGGACTCCAGCCATGGGTTGCCTCCCACGAAACGCTCCTTTTTAACGTCCTTGAGCCGGACGGAACCTGTTAAGGACCCCAACTTAGGAGTTCCTTGAAGTCAATCGTCTTCTTCAAGGCCAACGGTTGAGTGCCATGTAGCACTCCAGAAGGGTGATGCAGCCGGTAGTGCTCTAGTAGATCGCAGTTCTGTTTGGATGACCAGTTCTTCTCGAATTCTCCAACCAGAGGAGGAAAGACGTAGTACGGCACGGCATGGTCAATGAGCTCCATCTTCTCTACCTGATGATCATCCAGAGGTCTTTCGGGATCGAGTATGTAAAATTCTAAATCCATGACCTTGTTGCTTTCCACGTGCTCGTCTCTGGCTTGATCTACAGGTTGACTCGGCGGAAGTGTAGGTGAGGGTATCTCTTCAATCTCTGTATGCTCCTCTTCGGCTTCAACTTCAGGATGGATTGGCTCTTTGTCTTCATCAACCACCGCCACCAAGGATTCTTCATCAGATGCTTCTAGCTCGCAGTAGTCATGGGTGAGATTGTCATGTTCATCTTCGTACTGCTCTTGAGCATCTTCTTCCATTAGTGGATTTGGTTGCTCGAGCTCGACATCCACCATGTTACGAGCTTGTAGCTTCGAAATGAGATCATCCAAGGCGGATTATACTCTTGACGTCTGTTGTCGATGCTGATGAACCGGTATATACACCTCTTGGTGATTTTGTTGGTGGTGTGTAGCTTCTGGCTCTTCTTCGAAATGCTCTTGAGCATCTTCTCCCTTCAATTGCACTAGTCGCTTGAGCGCAGCGTTCAATGCACCAACAACATCGTCCATTGAATGGAGGTTGTCGATCGTGGCATGGGTGCTTGCCATCCATTGTTGATGCTCATAAGTGTGTAAATCCATCTCTTGGGAGTCTTCGAGATATGGTGCTTTGTACCACTCTCGGTACCAGTCATCCCACCTATAATCCTGCATAATCAAAACTAAGAAGCACTACCCAGGTAAATCATGGAAATATGGAGGAAAATTAAATGGTAAGGCGGAAAGGTAGAAGAATAATTTGCCAACTCTTCTTTCAAACAATTAGAAGAGTCCCTGGCAATGGCGCCAATTTGATGAGCTACAGAACAGTGATCAAATACTACCAAGCTGGAAAGCTAAGTAGATCGTATTCCACAGGGTTTCTTCTAATCGACTACTCAAAGAAGCTGGCAATTTATTCAGGTTTAAACACTTTGTGCGTGGTGTGAGTTCCACGACTTCCAGACTAAGATGCAAGAAAATTAAAATGAAATTAAAAGACAGAATGATTGGTTGGTTAAGACAGACGACAGACAAGCTCAGATTTCGAATCCCCCTTAGATCACCAAGGCAACAACAATCACAAGACCAGCGGTTTTCAATTCTCATTCAATCAATTTCTAAACACCACCATAACTCCTGACCCTTAGGTTTAAGACCGGTGAACGTTCGCTCTATCCGTTCTAACTACCAAGATTAATTAGTCGCCCGGGTACGGTCGCCTCTCGCAACGACTTAACTTAACTGGTGCAATTACTAATGATTTATGAGTTACTCTTGCAGTGGATTAACCCTAATCGGTTCCTACAAAAGGCACACTTCAATTATAAGGTTAACTGGTTGAATTGATGTTCTAAAGTGAGGCGAGCGTTCGCTTCTATCCTCACCTTAACACGAATCTAAGCTAGGTGATCAGGAAAGACAAGTTTTAATGTTTAAAGCAGAGAAGCTGTCTGGCGACAAACCCTAATTCAACACAAACCTAGTCTAGGCGATCAATCAGAAAAGAAACATAAACAATCAAGAACAAAACAACCATGCAAAGAGAAACTGACTGAACTTTGAATCTAATCACCGCCGATCCGTGACCGCTTTAAAGCCCTGGGTCACTTAGGGTTCATCTAATCTAAGCTCTACAAGTTCAGCTACTCATAACGATAACAGAAGAATCAAAGGCAACAAAGGAAATCATCATACAGAGGAAGAACAGATAAGAACTGAAAAACGTAATTCTGACGACTCCGGCGAAGCTTCAATCTCCTGGATCTTCAACTTTAAGCTCCGAGCTCTCCGAGGTGGAAGGATGGCGTCACGATCTCTCCACGGATCTTCGAACTCTCTAAACTCTATCTATCGACCCTAGAGTCGTGGCTAATCAGCCAAAATTCGTGTGTATCTAATCTGGCTTCAAAAAGTCTATATATAACCCCAGAAACCCTTTACAAGTTGGAAAAGGCTGAAAATTAGGATTTCTGCCCGGATTTTCAAAGGAATTTTCGCCGAAAACATAACCAGATTTTCGTCAAAAATGTTAGTTAAAAACCAGCTCCAACTTGTTTCGATGATTCCCGCTCCGTTTGAACTCCGATTTGGTCCCCGTTTGAAGCGCTGGACTCGTGAGAGAGTCCTCTATAATGTGGTAATCTGGAGGCTCAGCATAAAAGCTCACAAAAAGGGTCAAAATAGCCTATAAATGGACAATGTATGCACTAGGAGCCTAGAATTACATTATAAACACATTTTCACCAAATATTCATCAGAATGGCATCAAAGGGGCATGAAATGTTGCTTAAATGGGGATGAAAATCACGTCAAATCGAGTGTCATCAAAAATACAAATGGTGATAAATCAAAGCAATGGGAGGGGAAACAATAGGCTTGTTCTACGCCGACGGGGACGGTCATTGCACGTGCGACTTGTTCCAACAGCTAAAGATGTCGTGTTCACACGTCGTGGCCACATGTAACGTCGCGAATCAAGATCCCTTGTACTACGCCAACAACCAATATAGGTTGGAAATAGTAGGCTAGATATAAGGAAGGAGTTTCCTTCCTATCGGCTCGAAAGAGAACTGAGAGCCACATGGAGGGCCGAAGGTGGTTCATGACCTGGAAGGGTAAGAAGGATGGGCCTCACTATAGTTACTGCCAGCAAGATGGTCACAATAGGAGGACGTGCCCACGTGCGAGGTGAAGCAGCAGAAATCCAAACCCCGCAATGAACGGTTAATTGCACAATTATTTTCTGGGTCTTTGCATTGTTATCATGTACTGGTCTTTTCAATGTTTGTTTAACCTTTAGTTCACATCTTCGAGTTGTACCAGTCATTTTATTCAGTAGTCAATTTGTATTGGTAGTCTTTGTGTGAATTTTTTGGTTTTCAATGTCATGTTTGGTTTTCAATGTAATGTTTGGTTTGTTGTTGTACTATGAATTTACTTTTATTATTCCATACTTCATAATTGACCACACACTTCAGAAAGGTTGTACATTGCACCAAATTCAAACAAGAATTGACCACACAATAAAGAAAGACTGCAACTCTGAAACAAAGACAAACGAGATTTGACAACACAATGAAGAAAGGCTGCAACTATAGACCAGTCGTTTTATTAATTTCCAAGATGATAACAACAACAACAAAAAACAACAAAAAAACAACAACAACCACAAAAACAACATAAACAACACCAAATACAACCACACCAAGCCTAAGATGGCCGTCACTTATAAAAACGAAGTCCGGGAGGTGGAGAGGGAGGCCCATCCCTCAGCAACCCATTGATAATCCCCTGCAAACCTGAATTCTCTTCCCTCAGGTGTCGAATGATTTTGCCATTGTCCCTAATGATGTTATCCTTCTCCCTATTCGCTCGAACAAGTTGTTTGTCCTTCGCCTGAATGATTTCGTCCTTCTCCCTAATCACAACATCCACGGCCTCCCGCACCTCCCATTTTTTAAAATAACCACACCCATTGTCCTATAGATCAAAAAATAAACTTAGAGGGTTTTGAGAACTAGGCAAATGCACGAAATAGAATTTAGGGCCTTGTTCTACCTCTCTCTCACGAGAGCAGCCAAAATAGTATTCCAGATCCCTCAGTCGAACGGATCTAGTTGCCCTTAAGTAACACCAGCAATTAACCACACTTGCCTCATACACGAACAAGTCCTCCTCCGGCTTCTTCAACTTGTGCATTACCCTCTCAACATCTATCACTACATAACAACAGTAATTAGTACAAAGCATCCGCAAGACTAATTCCATCCGCAAGACTAATTCGTTCAAAGCATAAATAAGATGAGGTGAACACCACACAAATTTCACTTACTCTTATTGCGACTGGCATAGCCACGAGTGAAGAACGCCATATTCCGAGCTTGGTAGATGACGGTTGGCTGCTTGAAATTCTATGTTCAGGGTTTGAGGGAGGTGTGGTGAAAAACTATATCTTGAAGGAGGGTATTTATACTAAAAATGAGGAGTTAGGGTTTCTTCAGTCCCAGCCAACGATGCACCAACTAGCCAGCGATGCGCCAGCCAGCGCATCGCTGTTTGGGGATGAAGAAACCCTAATCCCCATCAACGGAGGCAGACGGCAGCAAAAGTTGCCTGGCTGGTTGGAGCATCGCTGGCTGCCAGTCACATTGTGCTAGATTTGGACATAGTTGAGCATTTGGCTTCTGATGGTACATAAAATTTTAAAATGTGCTAGAAAATTCCAATTCCCCATTGATGAACCTACAATAGCGAAGGAAAAGTTTAACATTTCAGCTGTAATTTTCCCAGAAACCTTTTCTCCTAAAACCTTCATAAATAGTTTGAGAATGTGGAACGATTAAAATCAAAGAGTACCGTACAAAGGAGAAGAGTGAAGAGGTTTGAGCAGAGAAGATCGTAAAATGGTAGTATGAGCAGTATAAAGATTATATAGGAATATTAAAATGGCATTTAAAACTTATTAGGGGGTCGTTTGGTTGCAGTGATATTGATATTGATAACTACATATATCATGATATTATTCAGGATATCATTGTTTTTTTTCCGATAATTATCAATTTTATTGAATAAGCCCAGAATACAACAGCAGCAAGAGTACTGCTAAGTACAACAAACTGCAAAAACAGAGAACAAAGTTACAGTAAACTCAGCGGCAACTAGAGAAAGAAGCAGAAAATACTAAATCTTCCTCTTCTTTTTCTTACTCCACATCAACCCCATTTCCAATTGAATCCTACTAAGCAAAGCATCTGCAGGCATCTTCTCATTTCCATAAGCACGGCAGCATCTTTCCTTCCACACATTAGAGACTATAATTCTCCAAACTAGTCCTTCCCAGGCTGAGGATTCAGCTCTCTTCACAAACCAACTGACCTCATTGTCCCAATCTGCAAAGCTCTTGAACTCCTTAAAGATTTGCTTCTTTATCCAACATGCATAGTCACACTTGCCAATAGTATGATCTCTTGAATCCTCTCCAGATGTACACAGGAAGCAGTCTGGCTGAACATCTATCCCCCACTTTAAGAAAATGTCATTGAAGGGGAGTCTATTAATGCACAATTGCCAACTCGTGAAAGAGTACTTAGGAATTGTTGGTTTCTTCCACACAAGATCACTCCAGGTCACCTTATCTCCTGCAACTCTTATGGACTGCAACACTCTTTTTTCAGAGAACCTCTGCATAGGTTCTTCATCCCACAACCAGGTCCTCTCCAAATCCTGAGTAATAAAAGGCATGATTGCATCCCTACATTTAACTATACTTTTCCACATCCAAGAGTCATTGGTAGAACATCTATAGCACCAGAAATCATGTCGCTTTAACCTACTTGAAGAGAGCCAGGCCACCCACAAAGAACCACTACGAAGCAAAAGACTCCAAACACTTCTGGCAATGCATACTGTGTTCCAGTTCTTTAGCTGAATAGCATTAGCTCCTCCCTCATCATAAGGCTTAGCCACTGTTTTCCAAGCCACTCTAGCTTTTTTTGCACCATTAGGACTAACTCCCCACAAGAAATCAGAACACTTCTTCTCAATATCTTTTATAACCCCTTGAGGAAGATTAAAGATATTCATCCAGTAAGTCGTCATGCTATTAATAACATCCTTAACAAGTTGCAACTTTCCAGCTTTACTAAGGATATTAGCCTGCCAGCCACTGATCCTCTTAGTAATCTTCTCAACCAGTTTCTTACAATCCACTGCTCTCAATTTGCTGGAGATTAAAGGGACACCTAAGTAGGTGACAGGAAGAGATTCTATTCTGAACCCAGTAGCTGTCTTCATTCTCTCCTTTTCAACAGCTTGAATACTAGTAGAACAAAACAAGGAAGACTTCATAGGGTTAACCCTTAGTCTCGTAACAGCGTAGAAAGCATTTAAAGTCCCGAGGACCTGCTGAACTCCAAAAGCAGTACCATTTGTGAAGAAAAGGAGATCATCTGCGAAGCACAAATGAGTAATCCCCATCTTCCTACAGCATGGATGGAGAGGAACATACCCTGTTGATGCACCTCTTGAGCTTAAACAATGCAGAACCTCCATCACAATTACAAAGAGCAAGGGGAAAGGGGATCCCCCTTCCTAAGACCTTTTCTTGCATCAAAATACCCAAAAAATCCACCATTAATACATACACTCAGCTTAGTAGTGTGAAGACACTCAGTAATCCAATCAATCATGACCTCTGGGAAACGCATAGCATGCAGGATTTTGATAAGAGCCTTCCACGAAATAGAATCAAACACCTTCTGCAAATCCACCTTAAGAACACACCTGGGACTAATTCTCTTATTGTGATACTGACTGATTAGATCTTGAGCTAACATGATATTATCAGCAATCACCCTCCCTTTTATAAATGCTGACTGACTATTACTAATCAAGGAAGGAAGAACATCTCTCAGCCTATTAGTCAAGACTTTAGTTATGCATTTGTAGACAGTATTACAACAAGCAATAGGCCTAAAATCAACCATTCTACAGGCACTAGGAATCTTAGGGATCAAAGCAAGGATGGTAGAATTGACCCGTGGAGAGAGTCTGCAAGAAGTGAAGAACTCCTGAACAGCCTGAACAAACAGGTTTCCAACAATATGCCACCCCTTCTGAAAGAAATAAGCATTGAAACCATCCGGACCAGGGCTCCTGTCCCCTTGCATACCAAACAGAGCATTCCTTACTTCCTCATACGTGACATCTTTACTCAGAACCTCTTTATCCTCCTCTGCCAATTTATTAGTTATCAAAGAGTCAAAATACTCTTGAGGAAGATCTCTTACTGCATTGTCCTCTTTCCCTAACAGCTTTTGATAGAAGTTAACCGCCTCCTTAGAAATATCACCAATCTCTCTAAAAGATTCACCCCCCTCAGATACCAAGAGAGCAATCTGCTTTCTAGCATTTTGATACTTCACTTTATTGTAGAAGTACTTTGTATTAGAGTCCCCCTCTGTAATGCTAATACTCCGAGACTTCTGTTTATAAAACATCTCCTCCATGCTTCTGATATTGTCCCACTTAGCTGTAGCATCCTTCAGATCCCTAAAAGATTTAGAATCATTCATTTTAAGGGCTTCTTTTTGCGCATCAACCATACTTTGTTCAGCCACTTGAACTCTTTTACTAATATCTGAGAAGAAGTCTTTATTTAGTCTTTTCAGAACTTCTTTTACTCTCTTCAGATTGGAGTAAAGATCCTCCATATAATGATCCTTCCTTCCATCCCTCCAGTTGTCTTCGATTAACTTCTCATAGTCAGGATGCTTCGTCCAGTAATTAAAGAATTTGAAAGCAGAAGGAACTCTCCCAATCGAAATATCTGTTTCTGTCATAATCCCACAATGATCTGACAAATGAGGCAGTGTGGTTGTTACCATACTCTTGCCAAACTTCAGCAACCATTCTTGATTAACAAGGACTCTATCCAATCTTCGAGATATTGGCTTCCCATCTTGATTGTTCAACCAAGTGAACCACTCACCACACACTCTGTGATCAACAAAATTGTTTGAATCTATCCAATCATTAAACTCTCTACTACTACTCCCACCATCTGAGCCATTGGAAGCTTCTGCACTACTTCTAATTGCATTAAAATCCCCAGTGATCATCAAAGGCAAGCTACTGTTTACCAAATCCCTGTACATATGCTTTCTATCATTTTCTTTATTAGAACTGTACACAAAACAAGTCTCGAATATCTTGGCATCATTCACCCTAACTACCACAGCCTGATTAGTATACCTAACCACCTGAAGCTGTACATGAGATCTCCAAAAAATCCAGATTCTCCCTAAAGGATGATTAGTATAATTCGCAAAAAAATTCCAGTCTGAAAAATGACTATTTACAATATCTGTAGCCTTACCCTCCTTTACTCTAGTTTCCAAAAACCCAACAATATCCACCTTATGTTTTTCAACAAACTTTTTCCAAAAAATCTGCTTACGGGGGAGATTGAAACCCCTTACATTCCATGATAAAATGATCATTTCTTACCTGGAGATCCTTTCTTCTTATTTCTCTCACTAACCCTCCTAACATCTGCTTTCAGTGGAGGAAAAGCTTCAACAGATAAGGCATTATCATTCCCCAATTCACAAAGAACAGAAAAAGGATTCTTATTACTGCTAACTGATCTAACATCAGGAGGGTCCACAGTGACTAACCTCTCTTCAGTAGAAGCAGCAGTTTTCCCAGAAACCTCTCCCCCATCCTTTGTTTTGTTCATATCTTCACCTTTATCATAATTAACAGGTTGCTCATCCATACTAGCCACTTCAACAGTTGGTATCTCCTCCTTCTCTTTTCCTGAAGAATTAGAGTCCTCCACCTCTTTCTCCAATTCTATAACCACAGGAGATATACGTTTCCATTCCTTAGTCAGCTTTGGCTTGCTATAAGATCTAGCCTGAGGATATTCAATCTCAATCAGAGTAGGCTCTTCCTCATCTTCCAAAGTAATACTCAACTCTGCAACCTCAGCAGCCTCTACATCCCTCAACAAACACACCTTCACATCAAGTCCATTTCAAACAAAGTTATTAACAGGCTCACCAAGGTGACTAGATAACCACCCTATCCCTTCTTGTGTAATCAAAGGAGCCGGTACTTTTTTGAAAACAATCCAAGTAGGAACATTCTTAGGAGACAAATCAATCGGGGCGATATATCTCTCCCATTTCCTCAGGACCATCACCGAATGATGAATATGCCAAGATCTCTTAAGGACCCATTGCGCTAAATTCTCTGAGGCAAATTCAAAGAGAAAAAAACCATCCTCAATCTTAGAAACTATAACCTCCCCCTCATATCCCCAAATTCTATTAACAACCGCGGAGATAACCCTAACCGGAGGGACTAAGCCGAGAAACTGAGCTACCAACGCCGCTTTCAACTTCTGTAGCCCCTTATCAACAACCGACTTAGGAATTCTCAGAGTACCATTAACAAAAGCAGAAGACGTATCTACATACCTCAAAGAAGAGTCTCCATCCCCCACAACCGACGCCCAAGAATTTGGCTTCATCGAGAAAAGAAATCACACTCAGAAATCAAGATCGGAGTCGCTAGGCGACCGACGATGACCAGTGCTACACTCTCCGGAATCCTCTGATCAAGCGCACCTGATACAGAACGACTCAACAGAGAAGAGCACCACCTAATCAAAAAGAACCAAGAAAAACTATCAACAGAGCAAGAGGAAAGCTAAACTTCTAGGAAGCCTCGCCGTAGAGAACACCAGCCTTTGCCCGACCGGAGCGCACCCACAGCCGGAGCTCAGAACCACCGTCTCTAGCCTCAGATCTCGGAAGCGGGAGTCGCCTCAGTGTTGAGAGCTTTCTTTGCCATCATTATATTTATTTTTTAGTTTATCATTGTTTTTTCTGTCTTGAATATCATGATATATGGGGCCAAAAGTGATATCAATATCACTCAACAGATATTCATGGGGAGAGGTGAATATCTTCACAGTGATATTGATGTCACAGTTTTTGGACAATTTTATCCTCACCCAATCTTCCCAATTATAAGGTCATCGACCCCATTACCCCAATTTATTTTTTTCTCATTTTATTATTTTCTCCTCGTGTTTATGTATTTTTATGTTTATTTATTAATTAAGATAAATATTTATGATTTAGTTTTTAATTACTGAATTACAATTTTTTTAGTTAGAATTAGAATTACATTATGAAAATTATTTTAACTTTTTATTTTATTTTGACTCGAAGAGGGAGATTTGTTAGTGGTAAATATAATACTAATTATTTTCTTAATGAATGAACGTTTAGTATTCTAAAAGTATAATTAAATCGAGTAATTAATTTGTAAATACATTCAAGAATTAAAAAAGAGTGATTACAAATTTTAATTTCTAAACACACATGCTTTTTTATTAGATGTTAGCACTACTTTTATACTTTGTTCAAGCAAATGAGGGTATTTTGGTACATTCATCCATGCAATCACAATTCACCACTTATTTAAGGGGTCGTTTCCCACAAGGAATTAAAAACCAGATGAAATTGCCTCTTCACATGGAATTAAATTACAAAGAGAATTGTGCACTTACCAGCAATTTAATTCCTTGTGTCCTTGTTCATTTTAGAGTATGGAATTTAAAATGTAGAGGGAACAAAATGTCCATATTACCCTCAACAGCTTATCCGCCATTCACCTTATCCACTACTACTTGTCCTCTTCTAACTCCAACACCAAACAAAAATGAATCATGATGGGCCACCCTGGGCCGGATGACCCGGTGGACAAAAGGACCCGCTGGGAAAAGATAGTCAACGCCTCAGACGAGGGTTGACTAGGTTGAAACCCTAAAGGTCGCCTAAAGAGCAGGCCCAGATGTGACGGGCCCAGATCAAGTCTTGAGGCGATGGCTCGTCTACCATCCCCAAAAACCCTAGGGGATCACGTGGAGCGATCCTGGAAGTTTCGTCTGCACCAAGCAACGGCTAGGATCCAATGACACGTGGCATCATCTGGTAAGCGCGGTACTACTGCCTAACGGTCTTAGCAGACCTGCTAGACTATAAATACAAGGAGCAATAACAAATGAAGGGACACAACAAAATTAGGGTACAAACCCTCGGTATGTTCCTCTGCCTCATTTCCCCCCATTTTCCTCCTCTCCGTCCAAGTTCTGATTACTACCCCCGTTTCATATATTGCGAGGTGACCCGGAGGCTTCACAGGCGATCAGGGTCGGCTCCCTCATTGTCCCAAGCGACAGGGCTGGAACAATTGGCGCGCCAGGTAGGGGTATTAGCTTAGAACAGTGACCAGACAATGGAGCAAGAGAATGCATTAAGGTTGTTACAAGGAAGCACCTCCTTTGTGCGCCCCGAAGGGGAGGCAGAAGAAAAACCCCTGAAGTATGTGAATCCCGAAAGTCAAAATCTACCACACGAAGGAAGAAATCTGGGAATCGATCTGGAAGAAGAGGGCGTAGTCAGGGATACAGACACTGACTCCTCAAACCTCCCGCAGGAGGATAGAGGGAAAATAGTGGTGCAGGAGGAAACGACAAGCTTAAAGGCCTACAGGGTCCTGCAGCAGCGTTTTCAGGTTCTTGAGAAGCAAAATTTAGAGCTCACTCAGCTGCTGAAAATAGTTGTCGCCCAGCAAGCACAAGCACCTAGAGTCCCGAACGCTAGGCCACTAGACAATGATAATCACGCTGAAATGCTACGGGCATTTCGACCGCTAATCGAAATTGGCGTTGAACAGTGAGTTATTTGGCAGCCACTGGCAAGGGCTATCTTTGCAGAAGCATTACCAATCGGCCTTGTCCCGCCAAACATGGAGAAATACTTGGGCACAGGCGATCCAGAGGAACATCTAAAAAACTTTCAAATTGCCATGCAGATGCAAGGTGCAAGCGACGCAGCATTTTGTGGGGCCTATCCAGCCACTTTGGGAGGAGCAGCCAGAGAATGGTAAATGAATCTACCAGAAGGAATCATACAAACCTGGGACGAATTCGCCAGAATTTTTTTGGTCAAGTATGAGAGCAGGCGGCACCATAAGGTTCCCGTCCAGGTTCTAGTCAATCTGTAACATCCCGTTTCCGAGTCACCGGTTAGAATTTAAAATTCTTGGTTAAACCTTGTTGGTTAAAACTTTGAGGATTTTAATTCGGATTTAATTAATTAATTTGTGTAAGTAATTTATTTTGATTGGCGGAATAAATTATATTTTGGGTTAATTGTTTGGTTCGAGTTCTAAATCGGTGGGCCAAATCAATTGGTCAGACTAATTGATCCAACCCATGACCGAATGTTGAGATGGAAGTGGGAAAGAGGCTGGGCCTCGAATTAGCAGCAGCGGCAGAAGAAGGAAGCTGGGCCCGAGGCCCAGCTGGTGCTGGCGGCGTTCAACAGAGGAAGAAGAAGAAGTTGGGCCGAGGCCCATGCGGGCTGGGTGTGTCCCATTCAGCAGAAGAAGAAAATAGGGAGAGAGAGAGAAAGGCTGGGGGTTTTCGGTTCAGGGAAAGAGGGCAGCGTTCGGGAAATAGAAGGAAGAGAGAAGGGGATTGGCGGCACACGTTTTTGAGAGAGGCGGCAGCGGCGGTTTCAGAGGTGGCGGCGACGGCGATGACGATTGTTTCAGAGGCGGCGGCGGCGGTGATTGTTCCAGAAGGCGGCGGTGGCGACGATTGTTTCAGAAGGCGGCGGCGGTGACGATTGTTTCAGAAGGCGGCGGTGGCGTTTCCACGATTCCAGGGAAGTGGGAACATTCGGCGGCGGCGGCCCTCGCCGGCGCCGGGAAGGATCGCCGGAAAAGACGAGGGGTTCTTTTGGAAGCTTCTTGAAAGTTTGGTGGCTGATCTGCCACATCAGAAAGTTAAGTGACCAAACTGTGATTTCCTGAAGTCTGTGGGTCGTGTTGGAAGTTTGATAATAAGGGTTTGTTTGGCAGTGTGGTTTGGGGGCTAGGGTTGGCATTTCAGAGATTCGGCCATATCTCACTCATTAGAGCTCCGTTTGACGCACCGTCAGGACTGCTGGAATTAGGACGACGAGAAGGACGTTCTAGGACAGAATTCAGGGGCTTCTTTTAGGCTAAGGTGAGGGTTTAGCGTATGATAGGTAGTAATGGTCGGTGTGAGGAGTTGCAGTTCTGATTTAGATGAATGTAGGATTTGCATGTAAGTTGAAAGAGAGTAAAAGGGGAAAAATGTTCTGCAATTGATTGTTATATGAATTATGATGATTGATGATTGTTGTGTGATTGTTACTTGATGAGTGTGACTGCTGGTTGTTGGTTGTTTCTGTGTGTTGGGATTGGGGAAAATTGATTAACCTTGTTGATAAACTGGACAAAACTAGTAATGAGTGTAAGATGGTTGGGTTGTGAATCTGTGAAATTATTTGTACACCTACTATATCAGTTTGTGGTTGCAGGAGGGTGGTCCTGCCAATGTGGGGTCGCCCTACTAATGATGAACAGGTGGATGGCCCTGCCAATGCGGGGTCGTCCTATGAAGGATGAACAGGAGGGTAACCCTAAGACTCATGACATGGCTATCCCTGTACTTGCAGGTGGGGGTGGCCGGTGAGCTAGACGTTTACCCTTAAACTGTTTGTGTATGTGAAATGTTGTACTAGTGGAAAGTGATTGTGAATGTGGGATGTTGGATGAAATGAATTGTGGTTGTATATGTGATAGTGGATTGAGTTAATGCTACGTGTTGCTTGGATGACTTGATGTTATGTGATATTTGGGTGAGAGTGATGCTATGTGGATTAGGAGTTGATAAAGTGATAGTGATATAGAACCATGACATAGAATTGGATAATGGAATGGGGTGGTGTGATTACATGATTTGGTTGAATCGATGTTATGTGCTGATGTAGGTGGAATTGATGTTTTGTGCGATGTTATGTTGTTCATGTGTTTAATATGGTAGAATTATGACTTGGGGTTAGCCAATAGAACTGGTACATGGAATTGATAATAGAATTGGTATGAGAATCGGTACATGGAATCAGATGATGGAAATGGTATATGGATTTGAACAATGGAATTGGTACATGGAATTGGCCTATGGAATTTGTTAATGGAATTGCTAGACGAACTGGGACTTGGTTTGATTGATTGGAATTGCATTGTTGATATGTGTAATTGACTTGGGTTGTGATCTTTGGAATGTGGGTTGGAATTGGATTAATGATGGAATTGGTGTTGGTTTTTGATGATGGGCATTGTTGATGGAATTGATTGGTCTTGATGAGGAAAGTGAGTAATGGAATGAGATGTGAACTTGATGATTAATTTAGTTGATGAAATTAATTGAAGTGATAGAACCGGATTGGAGCCTACACTGCCCCCAAATAGTCACCTCTCCTGGAAGAGTGAGGTGCGGTCACGCCTTCTGGAAGAGTGGCGTGACCTATTGTTGTTGTGATGTTGTCCCGATGTAAGTTGGGCCCTAGATCCTTCTGGAAGAAAGGATGCGTCTGGACCCTCCTGGAAGAGTGGGTGCGTCTAGCCGGCAGGGGTGGTGTATGGGTAAACTCCAATGGCCCCTAATGAACTCACATAGATAATTGAATGTGTGGTATGTGAATGTGTTGATGATGCATGGTTGCGTGTGGTGGTGAATGTGTGTGTGTGTATATGAGTACGTGTATGAGAGGTAATGTATGTGAATGTGTATGGTGAGTATTAGTTGGATGAGGAGGCAACTTGTTATGTGATTGTGGATGGTAAGTAAAACGCTTGATGAATTTTCTGATATACTATGCCGAGTTGGTGATGTTATGATGTTGAGTTTGTGTATGCTGAATTCTTGTTGTTGATGTTATCATGGATTGGGGATGATGAATTTAGGATTGAACCTTGGATGATCACCTATACTATTTAGGTAACTAAAATATGAATGTGTCTGGTTCCAATGTTGCTAAATGTGCGGAGTTTGGAATCACTCCTTTTGGCTAGGTTCGGCGCATAGTTAAACCCAGTGGGTTCACTCAATTTCAATAGGAAATTGATCCCCCTCCAGTTTCTCTTTTCAGGTTCGCGTGGTTAGAAGGAGTGAGTTAAGTTCAGGTGTTTCATTTGAGTGTCGAGTGCCGAGGTGTGGTTGGCGTGGAGAAGATTTTCGATGGCTTGGACTAGGAGTTGACCATGTTCTCTTTGGATCTTGTTGACTATTTCGGGTTGGGATATTTTGTATCGGTTTGTTTTGAGCTTGGATTTGGAAATGAACTTTGGTTTGTATTTTACTTTTGTAATCGGATTTGGATTTGAATAATGGAGGCGCTTCCATTTTACTCTGGTTTAATGTTTTAAGTCGATTTCAAGGTTTTTTTTCTTTTATTTTATTGTTGTATCTTCGAGTGATACTCTTAACCAGTTCGACCACGGGTAAACCTGGGTCAGTTCGGGGCGGGTGTTACACAATCTAAGACAATGGCCGGAGGAATCGCTCAAGGATTTCTTTGAAAGATGGATCAGCATGGTACAGTCCGTCAGAGATGTCACACTGGACATTGCAACTGCAAGCATGATCCATGCAACACATAACAGGCGTTTGAAGGAAGCATTGGTAAAAAAGAAGCACACTTCCTTGTCTAACTTGGAGGCCAGGATAAATAGTATAATACTCATCGAAGAGTAGGTGGCCGAAGTGGGTGGTGAAGAAGGACGGTGGGGACGACGGGAAGGTCAGACTGATGTCGCTC
Source organism: Linum lewisii (assembly GCA_034768395.1). Taxonomy (NCBI): domain Eukaryota; kingdom Viridiplantae; phylum Streptophyta; class Magnoliopsida; order Malpighiales; family Linaceae; genus Linum; species Linum lewisii. The sequence goes on from CM068297.1 coordinate 52,030,253, forward strand.
ACGACCCAGGCGACAGACGTGGGCGATGGCAAAGGACAGAGCGGTCCCCCGAAATAAGGGAGTACCGGGATGACAGAAGGAACGGTGACAAGCGGACATACCAGGAAGATAAACGGGAGTATACCCCACTCAGCCGCTCTCAAAAGGAGATATTTGTGTACATGCAGCACAAGGACCACCATATCCAATGGCCCAAGCCACTTCGTGGCGACCCAGAACAGCGAAATCCCAGAAAATTCTGTAACTTTCATGGATCGCACGGGCATACCACAGAGGAATGTAGGCAACTCAAAAATGAGATTGAGCGGTGGATCAAAGAAGGGCGCCTTCGGGAGTATATCCTAAATTCAAAGCGAAAAGAAAGAAGCTCGGACGATAAGGAGGCTAGTCCAGTACCGGAGGATCAACCTAAAAAAGGGTTCTTCGCCCGATTGCAAGAACCGCAGGGTGAGGCTACAAAAAAGGTAAAGGATCCAGATCAAGAAGTCACAAAGGTATACCAAACAATTTTTGGAGGAGAAAGCTACCTAACAAGGAAACAGTGAGGCGACTGCAAGGAGGTAATGATCATAAACAATGAGGTTCGACGATCGCCTATCACATTTATAGAGGAGGATATGAGTAAGCACGGAGGTCCTAGCTTGGAAGCAATGGTTGAAAGGGTAATGGTCGATGAAGGAAGCTCAGCTGACATCTTGTTCTGGGAACTCTTTCAGCAGATGAATCTCCCAGTCGCAAGCTTACGTCCAACAAAGACAACGATTACTGGGTTCTTTGGACATCAGGTACCTATTAAGGGAATCATTACTCTGTAAATCATGATAGGCGATGAAAAAATCAAGGCAGTACAGTCAGTAGACTTCCACGTGTTGGATTGCCGGTCTTCATATAACATAATCCTGGGGCGACCAGCGCTGGCAGCTTTTTCAAGCTATCTCATCACCAGTACATCAGGTGCTAAAGTTTGTGACAAAGGAGGGGTCGGAGTCGCCTGGGGTCACCCAGAAGTAGCCAGGCGATGCTATCGCGCGACAACTAAAGGGTCATGCTACAAGATTGACTTAGAAGAAGGTGCGGAAAACAGAGAAAGGCTACCGTCAGCAGAATCGGACGTTCCAGTCACATTATGGGAAGGCGATCATGAGAAAACAATAATAATATCATCCTACCTAAGCCAGGACGCCAGCCGAGAAATGATAGTGCTAATCAAGCAGTACTCACACTTATTCGCATGGCATCCTAGTGACATGCCGGGAATTGACCGAACAATCGTCAAACATTGTTTATCACTTGACAAAAGCTGTCGCCCTGTACAACAAAAATGACAAAATATCTACCGAGAGCAACAGTTAGATGTAACAAAAGAAATAGACAAATTACTAGAGGCAGGCTTCATCAAAGAAGTCGAACATCCGGAATGGCTGTCAAACGTAGTTTTGGTCAAAAAATCGTCTGGCGCATGGAGAATGTGCGTAGACTTCACGAATCTAAACGACGCTTGTCCTAAAGATGCTTATCCACTTCCCAACATTGAGCAGCTGGTAGACGCCACCGCAAACAATGAGATGCTATCCTTCCTTGATATGTTCTCCGGATATCATCAGATACCACTCAATGTAGAGTACCAGGAGAAGACGGCGTTTATGACGCCTATGGCAAATTATTGTTACAAGGTGATGCCTTTCGGACTAAAAAATGCAGGGGCGACTTATCAAAGAATGATAGACATGGTCTTTGCTAAGCAACGGGGGCGTAATTTGAAAGCATATGTGGATGATCTCCTGGTGAAAAATAAGAAGAGTGAAAACCACCTGGGCGACTTAAAAGAGATGTTTGATACATTGCAACACTTCGCGTTGCGGCTAAATCCACAAAAATGTGTCTTCGGCGCAACATCAGGCAAATTTTTGGGGTAGTTAGTGACTCGAAGAGGAATTGAAGCAAATCCAGCACAGTTGGAGGCTATCTCGGCCATGGCACCACAAAAAACAGTCAAAGAAGTATAAGTCCTCGCAGGAAGGATAACGTCAATTAGCCAATTCATTCCAAAGGCAGCGGAACGATGCGCTCCATTCTTCTCTGTTTTGAAAAATGCGTCTAAATTCGCCTGGAATGATAAGTGTAACAAGGCGTTTGAAGAACTTAAACAATTTATGGTTACCCCTCCAGTGTTGGCCTCGCCTAAGGAAGGAGACGAGCTATTCATGTACATCGCAATATCACCGGCAACGGTCAGTGCCGTATTGGTGCGACGGGAGGAGCGGAATGATCAGCCAATCTTTTACACCAGCAAAACATTGGTCGATGCCGAAACCAGGTATCCTGCCATTGAGAAAATGGCTTATGCAGTTGTATGTGTCGCAAGGAAACTCCGACCATACTTTCAGGCACACACCTTCCTATTCAAAACGCCCTTAGGGCCATGAGTATAGCAGGGCGACTGACTAAATGGGCCATTGAGCTTAGCGAATATGACATTCGATACAAACGCATAACGGCCATCAAAGCTCAGGTCCTTGCTGACTTTATTGTAGAAGGAGCAATACAGGACGAAGGAGGTGAGCACCAGACTTGGACGCTTTTCACAGATGGGGCCTCTAGTAAGAACGGATCGGGAGCAGGCATAGTGTTAAGAAGTCCAGAAGGAGCTATCCACGAAGTAGCCTTACGTTTTGCATCGCCTAGAACCAACAATGCTGCTGAATACAGAGCGATGGAGGCTGGACTCAGAATTGCAAGAAGTATGGGAGTCAGTCATGTTAATTTTTTTTTCGACTCAACAGTAGTGGTCAACCAGTTGAATGGGGAGTTTGAAATCAAAGAAGAAACGTTAATGCCTTATTTTGACGAAATAAAACTGGCCCTATCGGATTTCAGTAAAGTAGAAATCATCCAAATCGCCCGAGAGGAGAATTGTCACGCTGATGCTCTGTCCAAACTAGCTACAGTAGTAGATTTTGAGGAGACTAGAATGGTTATGGTGGAGAAAGAAGCAAAACAAAACTTGTGCTTCCAAATTAACAGTATCCATGGAGAAGATGAAGAAATGGAGGAAGACTGACGAACTCCCATCATTCCGTTCCTAAAAGATGGAACGATCCCCGGAGACCAAGCCATGGCGACAAAAACAAAGCGACGGGCCAGTAGATGCATTTTGATAGGCGACGAGCTTTACAGGAAGTCAGCCTCAGGACCTTACTTACGGTGTTTGGGTCCAATAGACGCCGACTACAGCCTCAGAGAGATACATTTTGGGGTATGTGGCACACACTTGGGATCTAAGAGCTTGGGAAAAAATCTGTTATACCAGGGTTATTATTGGCCAACAATGAGAAAAGAAGCAACGGATCTGGTTAAGAAGTGTCACAAATGTCAGGAGTATGTTGATTACCATAAGTTACCATCTACGGCCTTAGAGGCGATCGTCAGTCCTTGGCCTTTTGCCCAGTGGGGAATGGACATACTGGGACCTTTTACCGAAGCATCCGTCAAGCGAAAGTATTAAATTGTGGCTATTGACTACTTCACGATGTGGATTGAGGCTGAGGCGACAACTAGCATAACCGCTAAGCAAGTGGAGAAGTTCACGTTCAAACATATCATCTCCAGGTTCAGCATACCACACATCATTATATGCGATCACAGCACCCAATTCGATTGTCAGAGCTTCCAAAAATACTGCCAGAGTATAAAATTCTTCTACGTTTCGCTTCAGTAGCATACCCACAAGCCAATGGACAGGCTGAAGTAGCAAACAAGCTTATTCTCAGGGGTTTGAAGTGACGAATAGAGGGAAAGAAAGGAACTTGGGTGGAAGAACTCGACCATGTATTATGGGCACACAGAACGATCTACAAAAACTCAACAGGAGAATCGTCTTACACTCTCACTTATGGTTCAAAGGCAGTATTGCCAGTAGAGATGATGACACTCGATTTGACGTGATTATCAGCCTCATTTAAGTGACATTTCCTTGCTTAAGACATGGTTTTTAGGGTAGAATAACGAATATTCATTCAACTACTCTATCTCGTGCCATTTGTGTTACTTTGGCCCGTTTCGCGTCTATTTGATGGTTTTCTGGTGTTTTCATGTTAGCACAGGTTTTTGCCGTCAAATAAAGTATCCAAGGACGTGTCTAAGGCGTTGGAACCTCGAGGAATCGCACCGGAATCGATCCAAGGAGTCAATCAAGTCGAACTAAATTCTGCTCGGCGAAAACTCATGAAGAAATCGGCAGAGCATTCAAGAAGAAGTTTTTGGCAAAAACTTCAAGTTTTCGCCGAGAACCCGGCGTCCGAAAATCATAGGAGAACTCAGCCGGTGATCACCTCATTTACAAAGGAATTTTCGGTGAAAATTCCAACAGATTTTCAACGAAAATTCTAGGCAAAACCGGCGGTATTAGGGTTAAGTATAAATACTTAACCGGCGGCCCAAATAAATATAGATATCATATCACATAATACCAAATACTTCGAGGATTCTCAAGAGTTCTAGAGTAGAGTTTAGAGTTCGAAGAGCCAGGAAGAGATCGTGACGCCATCCCTTTCATCTCGAAGACTCGGAGCTAGGATTGCAGATTGCCGGAGTCGTTTTAATTAGGTTTTTCAGATCCTTTTTTGATCTTCCTCTGTTCAAGATGAACTCTATCTTTGTCTTTGATTCTTTTGTGAAAAACATGAGTAGCTAAACTCGTAGAGCTTAGACTAGATGAACCCTAAGTGACCCAGGGCTTTAAAGCGGTCACGGATCGGCGGTGATTAGATTCAAAGTTCAATCAGTTTCTCTTTCATGTTTGATTTGTTCTTCTTTGTTCATGTTTCTTGTCTTGATTGATCACCTAGATTAGATTCTTGTTAAGCTAAGGATAGAAGCGAACGCTCGCCTTACTTTAAAACATCAAATCAAACAATTAACCAAATCGAAATCCGCTGATCTGTTGATTGCCAATGCTCTGGTGAACGAAGGGGGATTCAAAGTCTAAGCTTGTCTGTCATCTTTGTTTAATCAACCAATCTTTAAATCTGTATTTAGTTTTAATTTTTAATTTCCGTGCATTTCTTAGAATTAGAAGTCGTGGAACTCACACCACGCACAAAGTGTTTAACCTGAGTAATTTGCCTTTATATTTGAGTAGTCAATCATTAGAAGACCTGTGGAATATGATCTACCCTAGCTTCTAGCTTGGTAGTTATTTGATAACCCGCTCTGCAAATCGGTTCATCAAATTGGCGCTGTTGCCGGGGACTTCTTTTGATTGTTCGAAAGAAGAACTGGCATCTTATTCTTCTACTTTCCATCTTTCACCTTTCCATCCACTTCGATTTTACACTGGTTTTTGTTTATTTTTGTTATTTGTAGGTTGTTCACAGGTTTATGCACCACCGCCCTCTCACGCGTCTCCAAAGCGCCAAGAACGACAAGGCTAAGAGTGTAGAGAGACCAGGCAGTTCTGCTCCACCGAGACAATCACAAATTCCGAAGAGAGGCAGAACTAATCCACTTCCATCCGTCACTCCGATCAAGATCGTGGAACTGAAGGAGAGTTCCTCATCTTCATCTTCACCGTCATCTTCATCTGCTTCATACACCGAGTCACTTTCACCTCCTCCATCTCCTACCATGGATGATCAGTTACCACCACCACCACCACCAAGCGGTCAACCACCACCAGTTGCACAGAAGAGTCTAGCTGACTACAATAAGCCGAGCGCGACTAGCGTTCGATCCTCTATCGCCGTGCCGCGCATTGAAGCAGATCCTGACTATGAGATCAAGATTCCATTCTTGACTATGATCTCTAGGTAACTACAGTTTGAAGGCAGGCCACTAGACCATCCGTGCACACATCTGGCGGATTTCCTTGATCTCTGCAGCACTTTCAAGAACGGAAATCTCAACAAGAATACTCTTTGCTTGAGAGCTTTCCCGTTCTCTCTGAAAGGCGCAGCTAAGAGGTGGCTTACTGGCAAACCACCTGGCTACTATACCGACTGGGAGACTCTTGCTCAAGACTTTGTCGAAGAGTACTTCCCTCCTGCCAGAACAACAGCCATCAAGGACAGCATTGCCAGATTCTCTCAGAAGGAAGGAGTAAGCTTATATGATACTTGGAATCAATTCCAAGAACTTCTCTACAACTGTCCTCATCACGGATTCGAGCAGAGGCAGTTAGCTGAAATCTTTGCTCGAGGTCTTCGAGAAGAATCTACCAAGTGGGTCAAATCCCTAGCTGAAGGGGATTGCACTACGCTTACACCTGAAGCTGCTCTTCTTCATTTCGCGAACTGAGCTTCCAAGTCGAGGAACTGGGAACGACAATTTGAAGGGTCAAGAGGCAAGATCGATCTCGAAGCTACTATCAAGGCAGAAGTAGAGAAGCATCTGAAGAAGTCTTCTACACCCATCAAGCCGTCGGCAGCCACTGTTTCCGTTGCCGATTGCGAGTGGTGTGGAGCTTGTGCGCATAATGGAGGCCGATGCCAGAATTTTGGTAAAACAGAAGTCTGGTCTGCCGAATTAACGTGCCAAATGGTTCTTTAACTTTGAGGGTTGGTAAAGACACGATATCGTTCCACCTTAAAGACAGAATGAAATATACCCCTTTGAATGAAGAATCTCATTGCCTAGCTATTGAAACTGTGGAGTTGACTCCGGTCAACACCGTTACTGACGTCTCTTCTAGTGTTCCTAGATCAATTGCTGTTGCAAGGGCTGGATAGATTACCAAGCAGAAACCAAAATCTGTTTCTCAGAAGCCGCCAAATAAGAAGGAACTGAAAGCCTCTTCTTCACCGCCGAGCAAGGAACCTGGCAGGTCGCGGAGAAGGAATCAGAAGAAAACGAAGAGTCAATTGGTCTGGAGACCAGTTGTGCCGCCACCTTCATCCGAGCCATCTGCACCACCAATTCGTTCCGAGCTACCGACGTCGGAACAAATATTGAAGGAGAAGCCAAAAGCATCTCCTAAGGAAATACCGACGATCACTGATCCTGGTGATATAGAGCCGGAGGATAGCGAAGACGAAGCCGATCATTCTCATCCCCTCCACCATCTTCCTTGTAGAGGATGGACCCCTCAACAGAGCTATTTGGTCCGTTCAAGATCACTGATCACCTTCCCGACGGACGTTGATGAGCTGTAGAACAGTGATCAAATATTACCCAGCTAGAAGCTAAGCATATCGTATTCCACAGGGTTTTTTCTAATCGACTACTCAAAGAAGCTGGCAATTTATTCAGGTTTAAACACTTCGTGTGTGGTGTGAGTTCCACGACTTCTAGATTAAGATGCAAGAAAATTAAAATGAAATTGAAAGACAGAATGATTGGATGGTTCAGACAGACGACAGACAAGCTTAGATATCGAATCCCGTTTGATCACCAAGGCAACATCAATCAACAGATTAGCGGATTTCAATTCTCGTTCAATCAATTTCTATACACCACCATAACTCCTGACCCTTAGGTTTAAGACTGGTGAACGTTCGCTCTATCCGATCTAACTGCCAAGATTAATTAGTCGCCCGGGTACGGTCGCCTCTCGCAATGACTTAACTTAACTGGTGCAATTACTAATGATTTATGAGTTACTCTTGCAGTGGATTAACCCTAATCGGTTCCTACGAAAGGCACACTCCAATTATAAGGTTAACTGGTTGAATTGATGTTCTAAAGTGAGGCGAGCATTCGCTTCTATCCTCAGCTTAACAAGGATCTAAGCTAGGTGATCAGGAAAGACAAGTTTTAATGTTTAAAGCAGAGAAGCTGTCTGGCGACAAACCCTAATTCAACACAAACCTAATCTAGGCGATCAATCAAAAAAGAAACATAAACAATCAAGAAAAAACAACCATGCAAAGAGAAACTGATTGAACTTTGAATCTAATCACCGCCGATCCGTGACCGCTTTAAAGCCCTGGTTCATCTAATCTAAGCTCTACGAGTTTAGCTACTCATATTAGGAACAAGAGAATCAAAATCAAACAAGGAATACATCTCAGGTAGGAAGAACAGAGAAGAACTGTAAAACCTAATTTGACGAATCTGTGAAGCTTCAATCTCCGGTAATCTTCAATCCAAGCTCCGAGTCTCCGAGGTGAAGGGATGGCGTCACGATCTCTCCACGATTCTATGAACTCTCTAAACTCTCTCTCTCCCCCTATGTCTGGAAATTATGATTGATATTATAAGGTATTATATATTTAGGGCCGCCGGTTAAGTATTTATACTTAACCCTAATACTGCCGGATTTTGCCTAATATTTTCGCCGAAAATATTGAAGAATTTTCAGCGAAAATTCCTTTGTAAATGGATGGTCCGCCGGCTGCTTTCTCCTGTGATTTTTGGTCCAATTGTTTTCGGTCGAAAACTTAGGGTTTTCGCTGAAAACTTCTGTTGATGAGCATCAGTCGATTTGTACTGATATTTTCGCCAAAAATGCTGAGGTATTTTCACCGAAAATTCCTTTGTAAATGGGAGCAGGATTTGGTTCGGTTTAATTGACTCCTTGGATCGATTCCGGTGCGATTCCTTGAGGTTCCAATGCCTTAGACACGTCCTTGGCTAGTTTATTTGACGGCAAAAACCTGTGCTAACATAAACACTAGAAAACCATCAAATAGACCCGAAACGTGCCAAACTAACACAAATGGCACGAGATAGGGCAATTGATTGAATATTCGCTATTCTACCCTAAAAACCATGTCTTAAGCAAGGAAATGTCGCTTAAATGAGGCTGATAATCACGTCAAATCGAGTGTCATCAAAATACCCCACACTTAAGCTTTTGCTTGTCCTCAAGCAAACTGAATAGAAATGCTCATGTTCACAAATGATAAGATCGATTAAATTGGAGCTCAATCAAACACAATGAATTATTAGACCGATAGTTCCTAGAACAAGAAACCTAACATGCATACTGATCAGCCAAACAACCTGGTCTCACTAATAAACTGCACACGACGAGTAATCGCAACCAATTATGCAGAATTTGACATGACCGACCAGACTCCTCACACAAGAAATATATAGTACAATGGAAACTCTCATTCTCTGTGTTTAAGACGTGTTTATGCTCTCAATCATTTTCTGTTACTGAATTCTGTAAGTTTGCAATTCGACCACATCTCCACCACTGTGACAACACGAGTGACTAGTCAAGAAGGACTTCCCTACTAGGACTATAACGAATTCTACACTACAAGGGTTTATGATGAGATGGATGATGGGAATGTATGATGATGGCTTTGGTGCGGTGTAGCTTTCGACTAACTGCCCTCGAATCTAGCCTATGGCTTCCTACCGTCTAACCAGACACGGGTGGAATAATGAACGCTCGTCCTATGATACCCTCAAGCAACCTAGCACTTTATTTTCTTTACGCATTTCTTTTCTTTTGACTTCATTCTTCCATATGTAGGGAGAAGAACGTTTATTAAACTTGAAACTTTTTGGCTTTTCTGATTTTTCTTCTTTTTCTTACTTTTTTCGAAATTTGCTTCTTTTCTTCTTTATTTTTTTTTTCTTTTGTGCCGATTCTTTCTTTTAGTTGCTAGAGGGGTTTACACGTTTGGACATAATAGCTAAGACCACCTGTTTATGGCTATAGGCAGGTTACCACAAACCGACTTCCGGTAGGTCAATCTAGAACTACAACCACATGGGATCAACGGGGAATGAAAGAATGGGGAATGGTTGTAATGTATATCGAATCGAAAGAACAGGCCAAGCTCAAGGGTTTAAACCTAATGGATTTAACGTTGGGTAGGCTATCTGGCTTAGTAGCTGAATCTAGGTGCCCCTATCATTCTAGAACTCGTGTTATCGTGTGGTCTCGAGTAGGTCTCATGCAAATTCTAACTCATTCAAGCAAATAGAAAATCACTCAAAAAGAATTGAAATTGCAAGTTACGTGCAATGGATCAAAAGCTCACATTTGGTTTGCTAGTCGGATTCGGTCATTTTCGTGCAATCAAGGCTACATACTACAAGTGTGATTTTTTAAAATTCTGTTCTGACCAGGCAATTTAGCATCAAAGTATACACGTTGGTTTTTCAGGTTCTAGGTTAAGCAGTCTAAGCATCATTATGACAGATTGAACAACAACTTAACATCAAAAATCAAGAACCGAGCAATTCTAATGCTAGAGAAACTAGAAAGGCACCGAGAAACACACAACACACAATTAAGGGCAATCAAGTTCATGCAAGGTTCTCTAGCATCCTACCTCACACTTAAATCGTTCTGTGTCCTCACAGGAATAAACTAGAGTAAGAGATACGAAGAACCTGGAATGAGATGGTCGGTGTAGGGGATGAGCACGGATAGCCCGGAGCGGACCGGAGTAGCTACTCGAGTTCCTACAAAACAAAAACAACAAAAAGATCAAAAGGAAACCGGGACAAGTGTCCTGGATCCACACAGAATAAAAGTCGTAACGAAGAAGGTTTAGGGGGATTTTGAAATTTTTTGAAATGGGAAAGTGAGGAGAGAGAGAGACTCGACCGGGCATTAAAGAGATAAGGTCCGAAAATTTGCCTTGAATTTTCACCGAAAATATCAGTTAAAAAGTACTGCCGGTTTTTCAAAGGTATTTTCGCCGAAAACTAGTTTTCGCCAAAAATTGGAGTTAAAATTGACCAGAAATGCAGTGAGATTTCAAAGAGAGTTTTCGCCGAAAATAGGGTGCATTTTCGCCGAAAATTTTGAACTGTACGATTGAAAATATTTTCGCAAATCCGGCAAACTTCAGAAAATCACAATTAAATCCACAAAAATCGGAACAACCTCAAACGACTTGCAATTAACACTACGACACACAGACTACACATGAAAAATAAGAAAACAAACAAACTGACACTTTTGGCTCCCCCGAACCGACTCTAAAATACTAAGTTTGACACAAATGAAAAACTAACTCCAGCTGTGGGTTGCCTCCCACGAAGCGCTCTTGCTTAACGTCCTCGAGCTGGATGATACCTGGTCGACGATCAAGAGACATCCCAACTTAGGATTTCTCTTAGGCCCAAGTCGGAGTTCATGAAATATCCTCCGGCAAGTGTGAACCTCTTTTCGTTTGCGTGAATTAACTTGGTTCGTTCTTCGGGAAGATGACCAAAATTTTTACAAGGCCTGAATAGTTCTTTCGGAGAAGCTTCCTTCAGAGGATCATTCTTCCCTGGTGGTTCGGTAGATGGGGGCTGAGCAGTCAGCTTCCAAACCGCCTTTGTCTTCTCTTTATTTTCCTTCTTTATCTCGCCAGGATCTTTAATGTTTGGCGATTTATGAGGGGATGCCATCAGATTCTCCTTCTTTCTCGACTTTTGTGTCGGCACCTCATTCCTCAGATCAGGGACCTGTCCAACACCTGGCAAGAAGATTTCTACAGAAACTCTAGATTTTTCATTAGAACTAGAGTTGACCGAAGCCAACTCCACAGCTTCAACAGATAAACAATGCATCTCTTCTTTGACTGGGACTTGCATACCGTCCTTGAGGCGGAATGTCATGGTATCCTTGCCGACCCTTAATGTCAACGAGCCATTCGGGACATTAATGGTAATGCCGGTTGTCGCCATAAACGGTCGGCCTAGGAGAAGAGTGACATCTTCCTCTCGAGTATCCATGACAACAAAGTCAGTTAGAATAGTAAAAGGACCACATCGGACAACCACGTTTTCTATTATTCCCCTAGGTAGTTTAACAGATCTGTCGGCAAACACTAAATGCATGCTAATTGGTTTCAACTCTCCTATGTTCAATTTCTCAAACAGGCAAGTAGGCATAACATTAATAGAAGCACCTAGATCAATTACACTACGATCAATCTTCACATCATTAATAGTGCAAGGCAAAGTAAAAGCACCGGGATCTCGACACTTAGCTGGGGGTGGTATGGGTGTCGCCTGGCCCTGGATGGCGGAGCATTCTTCCTCGAGGGAGACGGAAGACAACTCTTCCTTCTTCTTGTTCTTCGCAGGATCCTTTGCGATTTTGTCAGCCTCCGGTATCACCTAGATAGCATCAGTAACTGGTGTCTTGATATCTGTATTCTTCAAGTATCCATACCACTTTCTGTACCGGGTATCATGATCTTTCTCCTTTGATTGCACGGCCTTAGGAAACAGAATCCGAGATTGATATGGAGGGAGAGGTGGCGCAGGTGATGTCTTTGTCAGGGAAGGCGGGGCAGTCACCTCCTCTTCTTTTTCTCTATCCTCCCCCTCGATCTCTGGCTTGTCAATGGCTATAGCTTCAGGGATTATGGCTGGTTCAGGAGCTACAGTATCAGTTGATTGCTTGTCGCTTCTTGTGGAGACGGCCTTGACGTGCTCCCTCCTAATGGTAGAGTCGACTTGAACCGATGATTGATTAAGGAGGGGGCTACTAGTTAGCAAGCTAAACATGTTATTAATCATGCTCTCCATTCGTTGACCTCGAGCTTCATGTTCTTGATTTATGACGGCTTGCAGCTTGAATTTCTCCTCATAGTTATCGAGCCTTGCCATGATCAGGTCGAGCTTCTTGTCTACCTCGATATCCCTTGTGTTCCCTGATGTAGATCTCTGAGGTTGATCTTGATAACTATCGCTCAAGTACTGATTCTGACTCTGGTTGAAACCGAAGTTGTAAGGAGGGCACTCTTGGAAACTTCCTTGTTGTTGACAAGGTTGTATGAACTGACGATAATCGGGGTAGCCTCTTTGATTGTTGGTGAAGCCTTGATCAATAAAGTTCACTTCCTTTGAAGACCAGTTACCGAAAATCTTCTTCATTTCTTTCTGCACTTCAATCTTGATCTGATCTTCACGGCTTGGTCGGCTCTTAGTTGCTCTAAACTGTCTCTCCCAGCTTCTCGACTTAGATGCGCAGTTTGTAAAGTGAAGAAGAGCAGCTTCCGGTGCGAGTGCGGTGTAATCTCCATCAGCTAAGGAGTTAACCCATTCAGATGACTCTTCGTTCATACCCCAAGCAAATATCTCGGCTAGCTGCCTCTGAGTGAAGCCATGATGAGGGCAGCTGTGGAGGAGTTCCTGGAATTCATACCAAGCGTCGTATAAGCTCATTCCTTCTTTCTGTCTGAACCTTGAGATGTTGTTCCTGTAAGCATTTGTTTTGGAAGGAGGGAAGTATTCCTCTATGAATTCTTGAGCAAGATCCTCCCAGTTGGTGTAGTGACCGGGTGGCTTGCTAAGGAGCCATCTCTTTGCGGCACCTCGAAGTGAGAATGGGAAGACTCGCAAGCACAAGGTATCCTTATCGAGGCTCCGACTCTTAAAGGTCTCGCAAAAAGCAAGGAAATCCGCCAATTGTGTGCATGGATTATCGTGAGGCTTTCCTTCAAACTGTAGATCCCTAGAGATCATTTCCAAGAAGGCGATAGGCAGGACCGTCTTCATTGTGCGGCACGAAGATGGAAGACCGAATGCTAGCAGCACTTGGCTTATTGTAATCCGCAAGACTCTTTTGAGCAGCCAATGCGGTAGTGGAAGGTGGATCGGAAGTGATTTGCTTCTGAAATTTCTTAACCTGCAAAAGACAAAAAGAAGCACAACCGGTGTAAAATCGAAGTGTGATGGAATATGAAAGATGGAAAGTAGAAGAATAAAATGCCAACTCTTCTTTCAAACAATATAGAAGAGTCCCCGGCAACGGCGCCAATTTGATGAGCTGTAGAACAGTGATCAAATACTACCCAGCTAGAAGCTAAGCAGATCGTATTCCACAGGGTTTCTTCTAATAGACTACTCAAAGAAGCTGGCAATTTATTCAGGTTTAAACACTTCGTGCGTGGTGTGAGTTCCACGACTTCTAGATTAAGATGCAAGAAAATTAAAAATGAAATTGAAAGACAGAATGATTGGATGGTTCAGACAGACGACAGACAAGCTTAGATATCGAATCCCCCTTTGATCACCAAGGCAACAGCAATCAACAGATCAGCGGATTTCAATTCTCGTTCAATCAATTTCTATACACCACCATAACTCCTAACCCTTTGGTTTAAGACTGGCGAACGTTCACTCTATCCGATCTAACTACCAAGATTAATTAGTCGCCCGGGTACGGTCGCCTCTCGCAACGACTTAACTTAACTGGTGCAATTACTAATGATTTATGAGTTACTCTTGCAGTGGATTAACCCTAATCGGTTCCTACGAAAGGCACACTCCAATTATAAGGTTAACTGGTTGAATTGATGTTCTAAAGTGAGGCGAGCGTTCGCTTCTATCCTCAACTTAACAAGAATCTAAGCTACGTGATCAGGAAAGACAAGTTTTAATGTTTAAAGCAGAGAAGCTGTCTGGCGACAAACCCTAATTCAACACAAACCTAATCTAGGCGATCAATCAGAAAAGAAACATAAACAATCAAGAACAAAACAACCATGCAAAGAGAAACTGATTGAACTTTGAATCTAATCACCGCCGATCCGTGACCACTTTAAAGCCCTGGTTCACTTAGGGTTCATCTAATCTAAGCTCTACGAGTTTAGCTACTCATATTATGAACAAGAGAATCAAAAACAAACAAGGAATACATCTCAGGTAGGAAGAACAGAGAAGAACTGTAAAACCTAATTTGACGAATCCGTGAAGCTTCAATCTCCGGTAATCTTCAATCCAAGCTCCGAGTCTCCGAGGTGAAGGGATGGTGTCACGATCTCTCCACGATTCTTTGAACTCTCTAAACTCTCTCTCTCCCCCCTAGGTCTGGAAATTATGATTGATATTATAAGGTATATTCTATTTAGGGCCGCCGGTTAAGTATTTATACTTAACCTAATACTGCCGGATTTTGCCTGATATTTTCGCCGAAAATATTGAAGAATTTTTGGTGAAAATTCCTTTGTAAATGGATGGTCCGCCGGCTGCTTTCTCCTGTGATTTTCGGTCCAATAGTTTTCGGTCAAAAACTTAGGGTTTTCGCCGAAAACTTCTGTTGATGAGCATCAGTCGATTTGTACTGATATTTTCGCCAAAAATGCTGAGGTATTTTCGCCGAAAATTCCTTTGTAAATGGGAGAAGGATTTGGTTCGGTTTGATTGACTCCTTGGATCGATTCCGGTGCGATTCCTCGAGGTTCCAATGCCTTAGACACGTCCTTGGCTACTTTATTTGATGGCAAAAACCTGTGCTAACATAAAACACTAGAAAACCATCAAATAGACCCGAAACGGGCCAAAGTAACACAAATGGCACGAGATAGGGCAATTGATTGAATATTCGCTATTCTACCCTAAAAACCATTTCTTAAGCAAGGAAATGTCGCTTAAGTGAGGCTGATAATCACGTCAAATCGAGTGTCATCAGACGTACCAAGCTCTTACATGCTAATGGGAAGAAATTTACGCTTAACAGAGATGCCCCGAAGCTCTACTTCATGAACTTCGATGCTAGCATTAAGGAGAACCTAAGTTGGGATGTCTCCTAATACCGTCCAGGTATCGTCCAGCTCAAGGACGTTAATAAAAGAGCACTTCGTGGGAGGCAACCCACGGTTGGAGTCAGTTCTTCATTTGTGTTAGACTTAGTGTTTTAGAGTCAGTTCGGGGGAGCCAAAAGTGTCAGTTTGCATGATTTCTTATTTTTCGTGTGTAGTCTTTGTGTCATCGTTTCAATTGCAAGTTGTTTGAGGTTGTTACGATTTTTGTGGATTTAATTGTGATTTTCTGAAGTTTGCCAGGATTGCGAAAAAAATTTCAATCGTACAGGTCAAAATTTTCGGCGAAAACTGACCTATTTTTTTGGCGAAAACTCCTTTGAAAATCCCACTATGTTTTCTGGACGATTTTAACTAAACTTTTCGGCGAAAACTCTATGAAGTTTTCGGCGAAAATTTATTTGAAAACCGACAGACCATTTTGCCTTGGGTTTTTAGCAAAAAATTGCACACATTTTCGCCGAAAACTTGAGTGAAAATCAACAAATTTTCCCTTTTAATTCTCGGCCACACTCTCTCCCCTCACTTTCATTTTTGAAAATCAGAAAACCTCCCCTTTTGTTTTAAAACCAACCCGACCGCCGCCACATTCGCGCCGCCGCCACCCGTTACCCGCCGCCGCCGCACTTCTCCCCTTCCTTATCCGATCAGTTTGAGCCGTAGAACGGTCGAATAGGAGCTCTAGAGCTCCCGTTCAGCCAAACCCTAAATTTTTTGACTTTTCACCGATTTCTCTCTCTCCGTTCATTTTCAGCACACATGGCTTCAAGGTAAGTTGTAGAACTATTCATTCCGAATCTTTTGACATGTTGAATGCTCAATTTCGTCAGGGTTGACTTTCGGTTGACTTTTCGGTTTACCTCGATTTGCGTGCCAACTGATTTCGTGTGAACTAGGTTAGCTGAATTCTTTGGACTGATCTAGCGTGCTTAGGGAGAATTGTGCTGAATTTTAATGTCATTCGATCATGTGTTGCCATGCTTAAGATCGATTCTTTGCGGTGTTGACTTTATGTGAAATGTCGGTTTGACCATGAATTGTTTATGTTCTCTTGGCTGCCGTGTGTGTTCATTCACGTTCTTATATATGTGCTTGCCATCTGAGTTTTTAATTATGTCGTCATTTCCCGCTTTGGGCTAGTAATTGCCATGATTAGGGTTCAATGTGCTTTGATGTTGACTTTTGGAATGTCGGTTTGACTTCTGATCCCTAATTATGATTTGAACATTCCGGCTAGACATATGCATGCTCTTTGAATTATTGTGATTATCGGTTACTTAATTTGCTTACCCCGCTCGGTTTTTCTCATTTCTTTGTGAAATTGAGTTTTTCTACTAAGTGTGGGGTGGGTTTTTAGTTAATTAATCTGGTTTCGTTTCTGGTTTTAGGAATGTCACTCATGAGCGCAGGACAAAGGCACGACTTGACACCGCCTCTAGCTCCCGAGTCCCCGCTCCGTCACACTAGTCGTCCAGGGCCCTCCACCAGCTTTTCCTGGCAGAGTCGGGTACCACCCAACTGTTGCCAGCCTGCCCCAGTACTACTTCGAGCGCTACCAGATGCTCGAGCATGTTCCCGGAGCCGACGTGCGCCCACTTTCCTTGGAGTCACTCTTCGAGCACGACGAGGACTGGCACCAGAATGTGCTCACCGCAATGACGCATGCTGGATTGCTGGAGCTGACCACCCTAGCTGCTCACTTCCCAAACGTCGCTCTCCAGGAGTTCTGGGCCACGTTCGAGTTGGACGAGCATAAGAGGAGGCAGCGTGGGAAGGTGGTATCCTTCTACCTTGGCGGGGTGTACAAGTCGTTCACCTATGATGAGTTTGCTGCTCATCTCGGGATCCCCCGGGAGCACTACGAGGGACAGCACCTCGGCTGGGAGAACGACTCCGACGACGAGAAGGAGTACGATGCACTCTGGAGCCACATGACTAGAGTGCCCGGTGATCGTACCACGAAGCATAACTCAGTTAAGTCCCTCTCTCACCCTCTCTATCGATTCATTCACATGGTTTGGCGTCGTTCTCTTTTGTTTGCACCAGATAAGAGCTGCCACCACATCAGCAGAGAGGAGCTCACTCTTCTTCGCGCCATCTGGGAGAGTCATCCTGTTCATCCTGGATGGGTGCTTGCACGCATACTTCGCCTGAAGACTCAGAAGCCGAGGCCACCGAGCTCACTCCTGGGAGGCAACTTTGTCGGTCGACTCATCAACTCCCTCGGTATCAGCCATGAATATGGCCCGGACATCCCACGACGTAGAGTATATACCGTCGGTGGAGATTTAGCGATCGAGTAGGACCTCGAGTTGGACCTCAGTCCACAGGTGCCGGCGCCCCCTCCTCTCCAGGACGAGGAAGAGTCGGAGGATGAAGATGATTCTGGGGAGCCGCAGCCCCAGTCAGAGCCGGAGTTTCATGATCATACACCCTCGCCACATCATCAGGCAAGGTATGCACACCAGTCGCCGCCGCCCATTCCAGATCCATATCAGGCGCCTCACCCTCAGCCCCGACCGCATCCCGCGGACATTGGAGAGCTGTACGAGCGACTCCAGGAGTGGCGGATCCAAGATACCGCCACTCAGGATGCGAGATGGATTATTATGCATCAACACATACACCGCTCTGACGAGCGGTATGAGGCACAGCTGGCGTGGCAACGTCAGGTCGGCGACGCCCTACACCTTCCACCCCCCGACGCCCCTGACCAGCTATGATCAGGTGGTGTCCTTTTCCTTGTCCTTTCTTTTTATTTCTTTTTTTCGGATCTCGATCCAAATTTTTTTCTGTGTGGATCCGGGACACTTGTCCCGGTTTCCTTTTTATCTTTCATTTGTTTTTGTTTTGCAGGCAATCGGTAGATTCCCTTTGCTTCGCTTTGGTAGATTGCCTCTGCTCCGAGGATCCGTGCTCATCCCCTACGCCAACCATCTCGGTCCAGGTTCTTCTACTTCACTCTAAACTCTAGATTTAGTCCTGTGAGGACACAATACGATTTAAGTGTGGGGTAGGATGCTAGAGAACCTTTCATGAACTTGGATGCCCTTGATTGTGTTTTTGTGTGCCTCGTGATTCCTGTCCAGTCTCTCTAGCATTAGAATGGCTCAGTTCTTGATTTTTGATGTTAAGTTGTTGTTCAATCTTTCATAATGATGCTTAGACTGCTTAACCTAGAACTTGAGAACCAACGTGTTTACTTTGATGCTAAATTGCCTGGTCAGAACAGAATTTTTGAAATCACACTTGTAGTTTGTAGCCTTGATTGCATGAAAATGACCGAATCCGACTAGCAAACCAACTGTGCGCTTTTGATCCATTGCACATAACTTGCAATTTCAATTCTTTTTGAGTGATTTTTTGTTTGCTTGAATGAGTTAGAATTTGCATTAGACCTACTCGAGACCACACGATGACACGAGTTCTAGAATGATAGGGGCACCTATATTCATCTACTAAGCCAGATAGCCTACCAAACGATAAATCCATTAGGTTTAAATCCTTGAGCTTGGACTGTTCTTTTGGTTCGATATACATTATAGCGTATCCCATTCTTTCATTCCCGTTGATCCCCTGTGGTTGTAGTTCTAGATTGACCTACCGGAAGTCGGTTTGTGGTAACCTGCCTATAGCCATTAAACAGGTGGTCTTAGCTATTATGTCCAGACGTGTAAACCCATCTAGCAACTAAAAGAAAGAATCGGCACAAAACAAAGAAAATTCAAAGAAAAAAAATGTAAAGAAATAAAGTGCTAGGTTGCTTGAGGGTATCATAGGACGATCGTTCACTATTCCACCCGTGTCTGGTTAGACAGTAGGAAGCCATAGGCTAGATTCGAGGGAAGTTAGTCGAAAGCTACACCGCACCAAAGCCATCATCATACAATCCCATCATCCATCTCATCATAAACCCTTGTAGTGTAGAATTCGTTACAGTCCTAGCAGGGAAGTCCTTCTTGACTAGTCACTCGTGTTGTCACAGTGGTGGAGATGTGGTCGAATTGCAAACTTATGACAGAATTCAGTAACAAAAAATGATTGAGAGCAGAAATACGTCCTTAAACACAGAGAGTGACAGTTCCCCGTTTACTACATATTTCATGTGTGAGGAGTCTGGTCGGTCAGGTCGAATTCGTGCATAATTGGTTGCGAGCACTCGTCGTGTGTAGTTTATTAGTGAGACTAGGTTGTTTGGCTGATCAGTATTGCATGTTAGGTTTCTTGTTCTAGGAATTATCTGTCTAATAATTCATTGTGTTTGATTGAACTCCAATTTAATAAATCTTATCATTTGTGAACATGAGCGTTTCTATTCAGTTTGCTTGTGGACAATCAAAAGCTTAAGTGTGGGATATTTTTATGACACTCGATTTGATGTGATTATCAGCCTCATTTAAGCGACATTTCCTTGCTTAAGACATGGTTTTTAGGGTAGAATAACGAATATCATTCAACTACTCTATCTCGTGCCAATTGTGTTACTTTGGCCCGTTTCATGTCTATTTGATGGTTTTCTAGTGTTTTCATGTTAGCACAGGTTTTTGCCGTCAAATAAAGTAGCCAAGGACGTGTCTAAGGCATTGGAACCTTGAGGAATCGCACCGGAATCGATCCAAGGAGTCAATCAAGTCGAACCAAATTCTGCTCCCATTTACAAAGAAGTTTTCGGCGAAAATCCCTTGAAGTTTTTGGCGAAAACTCATGAAGAAATCGGCAGAGCATTCAAGAAGAAGTTTTCGGCAAAAACTTCAAGTTTTTGCCGAGAACCCAGCATCCGAAAATCACAGGAGAACTCAGCCGGCGAACACCTCATTTACAAAGTAATTTTCGGCGAAAATTCCAACAGATTTTTGGCAAAAATTCTAGGCAAAACCGGCGGTATTAGGGTTAAGTATAAATACTTAACCAGCGGCCCAAATAAATATAGATATCATATCTCATAATACCAAATACTTCAAGGATTCTCAAGAGTTCTGGAGTAGAGTTTAGAGTTCGAAGAGCCAGGAAGAGATCGTGACGCCATCTCTTTCATCTCGAAGACTCGGAGCAAAGATTGCAGATTACCGGAGATCGAAGTTCTGCCAGAGTCGTCTTAATTAGGTTTTTCAGATCCTTTTCTGTTCTTCCTCTGTTTAAGATGAACTCTATCTTTGTCTTTGATTCTTTTGTGAAAAAACATGAGTAGCTAAACTTGTAGAGCTTAGACTAGATGAACCCTAAGTGACCCAGGGCTTTAAAGCGGTCACGGATTGGCAGTGATTAGATTCAAAGTTCAATCAGTTTCTCTTTCATGTTTGATTTGTTCTTCTTTGTTCATGTGTCTTGTCTGGATTGATCACCTAGATTAGATTCTTGTTAAGCTATGGATAGAAGCGAACGCTCGCCTTACTTTAAAACATCAAATTAAACAATTAACCTTATAATTGGAGCGTGCCTTTCGTAGGAACCGGTTAGGGTTAATCCACTACAAGAGTAACTCATAAATCGTTAGTAATTCCACCAGTTAAGTTAAGTCATTGCTAGAGGCGACCGTACCCGGGCGACTAATTAATCTTGGTAGCTAGAACGAATAGAGCGAACGTTCGCCGGTCTTAAACCTAAGGGTAAGGAGTTATGGTGGTGTCTTAGAATTGATTGAATGAGAATCGAAATCCGCTGATCTGTTGATTGCCAATGCTCTGGGGAACGAAGGGGGATTCAAAGTCTAAGTTCGGCTGTCATCTCTGTTTTAATCAACCAATTTCCATTCTGTTCTTAGTTTCAATTTTTAATTTTTCTGCATTTCTTAGAATTAGAAGTCGTGGAACTCACACCACGCACGAAGTGCTTAAACCTGAGTAATTTGCAAGCTTCTTTGAGTAGTCAATCATTAGAAGGCCCGTGGAATATGATCTACCCTAGCTTTTGTTAGCTTTGTTAGTTATTTGATTGAGTCGTCAACGACCGGTTCATCAAATTGGCGCCGTTCCCGGGGATTTCTTTTGATTGTTTGAAAGAAGAACTGTAATTTATTCTTCTATTTTCCATCTTTCACTTTTCCACCCACTTCGATTTTACTTTGGTTTTGTTGTTTTTGTTATTTGTAGGTTGTTCACAGGTGTATGCATCGTTGCCCTTAGACTCACTCTCAAACCGACAAGGCTAAGAGTATAGAGAGACCAAGCAGTTCTACTCCACCTCGCCAATCACAGATTCCAAGGAGAAGCAAAATCAATCCATCTCCATCCATCACTCCGATTAAGATTGAGGAACTGAAGGAGAGTTCCTCATCTCCATCTTCACCGTTACCGTCACCTACATCCGTTTCATACACCGAGTCACTTTCACCTCCTCCATCTCCTACCATGACTGATCAACTACCACCACCACCACCACCAGGCAGAAATCTACCACCGCCACCTGCACAGAAAAGTCTAGCTGATTACAACAAGCCGAGCGCGACTAGCGTTCGATCTGCCATTGCCGTACCGCGCATTGAAGGAGATGATGACTATGAGATCAAGATTCCATTCTTGACTATGATCTCTAGGGATCTACAGTTCGAAGGCAGGCCCCTAGACAACCCATGCACTCATCTTGCAGACTTCCTTGATCTCCGCAGCACTTTCAAGAACGGAAACCTCGACAAGAATACGCTTTGTTTGAGAGCTTTCCTATTCTCTCTTAAAGGCGCTGCTAAGAGGTGGCTTACTGGCAAACCATCTGGATATTACACTAATTGGGATACTCTAGCTCAGGACTTCTTGAAGAATAATTTCTTCCGGCCAGAACAACAGCCATCAAGGACAGCATCGCCAGATTCTCCCAGAAAGAAGGAGAAAGCTTATACGATACTTGGAATCGATTCCAAGAACTTCTCTACAACTGCCCTCATCATGGATTCGAGCAGAGGCAGTTAGCTGAAATCTTTGCTCGAGGTCTTCAAGAAGAATCTGCCAAGTGGGTCAATTCTCTAGCTGAAGGGGATTGCACTACACTCACACCCGAAGCTGCTCTTCTTCACTTCGCAAACTGTGCTTCCAAGTCAAGGAACTGGGAACGACAATCTGAAGGATCAAGGAGCAAGCTCGATCTCGAAGCAGCTATAAAGGCCGAAGTAGAGAAGCATTTGAAGAAGTCTTCCACACCAATCAAACCGCCGACAGCTTCTGTTTATGTTGCTGATTGCGAGTGGTGTGGAGCTTGCACACATAATGGAGGCCGTTGCCAGAATTTTGGTAAGACCGAAGTCTGGTCCGCCGAAGAGGTAAATTTCGTTCAACAAGGCTTTGTTAATAATCAGAATGGTTATGTTGGCTACCACAACTTTAGGCAGCAAGGGAACTATCAAGACAGACCTCACTACAATGCTGTCGCCAACCATAACCAGAACCAGAATAACTGCCCAGATGGTCCAGCTCAGGATCAGAAGCCTAACCATCCGCCAGCAAGTGTCTATCAGCCGCCGCACCGTAATCCGGGTAACTATGGAACTGCTCCTGGCAATCGCCAGAATCAATATTTGAATAACACCTATCCAGGGCAGCAGTACCAGAAGGAAAACAATGTCAGTGACCTGGACAGGAAGCTTAGTCAGATCATCACCAGACTCGACGATCATGACAGTCAGTTTAAAGCTCAAGCTCTTCTCAATCAAGAACAGATAGCAGTCGGTCAAAGAATTGAGCAAGTTGTGAACAACATCTCGAGCATGCTAGCATCTGGTCGACCATTTGGCCAACTTCCAAGCCAGACAGAGCCAAATCCGAGAAAGGAGCAAGCCAAGATGGTATCTGTTAAAAAATTTACAAGCTTATCTGCTGATGCTCGTTCTGTTTTACGCAGGATCGCTGAAACTTCAGAGAAGAAGGAAGCACTAGAAGTGGCGCCTAAGGAGGAAGATCCTCCTCTTGCATCGTACGTCGTGAAGCCTCCTTTTCCAAGAGCATTGCTGCCGAATGCAAGGATCGAGACTGGCATGAAGGGGAATAAAGAAGGATATCCTGATGCTCGTAGCAAGAAACCTTCCTCTTCATATCCAGCTAAGTGTTCCGATCCTGGTTCTTTCACTCTACCTCTTGTCATTAATGATATTGAGATAGAACGTTGTTTGGTTGATCTTGGCGCGTCTGATAATGTTATGCCTATGAGTCTATATGAAAAATTGAACCTAAGAGAACTTGAACCGCCTAGCATGCAACTTGTCTTTGCTGATAGATCACTTAAAACCCCTAGGGAAGAGATAAAAGACGTTACTAAATGTGATTCTTTCACGTTCTTAGCTGACTTTGTTATCATTGATACTAGTAAGGATGATTCTACCATTCTCATAGGACGACCTTTCATGGCTACTACTAGAATGCAAATTAACGTTACAAATGGTTCTTTAACTTTGAGAGTTGGTAAAGAAACGGTCACGTTCCGCCTTAAAGACGGAATGAAATATAATCCTAAGAATGAAGAATTCCATTGTTTAGCTGTTGAAACCGTGGAGTTGACTCCGGTCAACTCCGTTACTGATGTCTCTTCTAGTGTGCCTAGATCAATTGCTGTTGCAGGTGCTGGACAGATTATCAAGCAGAAACAGAAATTTGTTCCTCAAAAGCCGCCAAAGAAGAAGGAACTGAAAGCCTCTTCTAAGTCACCGAGCACAAAACCTAGCAGACCTCGGGGAAAGAACAAGAAGACGAAGACGAAGACTCACATGGTCTGGAGACCAGTTGTGCCGCCACCTTCTACCGAGCCAGCTGCACCACCAATTCGTTCCAAGCTACTGGCACTGGAACAAGTATGGAAGGAGAAGCGAAAGCATCTCCTAAGGAAATACTGACGATCACCGATCTTGGTGATATCAAGCCGGAGGTTAAAGAAAAGAAGGAGCCGATCGTTCTCATTCCGTCCACTGTCTTCCTTGTGGAAGATGATCCCTTGACAGAACTGTTTGGACCATTCAAGATCACTGACCACCTTCCCGACAGACGTACCAAACTCTTACACGCGAACGGGAAGAAATTCATGCTCACTGGAGAAGCCCCGAAGCTCTACTTTATGAGCTCCGATGCTAGCATTAAGGAGAATCTAAGTTGGGATGTCTCCTAATACCGTCCAGGTATCGTCCAGCTCAAGGACGTTAATAAAAGAGCACTTCGTGGGAGGCAACCCACGGCTGGAGTCCGTTTTCATTCGTGTCAACCTTAGTATTTTAGAGTCGGTTCGGGGGAGCCAAAAGTGTCAGTTTGTTTGATTTCTTATTTTTCGTGTGTAGTCTGTGTGTCATAGTGTCAATTGCAAGTCGTTTGGGGTCTTTCCGATTTTTTGGATTTAACTGTGATTTTCTGAAGTTTGCCGGGATTACGAAAATATTTTCAATCGTAGAGTTCAATATTTTTGGCGAAAATGACCCACGTTTTCGGCAAAAATTCTCTTTGAAATCCCACTGAGTTTTCCAGACGTTTTTGCTTCACATTTTTGGCGAAAAATATTACACATTTTCGGCAAAAATTCATTTGAAAACGGCAGTACTTTTTAACTAACATTTTCGGCGAAAACTTGCACTTATTTTCGCCGAAAATTCCTTTGAAAAAGGTTCTATTATGTTGACTTTTTGAATGTCGGTTTGACTTCTGAACTCTGATTGTTCTAATTCCATTCTGACTATTCCTAAGCACGTATTTTATTGTTCGTGATTACCGGTTAATCTGCTTTGCTTACCCCCACTCGGTTTTCCTCAATTCTTTGTGAAATTGAGTTTTTCGACTAAGTGTGGGGTAGGGTTTTAGTTTGACTAATCTAGTTTGTTTTCTTGTTTAGGAACACCACTTATGAGCGCAGGACCAAGCAGAGACTTGACGCCGCCTCGAGCTCCAGAGCCCCCGCTCCCGTCACACCCGCCGTCCAGGGCCCTCCACCAGCATTCCCTAGCCGTGCTGGGCACCATCGCACTGTTGCTCATCTACCCGACTACTACTTTGAGTGTTACAAGAAGCTCGAGCATGTTTCGGTAGCTAATGTTCGACCACTTTCCATGGAGTCCCTCTTCGATCATAATGAGGACTACCACCGGAACGTGCACGACGCCCTGGCACCGGCCGGCCTCCTAGAGCTGACCACCATAGCTTCCGACTTCCCTGACATCACTCTCCAGGAGTTCTGGGCCACCTTTGATCTGGACGAGCACAAGAGGAGGCAGAGCAAGAAGGTCGTTTCCTTCTACCTGGGCGGGGTGTACAGGACTCTCACCTATGTTGAGTTTGCAGCTCATCTCGGCATTCCCTATGACCACTACCACGGTCATCACCTCGGTTGGGCGAACGACGAGGACGACGGGGAGGCCTACCATGCACTCTGGAGCCACATGACTGGAGTGCCCGACGATCATCTCACGGACCATAAGTCAGTTAAGTCTCTCTCTCACCCTCTCTATAGATACATTCATATGGTTTGGCGTAGATCGTTATTATATGCTCCAGAGAAGGACCGCCACCATATCAGCAAGGAGGAACTTCTGCTTCTTCGCGCCATCCGGGAGAGCTACCCTCTTCACCCCGGATGGGTGCTTGCTCGCATCTTCCGCCAGCAGACCAAGAGGAGGACGCCACCTCGCTCACTCCTGGGAGGCAACTTCATCGGCCAGCTCATCATCTCCTTCGGCCTCAGCCACGAATATAGCCCGAACATCCCACGCCGCAGAGTACGCACCGTTGGAGGAGATTTGGCGGTCGAGTACGACCTCGAGCTGGACCTCAGTCCCCAGGTAGCAGCAGATCCTCCCCTCCAGAACGAGGATGAGTCGGAGGAAGACGATGATTCTGAGGAGTCCCAGCCTCAGTACGAGCTAGAGTTTCATGACCATACTCCCTCGCCACACCATCAGGCAGGGTATGTACACTAGTCGCCGCCGGCCATCCCAGATCCATATCAGGCGCCTCACCCGCAGCATCACCCGCATCCCACGGATGTTGGAGAGCTGTATGAGCGACTGCAGGAGTGGCGCATCACCGACAACGCCACTCAAGAGGCGAGATGGATTATTATGCAGCAGCATATGCACCGCGCTGATAGGCGGTATGAGGCACAGCTGGCGTGGCAACGTCAGCTCGGCGATTTCCTCCACTTTCCACCTCCCGGCCCACCTGACCAGCAGTGACCGGTTTGTATTCCTTTTCTGGTCCTTTCTTTTTATTTATTCATTTCGGAATTTGATCCAACTTTTTTCTGTGTGGATCCGGGGCACTTGTCCCGGTTTCCTTTTTACGTTTCATTTGTTTTTGTTTTGTAGGCAGTAGGAAGATTCCCTTTGCTTCGCTTTGGTAGATTCCCTCCGCTCCGAGGACCCGTGCTCATCCCCTACGCCAACCATCTCGGTCCAGGTTCTTCTACTTCACTCTGAACTCTAGAATTAGTCCTGTGAGGACACAGTCCGATTTAAGTGTGGGGTAGGATGCTAGAGAACGTTGCATGAACTTGATTGCCCTTGATTGTGTTTTTTGTGTGCCTCGTGATTCCATTCCAGTCTCTCTAGCATTAGAATGGCTCAGTTCTTGATTTTTTATGTTAAGTTGTTGTTCAAACTTTTATAATGAAGCTTAGACTGCTTAACCTAGAACTTGAGAACCAACTTGTATACTTTGATGCTAAATTGCCTAGTCAGAACAGAATTTTTAAAATCACACTTGTAGTTTGTAGCCTTGATTGCATGAAAATGACCGAATCCGACTAGCAAACCAACTGTGAGCTTTTGTCCATTGCACGTAACTTGCAATTTCAATTCTTTCTGAGTGGTTTTCTGTTTGCTTGAATTAGTTAGAATTTGCATAAGACCTACTCGAGACCACACGATGACACGAGTTCTAGAATGATAGGGGCACCTAAATTCAGCTACTAAGCCAATAGCCTACCTAACGATAAAATCCATTAGGTTTAAACCCTTGAGCTTGGCCTGTTCTTTCGGTTCGATATACATTACAGCCATTTCCCATTCTTTCATTCCCCGTTGATCCCCTGTGGTTGTAGTTCTAGATTGACCTACCGGAAGTCGGTTTGTGGTAACCTGCCTATAGCCATTAAACAGGTAGTCTTAGCTATTATGTCCAGACGTGTAAACCCCTCTAGCAACTAAAAGAAAGAATCGGCACAAAAGAAAAAAAATGAAAAGAAGAAAAATCAGAAAAGCCAAAAAAGGTTTCAAGTTTTTAGTTCAATAAAACGTTCTTCTCCCTACAAATGGAAGAACGAAGTCAAAAGAAAAGAAAAAATTGTGTACAGAAAAATAATAAGTGCTAGGTTGCTTGAGGGTATCATAGGACGAGCGTTCATTATTCCACCCGTGTCTGGTTAGACGATAGGAAGCCGCAGATTAGATTCGAGGGAAGTTAGTCGAAAGCTACACCGGACAAAGCCATCATCATACATTCCCATCATCCATCTCATTATAAACCCATGTAGTGTAGAATTCGTTACAGTCCTAGCAGGGAAGTCCTTCTTGACTGGATACTCGTGTTGTCACAGTGGTGGAGTCGTGGTCGAATTGCAAACTTATGACAGAATTCAGTAACAAAAAATGATTGAGAGCAGAAACACGTCCTTAAACACAGAGAGTGACAGTTCCCCGTTTACTACATATTTCCTGTGTGAGGAGTCTGGTCGGTCAGGTCAAATTCGTGCATCATCGGTTGCTACTACTTGTCGTGTGCAGTTTATTAGTGAGACCAGGTAGTTCGGCTTATCTGTATGCATGTTAGGTTTCTTGTTCTAGGATCTATCTGTCTAATAATTCATTGTGTTTGATTGAACTCCAATTTAATCGATCTTATCATTTGTGAACATGAGCGTTTATATTCAGTTTGCTTGAGGACAAGCAAAACCTTAAGTGTGGGATATTTTGATGACACTCGATTTGACGTGATTATCAGCCTCATTAAAGCGACATTTCCTTGCTTAAGACATGGTTTTTAGGGTAGAATAACGAATATTCAATCAATTGCCCTATCTCGTGCCATTTGTGTTACCTTGGCCCGTTTCGGGTTTATTTGATGATTTTCTAGTGTTTTTATGTTAGCACAGGTTTTTACCGTCAAATAAAGTAGCCAATGACGTGTCTAAGGCGTTGGAACCTTGAGGAATTGCACCGGAATCGATCCGATGAGTCAATCGAGTCGAACCAAAGTCTGCTCGATTTACAAAGGAGTTTTCGCCGAAAATACCCTAGTGTTTTCGGCGAAAATGCAAGAACAAATCGACTGATGCTCATCAAAGGAAGTTTTCGGCGAAAACCCTAAGTTTTTTTTTTTTATGAATTAGTGGTTTCATTTCATCAAAAAACTTTGAAGTACAAACTCCTATCTAATACTCTATACAATCATCGAAAACTAGAATCCTAGAATTCTCAAAATTTTCCTATACTCCCCATGTCTACTAACTTTTAGAGAAATTTCTTCTCTAATGTACCTCACTATATCATCTATACCTTTTCTATCATTCGTAAAGACCCTATTACAACGCTCCTTCCAAACACAACTTAACACCATCTTCCAAGCAAGGGCTTTACTTCTCCTCTTCAATGAACTTCCTTTCAATTCCCTTAGAGCAAACTGAAAATGATTGTCCCAAGAGCATTTAGGAAACTCTGGGATGAATTCATTCAGCACTGCAGCAGTGAAAGAACAATCACCAAATATATGCTCCCTGCTGTCCATTCCATCCGCACACAATAAACAGTTCACATCAATGGACAATCCCCAGTCAACCATACTACTTCTGGTAGCCAGCCTATCTTTTACAATAAGCCATACCTGAAAGTTATGCTTGGGGTAGCTCAGTCCCTTCCACACCAAGTGATACCAATCAACAGTCGGCATCTTAACCCTTATAGAGTCCCAGACAGTGGAAAGTTTAAACTTCTGCATTCTACCTCCATTCCACAGCAACTCACCATCACTATGCACAGAACAATAACCTGCAGCTAAAGGTCTCAGCTTCATCACACGTCTCAACACCCAAGATCCACTTTGCATATTCACCGACCAAATATCTCTACTCTTAATCTTGTACTTATAGACCCAAGCTACCCAAAGTGATCCACTCTTAAGCAACAAACTCCATAAGTGACGAAGAACATTGGCCACATTCCACTCATACAGGTTCCTTAACCCTATTCCACCTTCTTCTTTAGGGTAAGCCATTTTTATCCAGCTTATTTTTGCTCGTTCACCATCTTCTTTCCCCCACAAGAACCTATTACATATTTGCTCTATTTCTTTCAGCAAGTTCTTTGGTAGCAAAAACACCGACATCCAATATTGCAAGACCCCCCCAATGACTGAATCGATCAACTGCAATTTTCCAGCATAAGAGAGGTACTTGGATTTCCAATCTGAAATCCTACCAGTAATCCTCTCTAGCAGAAGACGACAGTCCTCTTTCTTCAGCTTACCTGCACTCAACACCACACCAAGATATCTAAAAGGTAGCTTCCCCCATTGTAAACCCACATTTCAAAATTTCATCCACTTCTGCATCCTCAACCCCAGCAAGATAAATCTCACTTTTGTCGGGATTGAACTTCAGGCCTGACATGGTCTCAAATTGCTTCAGGATATCAACTACACCCTTGACTACATTAGCTGAACCCTTAGTAAGCACTATAAGGTCGTCTGCAAACGAAAGGTGAGTGACATTTACCGCTTTGCACTGAGGATGTAGCATAAACTTCCTATCCTTCACTGCTTTGTCCATTAACCCCGAGAGTACCTCCATAGACAACACAAACAGGTAAGGCGACAGTGGGTCACCCTGCCTAAACCCTCGGCCTGCTGGGAAATAACCACTCAACGTACCATTCACACATACCGAAATCATAGTAGTTTCCAAACAAACCTTAATCCAGTAGACAAAGCTCATAGGGAAATTCATAATCTTCAGCACTTCTTTTATAAAATCCCATTCAACCGAATCAAATGCCTTCATCAAATCAATTTTTATAGCACATCTAGGGGAAATGTTTTGCCTACTATAAGTCCTAAGAAGCTCATGTGCTAACAACACATTATCACTAATCAAGCGTCCCTTAATGAAAGCAGACTGAGCTTTATCAATAACATCCGGCAAGACATCCCTAAGCCTCATAGCAATTACTTTTGATATAATCTTATATATAACATTGCAACAAGAAATTGGACGGAAATCCTTAGCATGGGCATCATTCACTTTCTTAGGAATTAATGCCAAGTAAACACTATTCACAAAAGAAGGAATCTTACCACTTCAGAAGAAGCTAAGGACCGCATCAACAACATCTTGCCCAACCAAACTCCAGCATTTCTTATAGAAAGCAACACTAAACCCATCAGGTCCAGGACTTTTCTCATTCGACATTGAATCCAAAGCAGCCTTAACTTCTTTAGCAGTAACTGGTCTTTCTAATAACTCAGCTTGTTCATCACTAACTTTCAATCGTATCACTGACTCCAGTCCATCAAGACAGCAACTAGACTTCTCTCCCAAAAGCTTCTTATAGAAGCTCTCCAAGACACCAGCAATATCATCATGTTTATCCACTTTTTCCCCCTGCTCATTGTAAATCAACCTAATAGTATTACAGGCCTGCCTAGCTTTAACACTTTTGAAGAAATACGAGGTATTGCTATCCCCATTTTCCACCCAAAGTGCTCGAGCCTTTAGCCTCATAATTTCTTCCTCACTTCTTTTCAGCTCATCTAGCTCCATCTTACTATTATGCACTCTTTCAATATTTGCTGCACTAGGATCCTCATACATTTCCATGAGAAAGAAACTGACTTCAGTAGCTTTACTTTTCACCCTATTCTGAATATCTGAGAAGCATTCTGCATTTAGAGCCTTAAGCTCTTTTTTCAAGTTACGGAGCTTACCATACAACCTATAAAAAGGTTTATCACTTGTTCTTACCATCCAAATCTTCTTAACAATTTCATCAAACTTTGGATGCCTGATCCAACTACTGAAAAACTTGAAAGGTTTTGGTTTTGAAGCAACCATCCCTTCCATGTTAATCACTAGAGCACAGTGATCAGACTCACTACTAACAACTACCTCCACCTTGCTACCTGGGAAAGAACTTTGCCATTTCAGATTCACCAATATTTTATCCAACCTTCTAGCTATAGGATCATCCACCCTATTATTAGTCCAGGTAAACCATGGCCCTAAAGCTGAGTGCTCATATACTTCAATCTTCTCAATGAAGTCTTTAAAATCATCCATACCTGCAAAACTCGATACTTGATTTGAGGCCTCCTCAATAGAAAGAAAGGTATTAAAATCTCCTCCTACTAGCTAAGGCAAGCCTCTCACCCCAAGCACAGCAATATCATCAAACATCACTCTTCTCTCTGCACAAGTAGTTGCTGCATAAACCACTGTTAAGTAGAAAGGATCAACAAAATCCACCCGAACATGTATAAACTGACTAGTCTTCTTCAAAACAATCACCGAGATTCCAGTCTTCCACAACAGCCAAATCTTTATCATAACAAAACTCCCCATGCCAACCAGGGAACCGCAAGCTGAAAAGGTCCTGAGGCATTAATTAACCTGACCCTAGGCTCCAAAATAGCAACTACATCTAGATTGAACTTGTAAATAAAATTCTGCAACTCTTTAAACTTATTATACTTATTAAAACCTCTAACATTCCATACCAAGGCCCTCATTCTGTAATTTTTGACATCTGCCTTGTGACCACACCAGGATCAACCATTACACTTTGATCAATAAATGCAGCCTTCTTTTTACGATTTCTCCTTTTAGATTTCTTAGACAGGACCAACTGAAAATTCTCCTCAGAAGAACTAACCTCCCTGTTCTCCATACTCACTGGACTCCGGGGCTGCGAACCACTACCTTCATGAATGCGCAAGGCCTTCTCTACTAGAGAACTTACAACAGTGGGACCACTAGAGCTTTGCTGGCCAGCTAAACCCTGTACTACTGATGAACCTTGCGGCAGCACATTCTCTCCAGAGCCTACCTCCTTAGTTTTCACTAATTCAGTAGCACACCCTGAAGAAGAACCAGCCGTCACAGGTAATGTAGTACCAGATTTCTGACAAGCAGGCATCGACACAGCCCCCTCAGGTGTCCCCTCCTTGGTTTGAACCAATTCAGGGACATTGCCTTAAGAAGAACCAGTCTTCGCAGGCATAGCCCTAGTCCTCCACACAGCAGTTCCATTTGTTTTCCCATAAGTACGGACTACCGGATACACTACATCTATGTTAATCTCACCGTCATTCCCCATGAGAAAGGTTAATCTCTCCGGCTTAGCACTACGCTGCCCAAATAACACACAGACCTTAACATCAACCCCATCACGAACAAACTTACTTGCTGGTTTCCCGATTTGACTAGCTATCCACCCAATCCCTTCCTGCGAAATGAGTTGCGGGGGAACATTCTTAAACGTAATCCATACAGACTTCTCCTCTGGCGAGATCACCACCGGTTCGATCCCCTTCTGCCACCGTCTCAAAAGCAAAGCCGAGTGGTGAATATGCCACGACCTACTCAAAATCCACGAACTAAGCTCCATCGACGCAGGCTCTATCAGGAAGAAGCCCTCAGACAGCTTCGACACTTGAACACTTCCTTCATATCCCCATAATCGATTAACCATGGCGACGAACACTCGGTACGGTGGAATCGGCCCTAGGAATTGAGCCACTAGTGCCGATTCCAATCTCTTCACTCCAATATCCACGACAGCTTGAGGAATCTTGACAATTCCCCCCACCAGATGCTCCGAAGACGGCTGCACGTAGTCTAGAACATCGGCATCCACAACGGAAACCCATGATTTAACGGTCGAAGAAGAAGCAGACATGGCGGCGAACCCTAATCGCCTCTACACATTTGAGAGAAAATCACGCGCACGCGTCCTTGTGACATAAATGAGTATTATTATTGTCTCAAACCCAACATTTGGACCGAAAACAATTGGACCGAAAATCACAGGAGAAAAGCAGCTGGCGGACCATCCATTTACACTAAGATTTTCGGCGAAAATTCCCTAACATTTTCGGTGAAAATATCAGGCAAAATCTGGCGGTATTAGGGTTAAGTATAAATATTTAACCGGCGGCCCAAATAAAAAAAACACCTTTTTGACAACAATCATAATTACCAACTAATTCGGAACTTCAGAATTCTCTCAAGTTCTGGAGCAGAGAGTTTAGAGTCCGAAGAGCCGGAAAGAGATCGTGACGCCATCCCTTCCATCTCGAAGACTCGGAGCTAGGATTGCAGTTTACCGAAGATCAAAGTCTGCCAGAGTCATCTTAATTAGGTTTTTCAAATTTTTTCTGTTCTTCCTCTGGATGATGAACTCTTTCTTTGTCTTTGATTCTAACATGAGTAGCTAAACTCTTAGAGCTTACACTAAATGAACCCTAAGTGACCCAGAGCTTTAAAGCGGTCACGGATCGGCGGTGATTAGATTCGAAGTTCAATCAGTTTCTCTTTTATGTTTGATTTGTTCTTCATTGTTCATGTTTCTTGTCTGGATTGATCACCTAGATTAGATTCTTGTTAAGCTAAGGATAGAAGCGAACGCTCACCTTACTTTAAAACATCAAATTGAACAATTAACCTTATAATTGGAGCGTGCCTTTCGTAGGAACCGGTTAGGGTTAATCCACTGCAAGAGTAACTCATAAATCGTTAGTAATTCCACCAGTTAAGTTAAGTCGTTGCGAGAGGCGACCGTACCCGGGCGACTAATTAATCTTGGTAGCTAGAACGGATAAAGCGAACGTTCGCCGGTCTTAAACCTAAGGGTAAGGAGTTATGGTGGTGTCTTAGAATTGATTGAATGAGAATCGAAATCGCTGATCTGTTGATTGCCAATGCTCTGGGGAACGAAGGGGATTCAAAGTCTAAGTTCGGCTGTCATTTCTGTTTTAATCAACCAATTTTCATTCTGTTCTTAGTTTCAATTTTTAATTTTTCTGCATTTCTTAGAATTAGAAGTCGTGGAACTCACACCACGCACGAAGTGCTTAAACCTGAGTAATTTGCCAGCTTCTTTGAGTAGTCAATCATTAGAAGGCCCGTGGAATACGATCTACCCTAGCTTTTGTTAGCTTTGTTAGTTATTTGATTGAGTCGTCAACGACCGGTTCATCACCCACCCAGCAAATGCTACCCATGTCCATATAGTTTAAACATGGGATTACAGACACTTCTCGGTACTAAAAAAAACACAAAAAAGAAACAATTTTTTGCTTTCCTCGGTTACACAAGCGATTCTTTCACTTTTTTCCATCCCTTCCCGACGACTGGCCCTTTTCTCCTTGGTGGACAACAAGGCTCTTATCCGACAGCTTTTTCCCTTTTCCAGCCTCCGCCTGAGCCTTCGCCGCCGCCTCAGCCTTTGCCTGGTCCCGGTGGACTTTCTCAGCCGCTATATACTCTTTGTCAGCTGCTTGCACCTCTTTCATGACGTTGATGTATTCTGGTCAACGTCTGTGTTGGGGTCAGGCACCCCGTTCAACAGGCGATTGACGGCCTTGAAAGCAACTGACAAAAATTCGCGACGAAGGAATGGCGGGTTTGGTCCGACAACATCCGCAAACTTCTGGCGGACGGCGGTCATGGTCACGGGTATGGACCTCCGGATAAGCGCCACAGCCGTTGAGTACTAGCGAGCGCTGAGCGCCTCGGTATCCTTGACGTTTTGCAGGGCCTTGTCCTTTTCAACAGTCATCGTCTGGGCTAGCCTCACGGCTTTATCTCTCTCATCAGTCAATTGCAGTATCCGCTTCAGATGCCTAGACTCACGATCCTGTGCAGCACGGGCAGCATCCCGTTCTTTGGTCAGCTCCCGAATCTGCCCCTAAAAAACTTCTTGATCTCGCAATTTCTTGGCAGACGATGAGGCAGCATCCTTGGCTTCCTCCAGACCCTTCTCCAGTTGAGCGATTCGGGAGTTGCAGGAGGACAGCTCCTGCGACAAGCGCTCCTTGGCAGAGTTAGCCACACTAAGTCGTTCTGAAGCGACAAATGGGTTTCATTCAGGCGGCCTAACTCGCCCTTGGTTAGTTAATGATCGGACTGCAAACAATTGCACAGGAGGCTGTCAGTCCCATTCTTGCCCATATATAAAAAAAAAAACGGAGGTAAAATAATACCTGGTCAGTTTCCAGGCGCTGTTGCAGAGCCTGTGTTCATCCCGAAGCTCCCGGGCCTTGCGCATCAACATCTCACGCGACTTGTCAGCAATGCTCAGTGCTAACAGCATCTAAATTACATAGGGCAAAGGAAGAATTATAAGCGGCGTATATATATAAATTACGTACGTAAAACGGAATTATGCGGCAAAAGCCAACCTCATGATGCTTCACAAAGACATTGCCCATCGCGGGATTGAAGTCGCCAATCTTCACGTCTTCTAGACCCCTTAAAACCCCGGAGGACAGCTCCTCCACAATATCATGAGCCACGTCGGCCGATAGCTGGGAGCGACGGGGGTACACCACGGGAAAGTAGCCTTCAGGCTTTTCATATTCTGGAGAGAGGAAGTTTGTCAGCACTTGATGCGACAAGGCACCACGACTTTCCACATCGTTATGAGGCGATAAAGGCGAGTCATCTTCAATAAAGGCAATGGTCTCTCGATCGCCCGAGGCCTGTGTTGTCGCTTCAGGAGGTGGCGGTGGGGCTCATTATCGCCGTTATGCTGCGCAACGTCTATTTCACCAACCAGAGGTGGAACAGAAGGATCCGGATTAGCGATCCTCGTGGGAGACACTACGGGTGCATTAGTAGTGTCGTCCTCAACAATAACAGGGAGTGGAGCAGCAGTTGCTGATGATTTGCGTCGCTTGGACGACTTGGTCTCGGGTGGCAGATTCGTCTCGCAAGAGCGACGATTCCCCCACTTCTTCCCCTTTCCTTTCGGGGAAGGTGAGGGCGGCTCTGTTTGGGGTTGAGTCGTGTGTATGGCTCCCCGGGCAGAAGTGCTAATCAGCACATTCGAAATATCCGTCATACCATACACACAACAAAAGTAAAATTATATTTGAAGGAGGGAAATGCACAAAAAAAGCAGAGTGGGTCGTGTTAATAGACAGGAATGAAATTATATTTGAAGAACCCCATCTACCTCCAGGGAGCAGACCCAAAACACGGTCCAAGGTGGAAGAATCGCTCAAGTCGAAGGTCTATTTATTTAAAAGCGACATGATTTGTTGTTCCTCTACTATGGTAGAGTGACCACGAGGAAAGTTATTGGTGTCGCCCTGTGACCAATGTGATGGGAGAACCGTCGCCCAAGAATCTTCGGGAGAGGGTTTAAAGTAAAAAAAGGCGTGATACCATGTGGGATGTGGTTTACCCATTTTTCGCATCCCTACTTGTTTGTACATGTCTCGCTTCACAAAATGATGACACTCGATTTGACGTGATTTTCAGCCTCATTTAAGCGACATTTCCTTGCTTGAAACGTGGTTTTAGGGGTAGAATAGCGAATATTCACTCAACTGCCCTATTTCCTACCGATTTGGTTACTTTGGCCCTTTTTGGGTCTATTTGATGGTTTTCTAGTGTTTTTGTAAGAGCGCAGGTTTTTGCCGTCAAATACGTAACCACAGACGTGTTCAAGACCTCAAGGAGTGAACTAGAATCGAACCAGAAATCAAATCGGAGTCAGAATCGAAGATCCAACTGCCCAACACAATGTTTTCGCCGAAAAACCTACATAGTTTTCGGCGAAAATACCTTAAGAAACTCACAGGCGAAGTCAGCTGATTTACACTAAAGTTTTCAGCGAAAACTTCCATAGTTTTCACCGAAAATCCTAGAAGAAATCCATCGAAGATCCAACTGAAGTTCTCGGCGAAAAATTCAAGTTTTCGTCAAAAACTATTGAACAAAGTACACAGGAGGATTCAACTGAAGTTTTCATCGAAAATTCTTTCCTTTTTCGGTGCTGTCTTGGAAACCCTAATCAATCCTATTTAAACAGAGCAACCGGAGCCAAGAACAGGGGCATTCATATTCCAACAACTATTCACAAATCAGACTTTTGAGAGTCAGCCGACTCTAGGGTCGATAGATAGAGTTTAGAGAGTTCGAAGATCCGTGGAGAGATCGTGACCCATCCTTCTACCTCGGAGAGCTCGGAGTTTAAAGTTGAAGATCCAGGAGATCGAAGCTTTGCCGGAGTCGTCAGAATTAGGTTTTTCAGTTCTTATCTGTTCTTCCTCTGTATGATGATTTCCTTTGTTGCCTTTGATTCTTCTGTTATCGTTATGAGTAGCTGAACTCGTAGAGCTTAGATTAGATGAATCCTAAGTGACCCAGGGCTTTAAAGCGGTCACGGATTGGCGGTAATTAGATTCGAAGTTCAATCAGTTTCTCTTTGCATGGTTGTTTTGTTCTTCATTGTTTATGTTTCTCTTCTGGTTGGTCGCCTAGATTAGGTTTATGCAAGTTAGGGTTAGTCGCCAGATGTTGTCGCTAGACGTAGTCGCTAGACAGTTCCCTGCTTTGGCGCATAAACTTGTCTTCCTTGATCACCTAGTTTAGATTCTTGTTAAGCTGAGGATAGAAGCGAACGCTCGCCTCTCTTTAAAACATCAATTCAACCAATTAACCTAATCATTGGAGTGTGCGTTTCGTAGGAACCAGTTAGGGTGAATCCATTGCAAGAGTAACTCATAAATCATTAGTAATTCCACCAGTTAGTTTAGTCGTTGCGAGAGGCGACCGTACCTGGGCGACTAATTAATCTTGGTAGCTAGATCGGATAAAGCGAACGTTCGCCAGTCTTAAACCTAAGGGTAAGGAGTTATGGTGGTGTATAGAAACCGATTGAATTAGAATTGAAAACTGATGGTCTTGTGATTGTCGTTGCCTTGGTGATCTAAGGGGGATTCGAAATCTAAGCTCGTCTATCTTCTCGTTAGTCAACCTTTTAATCTTTGTGTCTTTTACTTTCCTGCTTTATTAGATTAGAAGTCGTGGAACTCACACCATGAACAACCTGTTTAAACCTGAGTAATTTGCCAACACATTTGAGTAGACAAGAAGAAGAGACCTCGAGTAGAATACGATCTAGTCTACCTTGGTAGATTAGTTATTTGAAACACACGCCAAAAGCGTGTCATCACAAAGCTTAAGTCGTTGGTGTTATTTTTTACACTATACAACAAGGAAAAAAGTCGAAGAGTGGGAACGATCTTCTCGCGGCGACAGGAGATCTCAAAAATGGCTACAACCGACCACGAAGTCGCGGTATAGGCGCCAAACGAGGCTCTCAAGTTCTCAAGAAGTGCAAGGACAAAAGGTGAGGGAGGAAGGCATAGCCCATTGGTTAAAATTTCAGTCCAAATCCCATGCCAGCCAACAGGGCAGTTCCCGATTGTCGATAAATAAGAGGAGGTAGCATAATCCCAGTGGGTAGGAAGAGAGATCTTAGGGAGAATGGAGCATACGGTAGTTGCAGAGAGGTACGTAACGGTCTCGGCCAAGACCGTCGAACCACATATCCTTCCAGGCCCGGACGGAGTAGCCTTGATCGGAGACTGGTGTCGTCATATCTACAAACCAAGAACGGAAGCTAGGGATAAACCCAAATTGGTGCATGCCCCATTCTCGGGGTTCGGAGGATTCTATCAAGTCTTGAAGAACCTCCATGGGCGAATCGGAAGGGCTTCTTTCGGAATCGGAGGAAGAAGAAGACATAGTTGATGGTAACTCTAAGGGGTACTAGTATACAAGGAGGACTATAAAAAAACGGAAGAAGAAATTGAAGAAAGGATTGAAGAAAAGAAGTTAAGCAAAGCGGGGCAACATACCAGGACAACTGAGGAGATAATCGAGATCGTCGGACATTGAAGAGGTAAAGAAAGGCTAGGAAGGACAAAAGGAAGATAGGAGAGAGAAGATGAACGGTTGGGAAAACAAGAGTAAGATAGACTGGGTGAAGAAAGGAGAGGAAAGGAAGCCTGAGAGCATAAGTACTTTATAAAGGAAGGGAAGGAGACTCTTGAGTGGCTGCATCGGGAAGTGGGATTAGGTGCAGCGGTTGAAGGGACCTTTGAGTTATCTGCATTGGTAGAAGGGAAGCGTTTAGGGGAAGCAAGCAGAGGAGAATGGCGATTGGGCAACTGCCCTTAAGCAAGTAGGGGGCTACTCTGTAGGCAATGATCAAATCAAAGCTAGCAAAGGGGAAAAGACTGGAAGACCCTTTTTGGTTAGGTAGGGTTTTAAGATAATATTTGACAGCCACGACAGGCGACGGAGAGAAAAGTCCGCGAGTATCCTTGATGGCAAACATACAGGCAGACTTGGGGGCTCATGATGGGCCACCCTGGGCCGGATGACGCGGTAGACAAAAGGACCGGCTGGGAAAAGATAGTCAACGCCTCAAACGAGGGTTGACTAGGTTGAAACCCTAAAGGTCGCCTAAAGAGCAAGCCCAGATGCGACGGGCCCAGATCAAGTCTTGTGGCGATGCCTCGTCTACCATCCCCAAAAACCCTAGGGGATCACGTGGAGCGATCCTGGAAGTTTCGTCTGCACCAAGCAACGGCTGGGATCCAATGACACGTGGCATCATCTGCTAAGCGTCGTACTACTGCCTAACGGTCTTAGCAGACCTGCCAGACTATAAATACAAGGAGCAGTAACAAACGAAGGGACACGAACCCTCGGTACGTTCCTCTGCCTCATTTCCCCCCATTTTCCTCCTCTCTGTCCAAGTTCTGATTACTACCCCCATTTCATATATTGCGAGGCGACCCAGAAGCTTCAAAGGCGACCAGGGTCGGCTCCCTCATTGTCCCAAGCGACAGGGCTGGAACAAATCACAATCTTCTTATCTGTTGCTAACCAACACAATTTCAGAAACTACCGCCTTTTGCTTGTTTCTCTACCCTCGATGTCCACCGACGATCTGTAATTCAGCCGCTCAGCCCGAGGCTAAGATGAAGAAATCCATTACTGATTGGAGCGGTGAAACAAGCACGAGCGGCGTAGTTGGAGAAGGGAAGAGAAAGACGATCAAATGATTAATGTTTAATTTCTCCAAGAACAGGCAACGAGCCATCTGCTTTCTCCAAATGATTGATGTTTAAGTTTGATCTGGGAAAGTCAAACGGGTGATGAGATTTCTTAATCACAAAACAATCTGATTTCTCTTCTTCTTTGTCTGTTTCTTCTGAGCTGTTCTAACTTTTGAACAGGTTGCTACAGAAATTGCATCTGTTCTTTGTGTCTATCATTGATGCTGCCATGTGCAGCTATCTGATGGAGTTGTTGTTACTGAATAGCTGATGGGTTTCCTTATCCAGTAAACTTTGCTAGACAGTGTTTAATTGATCAGAGTGTTCACTTGTTTGAATGGCCAAGGGTCAAATGGCTATCTTCAGCTTCCGTTGCTTCTGCTTCAGTATTGTTCTCCTCTCTACATTTTCGTCCATTTCTTTCCTCTTCTGGTGTGGGTGTTCAGGTTCATGTTGTTAGGAAATCACGTGGCTAATTAATAAGTTAGTTATTAGTTCTATTTTTAGTTGGCGAGTGTATTAAGTTATTTAAAATAGCCGAATAGGCATCAATAGTTTTCATTTGTGCCTTTAGAGTTAGTATATATATATGTGTAGTACGTAGGTTTATGATGATGAAGTAAGGATTAAAGGAGTATAGTTTAAACAATTAATATTTTGCTTATTACTTCTTCTGATCCTCTTCATCGTACAAGTCATATTTTCCAACACATGTTCTTCTGAAACCCAGATGATGATGTTTCAGAAGCAAAGCCAGGAGATCAATCTACTATCTCTTACTTCGGCTTGGAATCAGCTTTCTTTCTTTTCAAAACCACCTCTGAAGCTCCTGAAAATAGCGCTCTTTGTGATGAGAATTTTGCACTTCCACCTGTCAAAACCCACGGCTGCAGGATATTTGGATCAAGACCTCCTCTGATGGCAACGAGCTTATTTCTAAGGAGATTAGTGCCTTGTAAGTTTGATTATGATGCAGATTAGTATTGTCATTCCATCATTCCTTCCTGGAAAGTTACAGTTCTGTTAAAGAATTTTGTCCTCTTGCTCTATGAGCTTAGATTGACTCCAAGCATTTGTTTGTTTTAATTCCGGAATGTGTGTTAAACACTTATGGTTTGATTGGCTTGTAAGGGAAGAAGGAAGCTGTGCTATTACTTATCCCCTTTTTAATTCATTACTGCTATTGGTTTGTGACATCTTTGTTACAAACTCTTCATAAGAAAATTCATCTTTGTTACTGCTATTTTAGGACTGCAATTTATCAAGAAGATTGCAAGATTGTTGTTCTCATTTTCTATCACAAACTCTTCATAAGCAAATTCATTACTGATTGTAGTTTTGGGCAGGCCTCATGACGAAGATATGGGTTGCTGGTTATGAATTTTGGTGCCTGCAAGTTTTTACATCATCACAAAATGCCTCAAGTTTCAGACTTAAGGGAGCATAGTTCAGCTTCAGCTCATATCACAAAATGCCTCAAGTTTCATACTTAAGGGAGCATGGTTCAGTTGCAGACTTAAGGGAGCATAGTGACAATTTCAGACTCATTTGTGTAATGGTTTAGATTCAGCTCATTTTCTGCTACTATTCAGCAATTTATCTGGATGAATAGGCTGTCGGCCATATAAAGTTGGAAGACAGAAAAATAATTCTCGGCCAGAAACAGCTAGACTTATAGGAGTTGACTTGTTAGTAGGATTATTGCAATGGAGAAGACGGAGAAGAATAGGGTTTGTAATCGGAGAAACGGCTGAACACAATTGACAGTAAACGAAAGGTAGGAAAATAACAGACGTAAAAAATAGCATGAAACTGAATGACAGAGAACTCAGGTATCATGATTGGCAGAAGAGGGAAGACGAGAATCATGAATGGCAGAAGAAGGAAGACGTACCTGTTTCTAGTTGAGGAGGAAGCCTAACGGCGGAAAAGTCGAAGGAAGAAGAAGCTGCGCATGCAGAGGAGGTTTGGTGGCTGCGTGAAAATAAAAAAGAGGGTAAGGGTGTAAAGAAATTAGGATTATTATTAATTCCTCCTAAAACCCTTATGTTTCAAAAGGATTTGCAAAACTTGTTCTGCAGTGATTTGGGCTTGGCTTGGGAATTTAAAATCGCCGACTTTGATGCGCTAATTTTAGTCGGGAAACAAGGAATTCAGAGGGAAGGGGAATTTGAGAAATTCCACCCCCTAATTCCTTCTTAGAAAACGATCCCTAAATATTACTACCCCAAACTGTGATATCAAACAATTACTTTTACCAATATCAATATACTAATTTCTCACATATCATGATATTTAGATATCATGCAACCAAAACGACCTCTAGAAGATAAGAAGTTTGGTTTGAGCAGTCACGAAAATGTAAAAGGACGTGACTGTCCCTCACTAATGAAGCTCAATCTGACGCCGTCAGATGAAGATAATGGGAAAGAACGGTCAGGATGACGGATGACACGGATGCAACAAAATGGAAACTTTTGTCTCCGGAATCGGAGTCCGAAATAGGGTCCTTTCAAGTTCAGCTTCCAGTTCAGTGAAAACAAACACATTGAAAGTAGAAGGCAAGGAGAGATGATTGCTGCTGCTTCCACATCGCTATTCCAGCAGGTCTGCGCCGCTTCCGTCGTACGCCCTGGATTTCGTTCCCGCTCCGTCGCCTCTGTTCGTTATCTCTCCACCGTCGCCGCAGCCGCCTCCTCAGCTAAGTCGGTCGCAGTTTCTCGGCTGGACTCTCGCGTTCTCCTTGGGTTGTCGGAACCGGAGCTTCAACAGCTTGCTCTCGACCTCGGCCAGGTAATTTCCAATCATGCAGCCGCAATTGTATTCTGATTTTTTTTTTCCAAGAGAAGGGTGAGGAATTGCTCTAATTTTTGCTGGTGCTGCTACTTATCTTAATCTTCCGTTTCCTGATGGTATGTGTAGGAGGGCTATAGAGGGAAACAGCTTCATCACTTAATTTACAAAAGGAAAGTTAAGGAAGTCGAGGATTTTATTAACTGTAAGTGCTTTTCATTTTTGTTTATGTCGAGGAAAGTTAAGGAAGTTGGAATTACTCTGATATTATGATATTTGTTGATTATGTTCGTGGTTTGTTTTCTCCATTCTTTTGCTTTGGAAAAGTGCCTCAAGCATTTAGAAGTGTTCTTCAAGAAGCTGGGTGGAGAGTTGGGCGGTCTCCAGTCTTTCAAACTGTTACAGCTGCTGATGGTACTATTAAGGTGAGATTCTCGTTAGCTGAGAGGGAAGAGGGGATTTTCGGTGGTTACTTCAGTCTTCATATGTTTTCATTGATTTTGTTTCTACAAGTATTTGATGCCTAATCCAGCTACGTTAAAATACCTTGATAGGAGACTAGCTTTACTCTCATGGTCTTACTATACAAACTGATTGGGAAAAAAAAAAAAAAATTAGAACAAGTATGAACTTGAGTTCTTATACAAATAGGTTGGTCCTTGATTGTAAGAACCTAAGTTATTGTGTAACTTTTGCCTTTCGATTTACTTATTTATGTTTATTTCACGTTGCCCTGTAGTTGTTGATCAAACTGGAAGACAACAGGCTGGTTGAAACTGTCGGCATTCCTGTGACAGATGATAAAGGTTCAATGCGTCTCACTGCATGTGTCTCCTCCCAGGTAATATTTCCAACTGAGTGGTCTGCCGTAATTCTGCTAGCTCATTCTCTTTTGTTTTTGGGCTCAGAATTGCCATTTTTGGCACTTCCATAGAGTTGTCACTCTGTTTCTTCTTAAATAATAAGAATAACGCCTCATCATCCCTTTTTGTGTGGTCATTCAGGTAGGTTGCCCACTACGTTGCTCATTTTGTGCCACTGGAAAGGGAGGGTATTCAAGGAATCTTCAAACACATGAAATTGTTGAGCAGGTATGCCTTCTCTCTAGTTTCAGTAGCGTGAACTATTTGGATAGTTGGAGAGTTTTCTTACCTGGAAGAAATA
This sequence comes from Linum lewisii, assembly GCA_034768395.1. NCBI lineage: Eukaryota > Viridiplantae > Streptophyta > Magnoliopsida > Malpighiales > Linaceae > Linum > Linum lewisii. Next base: position 52,074,681 of record CM068297.1, read on the forward strand.
TGACTTGGTTAGACTTTGGTTGTTGAGATCCTTTAAATCTGGAAAGATCGGCGTTATAAGTTTTATTTTCAGGGGATTTTGTAATTGCAGGTTTTAGCTATTGAAGAGATATTCAAGCACAGGGTGACAAATGTAGTATTCATGGGGATGGGTGAACCTATGTTGAACTTGAAGGCAGTACTTGGAGCACACCGGTGTTTAAATAAGGTGAAGTCTCAATGTTTTATTAATTGTACTAGTATTCTGCTCATTTTCTTATCTCTTTCTTGCTGGTACTCTCTGTAATGTATCACATATGTTTGACATACTTCGTATTCTAGGCATCAGTGACCAGTCCGTTGTAAACTTGAATGTGCATTATAGATTAGTTAAGGGGAGATTTTCCTCGGATTTTGTAGTTTCCTATTCTTATACGTGAAACATGGAGTCATGGTTTGTTGAAAGTGCTCTATAATGTTGGACACTATTGGTTTCCCTTTGTTAGGTAAATAGCACTCTTCTCTCAATGCAAACCATTACAAATGATTTACAGTTGATCTAATGTATCTAATGTCATATGGCTTCTTTAGGATGTTGAAATTGGGCAGAGGATGATAACGATTTCTACAGTTGGGGTTCCTAATACGATTAAGAAATTGAGCACCCATAAGCTTCAGTCAACTTTGGCCTTCAGGTACACTTATATTTATGATTGAGTGGCCACTTGGTGGGCTCACTGTCACCAACTCTTCGATGGCCTTGTGCACATGTTAACATTCCATCATTGGATGCTTCAGAATAACATTTTTTCTTCTCTCAGTATACACGCTCCTAATCAGAAACTCAGAGAAACAATAGTGCCAAGTGCGAAATCATATCCTCTGGATGCCATAATGAAAGATATTAGGGACTATTTCCTTCAAACCAGCAGACGGGTATCTTTTGAGTATGCACTTTTAGGTACCAAGGTTTACTCTTAGAATGTCTTCTCTGACTTCTTGCCGTACAACTTCTGAATGTTGACAAGGATGGAAATTGGTATAAATTCGTTCTGCTGATAACATGTTCATAATTTCTTTCGGCAGCTGGAGTCAATGATAATACAGAGCACGCTATTGAACTTGCTGAGCTATTGAATAAATGGGGACGTAATTATCATGTGAACCTCATACCTTTCAATCCGATTGAAGGTTCTGAGTACAAACGTCCGACTAATAGAGGGGTATGCCTTGTCTATGAAAATTGCTTTCTTTCTTTAGTGATTTCAGGCATACATTAACGAATTCCCTTTTCTCATCCGTGCAGGTGCAAAATTTTGCTTCCACTCTACAGGCACGTAAAATAACAGTGAGCATTCGGAAATCTAGGGGCATGGATGCGAGTGCAGCTTGTGGTCAGCTACGAAATCAGTTCCAGAAAAGTCCTTTACTAACTGCTGAGCCAGACGTCTCTCGACCTGAAGCCGAGCTTGCAGTTACATGATAGTGCCAAAAGATGGTTGGGTTTTGGTTATTAGCCTTGACAACTGTCTCTTCAGCCGGCATTCAATCTCCCGCAATTGAAGCTTGATCTGGGCGAGACCACCCTTTTAAGCTTGATTTTGATTTCGAATTCAACATAGATTTGGAGACAAGGATTAGGACTATGATGATTGATGAGGATTTGGGTAACTCATGTTCTTCTCCCGAAACACAAAGAAACAGGTGGTGATCAATGGTTGAAGTAGTCCTTCTCCAGTTCCCCTTACCTTGTTCAACTGGGGAGTAAACGTTATTTTAAGAGGAGATTTACATGTTAATCTGCTGTACAGAAACAGTGTTGTGCGCTTCTTTCTACTAATATAAAAAGAGATGTTGTTTCTAGAGCTTTTAACTCCTGCAAATATATGAATAAGATTAGTAATTGCATTATTGATTAGCTCATGAATGAATTTTGCTTTGTTACTTTACCTTGTTGAAAACACTGGATATCTGCAAAGGTGTTTCTGCATCTTCCCACTCCAACCACAGGAGATGTGAATTTTGGGTTCCCACTAGCACTCTATATCCTATTGTTTAATTTATAGTGGAGTTGGTTTTCCCAAGTGTTCCACAATCAAGGCTCTCGTGGAAGGATGATTTGATGTTGAAGCCTTTGAAGTCGAGCTGAAAGACCCGAGTCGTCTGTTTCGTGTGAGTTCAATCGGATGGCTTGAGATTAAACACATTTTGTGGAGAGAACATATTGACCTTAGTGGTATATTTGATTTTTTTCATGTAAGGTTTTTGTGTGTGGGGATGAGAGTTATGGAAACTGCAATCTTCACGTTGATTCAGCAGTGCAATGATGATGGTTTTAATATTAGAAATTATTAATTAACCCCATAAAAAATTGACTTGTTTTCGTATGAATTTTGAAATTTATGTACCCAAGGAAGGAACAAATGAGCATACAACAAAACATCATTTTCATTTCAGTTAGAAGACCTGCTTTGTATTAATAACTTGTAAATGTTTTCCTCAGCATGATGAAATGTAGTCAAAATGCTTGTCTGGATATTCACACGATTTGGTATCCATGTTGATTGTATAGTTAATAATATGACTGGCAGTGCATCGAAGTTTGGATCAAAGAAAGTGTTGAAGACTACAAAGAAAGGGCCGAAAGTGCAACGGAGGTGCATTCCAAACAAGGTTCGAAGCATGTGGATTAATTTATCCCCATAACGTGAAGAACTTTTGACGAGGGAAAGTTTAAATTTTGTTCAACACTTGTTGATCGTATCTTTCAAGGTTGATGTTTTGAAGTGGCTTATCAGGAAATCTGATTTTGAGACGCTGACTCTCGAACTCATACGTGGGGTGTATATTAAAACTGACCAACGCAACGATCATGTTAGTCGAATATATGATCTAAAGCAGGACAAAGCTTCTGCTTCTGCTTCTGATTATCTAGACAACAAGCTTGGGGATATTAGGTTGTGGGCACTAGGTATGGGGAGGGAGTGGGGTGTAGGCTATGTTGTGTTTGATACATTACAAAATAGGATTTGGAATGAGGAGAACAACGAAAACTGCTTTGTCTTGTTTGAACTTTACTTGATTGGAAACCTCATTTATCTAATGTCACCGTCGAATTGGGCGGTGTTGGTTTACTCGCTTGTTTGAATCATAATAAGAACAAAGAAATCGAATACAATTAGTTATTATTATTTTTATACTTAATGGCCTAATACCCTCAGTTGTCACAAACTATTGCGATATTACTCGCGTATATACCACGTATAGGCTATCTGGAGGGCGTCACCAACTATTGAATTCCGAGTTTCGGATAACACGCCGTTAGTTTTCGATAATTATTTTGACAACTGGCTAGATGGAGTTAGCTGACTGTATAAACTAGTCTAGTTGGCATCCTATGTGGCAATATTTAATAATTTCTTAAAAATAAAAAATAAAATAAAATTTAATTAAATAAAAAATCCTTCTTTTCCATTCTCTCTCTCTTTCTCCACTCTCTCCCTCCTTCACCTCCTCTACATTCCGGCGTCTGATCCCATTTCCGATAACATTCGAATTGAATCCCCCCATCTTCCTTCTTTCTCCTTACCTGCTGCTACTCCACCATTCTGCTGCCTTCCTACATCCACTCTTCTCTTCTTGTTCTCAATTGGATAACTGTAATCGTAATGGCGGAATGGCGGAATCGCTTCTTCCTCCTCCTCTTCTTCTTCTTCTTCTACTTCTTCTTCTTCTTCTTCTTCTTCTTCCTCTTCCTCGTATCCATCATAGTTGCAACACCTCTTTTCCTGTACGGTGTCTTCAGCTTCTGCCTTCCGTTGTTCATTCTATTCTGCAGATTCCGATTCGAGCTGCTCCGATACCAACGGGGATTCCGGTGGCAACTCTGACAGATCCAGAAAGAGGAAGCGGCTTGGAAACCGCCGACTTCCTCGACGAGCTAGGGTTCAGTCCAATCAGCTGCTTAATTCGATGGTAAAACGACCACGAGCTAGGGCCGCCGCCGGCGTCGATCTTGGCCTTCTCCGATTTGTACTTCTTCTTAACGGCTTTCGCCATACTCACATTAATCCTCGAACCAACATAATCAATCCATACCTGGTAATTCTCCCCACTGTTAAGCCTCAACTCTCCAGCTCCCTTTTGGAAAACGGAGGTCAATGAATTGACATCGATCCCCACATGGTTATCATCCAAATCGTTGAACTCTTGATTCATAAGCACATCGAACTCGACTGCAAAAACCCTGTTTCTAGGGTTTTCGTCGTTGGTCAAATTGAAGAGACCCATATGCTGAGACGAGGTCGCGCCGCAAATTCCGGCGACTAGGGAGAAGAGGAAGGCGAATCCATGGCCTGGGAGCAGCAGCCTGGTTAAAGGAACGATGGAGAAGATGAATGAAGTGTGGAAAGGACGAAGCAGTGATGAAGAATTGGTTATTGTTGTTGTGGGGATTGGAGAAGGGTAGAATGCTCGGCCGAGGGAGAAAGGTGCGGCGTCGGTGATGGTGAGGATTGAAGATTGGACTGGTGGCGGATGGAATTAGGGTTTGATTGGACCGGTGAGAAATTCCGACGCGGAGGAGGAATCAGAATCGGAATCGGAAAGAGGCGAAGAGAACGGAGGTGAAGGAGGGAGAGAGTGGAGAAAGAGAGAGAGAATGGAAAAGAAGGATTTTTTATTTAATTAAATTTTATTTAATTTTTTATTTTTAAGAAATTATTAAATATTGCCACATAGGATGCCAACTAGACTAGTTTATACAGTCAGCTAACTCCATCTAGCCAGCTGTCAAAATAATTATCGAAAACTAACGGCGTGTTATCCGAAACTCGGAATTCAATAGTTGGTGACGCCCTTCAGATAGCCTATACGTGGTACATACGCGAGTAATATCGCAATAGTTCGTGACAACTGAGGGTATTAGGCCTACTTAAATTCTCGTACATTCCATTCATTATAACTTAAAATTACGCCCTTAGTTAGATTTTTTTTAATGTTTATACATGTATTGATTATAATGATTTTATTATTGTTCCGTCCTAGTGAGTCTGGGTTGGTCCAATGAGTTGGTTCAGGTGAGAGACCGATGTGTGGGGGTGCTTGACTCCTTACGCGGGGTACCTCGTAACAATGAGTCAAACATGTAGTAAGAGGATGATGAGTATAGGTAGGAGTAAGCTTGTAGGAAGGATGGTTTGGGAGGCAGAGAAGTACTGGGAGTGCTTGTGGGCGTACGTAGGGCTCTGAGCGCACGATCAGAGGAGTATAATAGTGGAGGTATTGGTGAATGTGTTGTCCCTTCTGGTGGTAGGATCCCTTTATATTTATAGCATGGTGAGGACCCCGGTGGGAACCACGTGGTGACTCCCAATTGGCTAGTAGTGTCGATCTTAGGGATGACTTTCATGGTGGCTAGGACTCTTCAAGTGGAGAAACCCTAACCCTTACAGGGGCTCGGCGTCTGGCGAGCCTGGCCTATTTGAGAGCGAGCTCGATTCTTCTAGGTTCAACCCAAAAGGGGTTTGTGCCCATCAATTGCCCTTGAGCGTTGTCTAGGAGGAGCACCGTGGGCATCTCGTGCCGACGCTCAATGGCTGTTTAAACGTTGAACTTTTGTGCTTATTTCTTGGGTGTTTTGGTTTTCTTTTGGTAATTAGACTATTCGCACACGTGCCATTTGACTGTGTGGGGATTCCTTCTTTCGGTGTCTTTTCAAAATTCCTTTCTGTCCTTCAGCGTCAGATCCCTCCCACATATGTGTACAACTTGTCCCACACGCCACTTTGGCACGTACGTTAGTCTCGCTTTTCCTTGGGGATGTGAAAAAGTTGTCATTGTCGCACGTGTGAGCGAACAGGGCGCTGACACTTGTCTCGTCTGTCTGTGCCTTTTTGTAGAGAGCGTGTTAGTGAGGGCTACATGTCACGTCTGTGTCGTTGCGACGTTTCGGTTTCCCACATCATCTGTATAAAATCTTGGGGTTTGTCTTCTTTTGCCCCACTCCTTTCTCTCACTAAGTTTTAGAGCTCTCGATCGCTGCACGCTAAGGTTTCGACGCTCTACTTGCATTTTTCTCTCTCTTTTTCTTCATATCAGTCGCTGAAAATGGCTGGATCCTCTGATTCTGATGCTGGTGAGTTTCCTTTCTTGTTTATGTTTCCTTTTTCTCCTTTTTTCTTTGTGGGTATCAGTCTTCTTCTTCTTCATCTTTACACTTTCTTGCAAGCATTTTGTTTTTGTCTCTTCTAGAGAGTTCGTCTGGCCGGATCGATAGTCCATTGTAGATCCTAGCAATCCCTCATCGCCAAAACGAGTTTCTTCGTTGAATTGGGCGTTGTCTTTTGCTTCGGCTGATGAGCTTCAAGTCCCTTTTCCTCTATCTCCGCTGCCAGATCCTCTAATCTCTCCGCTCTGAGATGAGTTCTTGAGCTTTGCTCAGCGCCCGGACAACGGGGATTTTAAATTTCCTATGGACAAGATTCCTGGGATGTTAGGGCCTCAAGAGTCCTCGGGAAATCCACATTTTTGGGTTGTAGTGGGCAGCGACGAGTCTAGGTTTTCTTCCCCCTGGAGGTGCTTTTGAGCCTCAGCCGGCAGCTGGAGATGCTTCTGCTTCCACGGCGGAACGGGTTGACAATGAGAGTCTGGAACCCCTCAATCCTTTTAAGTACCCTTTGGAGGGGCCTTGGGTGTATGAGGGCTCTAACGAGGAAGCGTGTCCTCCCTTGGTGTCTCAGTTACGTCGGACGGTCATCTCTAAGTTTAGTGAGGGCCACTGATGTGAACCGCCGCAACCGTGGGCAGACGATCCTAACCACCGCAAGTCGATCTTCAAGAAACGAGTAGAAACCTTCGGAACTGGGGTGGAGAGAGGAATTTGACCCTCTAGCTATAAAGGAGCTAGGAACCACAAGTATCAAGTCGAAGGCGCCACTTTAAGAGATGAATGCTCTTGACGATAAGCCGATCTAGACGGCAATCAATTCCATGAAGGTCGAAAAGAGAATTGCATACAATGCAAGAAGAAATCAAAGTTTAAGAGTTTATTGATTCAAATGTGTGTCTTACAATGAGGTGTATAGGCCTCTATTATAGGTGGAGGAGTAGGGAACAAGCTCTCCTATTCCTCCTTTGAAATTAACTCCTAAATTATAAAGAAATAAAAAGAGTCCTATTTAAACTACTAAAAATGACTTAAACTAATCCTAATCTAACCTAAAAAAGAAGTAAAATTCGGACTTACAATCCTACAAGGGAAAGTATTCCTTCCTAAACAAAAACTCTAAACTTGGGTGCCAAGTTTCCCAAATAAACAGCTGAAACGGATTCTGGAAAAACTAGCCAAATAAATACCAAAAAAATTCATAAAATTAAGCCCTTTGGCAGATCAGTAGTAGACTCCATGGGCTACAACTTTCATGTTGGACATCAGCCCAAATTCTGTCTCCAGGTAGCCCATATTTGTCAATCCTTGTCGGGCTACGAATCTGTCCAGAAATCCAGCTTTAGTCTTTTATTAACTCAGATTTGGGCCGTAGCTGCTTGGCCAAGGGCTGGCCTCTTGGCCCATATCCAGGGCTGGATTCTCCTTGTTTCTCTTCTCTTCGATCAAGCTCAGGTGGTGGTCTGATCATAGCTCCTAGCATGGGCTTCCTCGGATCAGCATCCGTGTTGTGCTCTTTGATGCTTAGGCCATGCATCACTTGGGATTGATCCAGCTTTATCTCCTTTCTTCCAACTCGAATTCCAACGAGGCTTGTTGGAGGTTCATCCTGAGGCCATAAGGATTCCAGTGCCTTTCGAAAATCCCAAAAGGCACGGGCCAAATGTTGGCTGGGCCCAAATCGCTCCAGCGTAGTGCCCGGATGCGGGCTTGGTGCCTGGGGCAGGCTTAGCTTGGGGATTTCTTCAAAGCTGTCTAGGCCTTTTGTCTTCTGTCTCTGCCAAGCTTTCAAGGATGCCTGCTGAGTGTTTTTAAGTACTAGTTGGGCTCTGGAGCTTGGAGGAGTCGGTCTGGGGCCTAGACTTTGTGCTAGGCTCGGCCCGGGGCCCGGATCTGGGCTTGAAGTTAGCATCAGCTCCCTTCCGGTCATTAATCTGGCTTTGGCTGGCGTAGGGGCTAGCATTAGTGTCTGGCTGAGGATCAGCATTCTCCCAGGGGTGTCTTCTAGCTCCGGGGCTTTGGCTCTCCTAGGCTCTGAGGGTGGTGCTAGCGTAGGTTTGGGCCTGGTGTAGTCTCGGCCCGGCATCAGTGCTTGGGCCGGCTCAGCATCAGCCTTGGGGCTTGATGCTGGGGCTCCTAGTATGGTGGATTTCAAGGGAAATCCTCTCTGGTTCTCGTCACCTGTTCCGCCATCCCATGTTAAGATGGGGAGTTTCGGGCCTGGTACCCGTAGTGTCGTGTCCACGCCGGTCTTGGTGGCCAGGATCACATCATCCCCCTCTTCTTGGAAAGGATTCATCCTCGAATCCGTACTTGGTGCACCTTTAGAAATTTTACAAATAATGACTAGGGCGTGTAGGACTTGAACTAATAGTTCTTTGGCGCTCCTTGGGGTATTGGGCCGTACCGGGGCTAGTACGGGTGCTCCGGGGCTGTGTGCTGGGCCTGAACTGGGGTCGGTACTGGCGCTAGGCGTGGGGCTGGCGTTAGGCACTAGGCCAGTGCTGGCGCTGGGCGCGAGGCTGGCGCTGGCACTGGGCGCTGGGCTGGCGCTGGGCGCTAGGCCAGTGCTGGCACTGGGCGCTGGGCTGGGGCCGGTGCTGGGCGCTGAGCCTGGGCTGGGGACGGTGCTGGGCAGGCGCTGGGCTCGGTGCTGGGCATGGGCCTGGGCATGGTGCTGGGCACGGGCCTGGGTACGACGCTGAGCCTAGTGCTGGCTCTCTTGGTTTTGGCTTTTCTCTCCAACCTTCTAACCGAATCTTCTATGTCGGCTAGGGCTAGACTTGCGTTAATGCAGCGAAGCTCCAAGATACGTATCCTCCATTCTACCATGGTTAGTGCAACAAACGAACACAAAGACCTTTTCCTAGGATTATTTTTCTAGTACTTTCTTTCTAGGACTCGATGAACACGCAAACAATAATTTAGTGAACTAAAAAGTACGGTCGTGTCTCGGTGAAACACAAGCAATGAAAGCTATTTTATCCCCTCTTCTTAAACACACTATTACAACGAAAGAAAGAACTTGGCAAGGGAGGCCTTGCTTGATTTTCTGTTTTCTTAGCTTCTTTTATATTTTTCTTGATGACTTTTGATGGCCAACAACTTTTCTTTGCCTTACACGAAACTACCAGAAATTGAAATATATGGGGATTTTTGAAACAATTTTATAATAACAAGGAAAGTAAAGATATGAATCCAAGAATTAACTTGGAGACTAGGATAGAGTTGGTCCTAGTGTTGAACAGTGCTCTGATACCAACTGATGTGAACCACCGCAACCGTGGGCAGACGACCCTAACCAGCACAAGTCGATCTTCAAGCAACAAGTAGAAACCTTCGAAACTGGGGCGGAGAGAGAGCACTTTGACCCTCTAGCTATAAAGGAGCTAGGAACCACAAGTATCAAGTCGAAGGTGCCACTTCAAGAGATGAATGCTCTTGACGATAAGACGATATAGATGACAATCAATTCCATGAAGGTTGAAAAGAGAATTGCATATAATGCAAGAAGAAACCAAAGTTTAAGAGTTTATTGATTTAAAGGTGTGTCTTACAATGAGGTGTATAGGCTTATTTATAGGTGGAGAAGTAGGGAACAAGCTCTCCTATTCCTCCTTTAAAAATAACTCCTAACTAATAAAGAAATAAAAAGAGTCCTATTTAAGCTACTAAAAATTACTTAAACTAATCCTAATATAACCGAAAAAGAAGTAAAATTCGGACTTACAATCCTACAAGGAAAAGTATTCCTTCCTAAACAAAAACTCTAAACTTGGGTGCCAAGTTTCCCAAAAAACAGTTGAAACAGGTTCTGGAAAACCAATCCAAATAAATATCAAACAAATTCGTAAAATTAAGCCATTTGGCAGATCACTAGTAGACTCCATGGGCTACAACTTTCATGTTGGACATAAGCCCAAATTCTATTTCCAGGTAGCCCATATTTGTCAATCCTTGTCGGGCTACGAATCTGATGTGAACCTTCGAGTCGGCTATCCTTGACCCTCTCACCTCTTGGATGAGGAACTTTGGCTTGGCTTCTACGAAGTCCCTAACCACCGCTAGTATTGAGAATCGGCTCTAGAGATCACCTATGAAACCTTGGCGGGAAAGTACTTGGACCCGTCAGTTGTATATAGCCGGGAACCCGAAGTGTCCGGTCTAGTGGCTCCACTACAGAAGATGGATGCTTCTGTCGATAATACCAACCTTAAGCAATGCAACAACGAGCAAAGACTTCAAGGGAATTTAGAAAAATGTTCTGGTTTGTATTTGATTCAAAAAAAGTTTGATTACAAAGAGAGGCCCGAGCCTCTTATTTATACTAGAGGAACCGGGACATCCCCACTGTTTCCTACTTAGAAACAAACTCGGAAAATAATAAAGAAATAACCTAGAGTCATATTTAGACTACTGAAGGACTTAATTATTCATAAATAACCGAGACCTAAAAGAGAAATCCGAGTAAAACACTAAAAGGAATAAAAATAGTGAAACGTGTCCAAAACCCTAAACTGGCGGATCCGGTCGGATTGGTGATTCACGCGTGATCCGGAATAGGAAAGCCGGCCCCGCCTTTGTACATGGCATTTAATTTGGTGGCGGCTCCGGGGCTGTTGTTGGTGTGGCTTGGACTCTTGATGTCGGGGCCGGGTCTTGGTCTGATGTTGTGCTTTCTCGGGCACCGGGGCTAGGGTTGATCTGGTCCGCGCCATGCTCATCTTCCAGATTCTTCATTTCTTGGTCTTTCGCAGCTCTAATGAGGGTGGCGCTTGCTCTTGTGGCCAGATGGTCTCCAAGGCATGAGGAAAACCTCCAAAGGCCTGAGTCATTTGATGGCCGGGTGCTAAGCGCTAATCGGTGCCCTCCGGTACCGGGGCTGGTGCCCGTGTTGGGCCCGTCTTGAGGCGCCCTACATTTCTCGCCGTGCCTTTATTCTCTTTCTTGGCCCAGTCCTCCAGGAAGGTCCTTAGGGGTTCGCCAAGTGCTGACACCCGTGCTTCGCTGGTCTGCCGCTCCTGAGGGCCGAGTCCTGGTGTTAGGTCCGGCGTAGCGCTCGGGGTAGGATCGGCTGGTGATACTACAACCCGGCTCTCAACCCTCCTTCTCTGGCATTCTTCCAGGAAGGCATCTAGAGGGTCCCATAGTTCTATAGCACCTCCTGGTCCCTTAGGGATTGCTCTAGGGCTACGAGGCGCCTCCGGTCATGACGTAGCCTCGGGAGTCGGTGCCCAATTAGGGCCAATCGGGGCCAGATGCTCATCCGGGCCTGCTTGTCTCGTGGTGGCGGGCTGTATTTGAATCGGACCACATACTTAGGCTTTACAAACCTCTGCATGGCTCGGTTGGCCGTGCGTCGAAGCTCCAGACGCTTCTTGTATGGCACGAGGGTCCTTCCTCGTGTAGGTGATCTGGGCGGCGTGTAGCTGTAACATCTCTTTCTGACCGCACCAGAAATATCGATTAATTCGATTTAGTATCAATTACGATATATGATATGATATATACATATATAATAAAAATGATTAATTACTTGATAGGACAAAGAAAGGACACGTGTGGGGAGGGGTTTCCTCAATCCACCACCACATCATCAAATTCCATCATTACTTTGCACTTCTTTTAATTAAACTAAAGGTTATCAATTCATGATTTCCATTCCATTAGCTTAGGAAACGTTCATTCATTATAAGAAAGGAAGGAGGGTGTTCTGTAAACAAAAGGAAACAGAGAGAGGGAGCCGAAGGGAAATTAGAATGAGGAAAGGGTGCAAACTAAAATTTAACTTGTATTTATACACGGTTCGATACTGAGGTCGTTCTGAATTGGAGTTCCGACAAAGAAGTTAGTATCGAAATTTCGTCGTTCAGAATTGGTGAGGGATTAGCACGGCATATCGGGTTTGTTGTATCGTGTTATTTACGTTTATTCTTAGTATGAACCTAGGAGAACTAGACCGACTACTTAGGGGTGTATGTATTTACGTGTTATATATGGAACCATGATTAATACGTGTTTTAATTGTTGGGCTTATCAATAAGTGATTATCTGATTCCACGTTTCATGTTTCCTTTATTATATGCTACGACGTTTATGATAAGTAAATTGCTCATATTGTCGTTAATTACGTCGTTAGTGATAGTTGTGATATTGGATTCGTGATCCGGAGAATGACCTAGTACGAGGGCTAGTCCCGATGAAGTACCACTGTGGGACTCCTAAGTTATTATGAGTCAAGTCAAGTATTGTTATGTCAAGAGTATACAAGTCAAGTGCATTAAATGATCTAGTTAAGGTTAAGGAATATCAAGTTAAGAATCATGAACAATAACACAAGTCATATATGGTTTGGTCTCACGATCATTCATGTAGCAATTAGGGCTCCCCATGCTATTACTCAATTATCAAGTCAAGTTTATAGTCGCACCCTTTGTATGGTGTAGACTCATTCATGAAATCAAGTTTATAACCTCACTCTTGGTATGGTGAAGGTTCTTCTACAAGTCATGATCACACCCTTAGTGGTGTTGAATATCAAGCAATCATGCCCAGGAGAGTTAATAGCATGAGAATAGCCAGGCGCCAAATAATTAAAATATGATAAGACGCATGTGCATAAGTCAAGGTGGTTGTGTCTTTTGCCTATTGGGATGTCAGGATAGCTGAGATTCGATCCTAGTGTTTTGGCTTATGTGCTAGATACATGTTAGGGGTATGCTTTGTTATGAACTCACGATGCTATGATTACACTCACTCAGCTATGAGTTGACCCTTTTCTTTATTATATTTTCCTCTACTTATCCTTGTGGGTGAGCAGACCAGTAGTAGCAGTAGAGATCCTTGAAGCTTCCAGTAGGTCTAGGAGTTGAAGGCTCGATGAGGTAAGGTCTTCAACTACTCCATGCTTGGACGACTACGGGGGAGTGCATTTTGGCCAAAGATCCATGTTTTCAATTTCAGATGTTTTTGACACATTTTCATGCATATGTTGACCCTTATACAGGTGTGGCATGTAAAGGCACGTTGTAGTTATCATGTGATCTATGTGTATATAGTGCAGATGCATATGTGGTTTGCAGGATTGTAGGGATATATATATATATAGTGGTAGAGTGTCTGTAGAAGTGGCATGCACTAATAACGGTATTGGATATCGTGGATAACCATGGTATGTATATGTAGAAACATGGTATGTTTTATGCAGGTGTGATTAGAAGAACTGTTAGGTCCATTATACAAATACTTCATGTCGAATTTTCAAGAAAAATTTCAAGCTATTAAGCAAGTTAATGTAACACCCAAATAATGTTCCGCTGTAGTTAAGTTAATTCACCAGTTAGGTGTCATGTATAGGTTAGGGTGTTACAAGTTGGTATCAGAGCACGGTTTTCCTTCTGCATTATAGGTATGCTACCTTTTTTTCTTGGGACGTCGCGAACCCCAAAAGAGGGGAGGTATTCCATACCCGTACTTGCACTGGCGATCGAGCGGTTGTGTCCTGTGTGGTGTACTGTTAGTGGTCCACATGCATCATGGTTTTGAAATTTGCATCGATTTTTCAACCTCTTCTTCAAATAACTTCAATAAGATTTGTTTCAAGTATTGTGTGGATGAAGCTAAGGCCAATGTTGTCCCTTGTAGTTCGCATGGAAGCGCAGGTAGTCCCCCTACCGATCAGTCGAGAGGTATGGTGGCTGCTGAAATAAAACCAGAGGTCTTGGATTATGCTAAGATGAAAAGTTTAGGTGGTAAGGATTTTGATGGCATGACTGATCCGGAGAAGACTATGGATTGGTTGATGGAGATGGAGGATGTGTTCGAGTATATGTATGCTACCCTAGAAGAGAAAGTACAATATGTAGTTTTCTTTTTGAAGGGGTATGCAAAGAGTTGGTGGTTTTCAGTATCAAGGATTAGTGGGCAACGAGTGGAGTTTACTTGGGATCAGTTCTTGGCTGCCTTTAAGATAGAGTTTCTTCCTGAGGCGTTTGTTAGAACAAAGACTAATGAGTTCGCCAGCCTTAGGCTGGGAGATATGACGGTAACCCAATACACTATCAAGTTTGTTCGACTTCTTTATTTTGAGAATGGGTTGGCTGACACGGAGAGGAAAAAGAAGCGGAGGTATTTACATGGTTTGCGACTAGGATTGAAGGAGAAGATCCATAGGGTGGATGAGGAGAGCATGGCCACTATTAAGGAAGCAGCACTTAAGTATGAGGCATATGAGGCTGAGGGACGTGAAGAGCAGAAAGCCAAAGAAGAAGATAGGAAAAGGAAGGCACCAATACAAAGTGGGAGCTATGGTGGACCTCGATATCCTATGAAGAGGGGTCCTAACACTAGTTGGAGGATGCCAGCTCAATCTTCTACTGCATCCTCTTATCAGAGACCAGCAGGTTCGGTTCCATCCTTTCCAATATGTGAAGTTTGTCAGAAAAGACATCTTGGTGAGTGTAGGAAATTTTCTGGGGAATGTTTTCAATGTGGAAAGCTAGGGCATCGTGTGTGGGAATGCCCTAATAGAGGAAGAGGTGGTTCTACACATTCAGAAGCCTCAGTGCAACAATCTAGAGCCCTAGTCAGAAGTAGTTTTCAAGGTGGTCGCGGTGGATTTCAAAGTGGTCGAGGAGGATTTCAGGGTGGTCGTGGTCGTCAGCAAAGTAGTAGACTTGGTGGTCAGAACCAATATCAGGGTACCAGACCATAGGGTACCAACACAGAGGGTACTAAAGCTCAGGCAGTGCTGAGAGTTTATGCTATGACTAGGGTCGAGGCAGAGGCAGCACCAGAGGTGGTGACTGGTATGCTTTCTATCATTGGCAAGCAATTATATGCATTGATTGATACTGGTTCATCACATTCCATTATGTCTTATATGTTTGCACATATGTTACGCTTAGTACCTGATAATTTAGGATATACCTTATGTGTTAAGACACCAGTGGGTGATACTTTGAGTGTGGACTCCGTAATTAGAAACTCTTCCATTTGTGTGGGAGGAGCTTTTCTAGCAGCAGATTTGATCCTTTTACCGTTTGATGAGTTTGATATCATACTTGGAATGGATTTCCTTGCTACTCATGGAGCAGTAGTGGATTGTAGTAAGAAGGAAGTTTACTTTAACACTCCAAAGGAGGGACAAGTAGTGTTCAAAGGTATTAAGAAACGAGGGATGAATGTGTTGCTTTCAGCCATGGAGGCTTTGGCTTTAGTGCGAGAAGGTTGTGAAGCATATCTCGCTCATGTGATAGTGGATAAGGAAGTAAGGTTAGAAGATGTAGAAGTTGTGAAAGAATTTCCGGATGTATTTCCTGAGGAATTTCCTGGTCTCCCACCTGAACGGGAAATTGAGTTTGACATTGAGCTCGTGCCTGGAACGACACCATTTTCAATTGCACCATATAGAATGGCACCGGTAGAACTTAAGGAACTCAAAGAGCAATTGCAAGACCTATTGGATAAAGGTTTTATCCAGCCTAGTATTTCACCTTGGGGTGCACCAGTGTTATTTGTTAAAAAGAAAGATGGCACAATGAGGATGTGTATTGATTACAGGAGGTTGAATAAGGCAACAATCAAGAACCGTTACCCTCTTCCAAGAATTGACGATTTGTTTGATCAATTGCAAGGTGCATCTGTCTTTTCTAAGATTGACTTAAGTTCCGGGTATCACCAACTGAGGGTGGCTGAAGAAGCAATTCCTAAGACAGCGTTCCGAACCAGATATGTGCATTATGAGTATGTGGTAATGCCATTTGGACTCACGAATGCACCTGCAACATTTATGGCTCTCATGAATAAAGTCTTCCATGAATATCTTGATAAATTTGTCATCGTATTCATTGATGACATTCTCATTTATTCTAAGACCAAGGAGGAACACAGTGAACACCTCAGAATTGTGTTACAATCCTTAAGGGAGAAGCAACTATATGCCAAGTTCTCAAAGTGTGCTTTTTGGCTGGAAGAAGTCTTATTTTTGGGGCATGTGATATCAGGAAAAGGGATTTAGGTGGAACCTAAGAAGATAGAAGCTATAGTTAATTGGGTTCCACCAAAGGACGTGTCTGAGTTGAGAAGTTTTCTTGGTATGGCAGGCTATTGCAGAAGATTTGTTGAAGGATTCTCAAAGATTGCAGCACCCTTGACCAAGTTGTTAAGGAAGGATACCAAATATGTATGGAATGAGGCATGTCAAAGGAGTTTTGATGAACTCAAAGAGAGGTTGACTACTGCACCTGTACTTGATCTATCTTCTAACTCATGACAGTTCGTGGTGTATAGTGACGCATCATATCAAGGTTTAGGATGTGTGCTAATGCAGGATGGTTTAAGTAGGAAGGGCAAGAAAAACATGACTGATTTAGTGGATTTGAGAGCAATGAATGTAGAAGTGGAAGTGGATGGTTTATCAGGGTTATTGGCTCGGTTGAACATTCGACCATTACTTCATGATAAGATACATGAGAAACAAAAGGAAGACGAGAAGTTAGCTGGAATTATTTCAGATATTGAACAAGGCAAAGAGAGCCCATTTGAGTTTGTAGATGGCATGCTACGGTACAATGGTCGGGCCTGTGTACCTAATGTCGAAAACTTAAGAAAATAGATTCTTGATGAAGCTCATTCTTCTGCTTATGCCATGCACCCAGGAGCAACTAAAATGTATCATACGATCAAACCTTATTATTGGTGGACATGGATGAAGAAGGAAGCAGCTGAGCATGTCTTCAAATGCCTAGTATGCCAAAAGGTTAAGGCAGAACATCGAGCACCCGTAGGAAGGTTACAACCACTACCAATTCCCGAATGGAAATGGGGAATAATTACCATGGATTTTGTCTATGGGCTTCCACCAGCTAAGGGCAAAGATGCAGTTTGGGTAATAGTAGACTGTTTAACCAAGGCGGCTCACTTTATACCTATTAAATGGAAGCCACAACTTGAAATGCTAGCTGAATTGTACATCAAGGAAATTGTAAGGTTACATGGTGTTCCATTGTCGATAGTTTCTGATCGAGATCCAAGTTTCACATCTCGATTCTGGGAAAGTCTACATGCAGCTTTGGGAACAAAACTTCATTTTACTTCAGCCTGCCATCCCAAGTCTGATGGTCAAACGGAAAGAACCATTCTTACATTGGAGGAACTACTTCGATCTTGTGTGACAGATTGGAAGGGATCATGGCTGGATCATTTACCATTGATTGAGTTCGCTTATAACAACCAATACCATAGTAGTTTGGGTGTTGCACCTTATGAGGCATTATATGGGAGGAAGTGTAGAACACCTTTATGCTAGGATGACGAAGGTTTGAGACAAATTGAGGGACCCGAGATTGTCCAAATTACGGTGGATAAGGTTAAGAGTGGTCTCAAGATCGACAAAAAGTTTATGTCGACACTCATAAGCGTGAAGTGAGCTATGAAGTGGGTGAGAAGGTATTTCTCAAAGTTTCTCATTCGAAAGGTGTTATGAGGTTTGGAAAGAAAGGCAAGTTAGAACCTAGGTTCATAAGACCTTATGAAATCATTGAGAAGAATGGACCAGTGGCGTATATGTTAGCCTACTTCCTGAATTGTCACTAATCCACAATGTATTTCATGTAAGCATGCTAAAGAAATATTGTGGAGATCCTTCCCATGTATTAAGACCTGAGGAAGTGGAACTAAACCAGAACCTCACATATAAAGAGATCCCAGTTGAGATAGTTGATCGTACTATTAAGACTCTTCGTAAGAAGGAGATTCCAATGTTGAAAGTGGTTTGGAAGAACCAAGGTAGTGAAGGTGCCACCTGGGAAACAGAGATGAGTATGAGAAAGAAGTACCCTAAGCTTGTAGAGGCCTACTTAGCAGGTTAACTTGTTGTTTCATGATTGGATTGATGTGCTTATGCTATGATCACGTAGTATAGGACAAAATCACGTAGTATAGGACGAAATCTTTTAAGAGGGGAGGAATTGTAACATCTCTTTCTGACCGCACCAGAAATATCGATTAATCGATTTAGTATAAATTACGATATATGATATGATATATACATATATAATAAAAATGATTAGTTACATAATAGGACAAAGAAAGGACACGTGTGGGGAGGGGTTTCCTCAATCCACCATCGCATCATCAAATTCCATCATTACTTTGCACTTCTTTTAATTAAACTAAAGGTTATAAATTCATGATTTCCATTCCATTAGCTTAGGAAACGTTCATTCATTATAAGAAAGGAAGGAAGGTGTTCTGTAAACAAAAGGAAACAGAGAGAGGGAGCCGAAGGGAAATTAGAAGGAGGAGAGGGTGCAAAGTAAAATTTAACGTGTATTTATACACGGTTCGTGATACTGAGGTCGTTCTGAATTAGAGTTCCGACAAAGAAGTTAGTATCGAGGTTTCGTCGTTCAGAATCGGTGAGGGATTAGCACGGCATATCGGGTTTGTTGTATCGTGCTATTTACGTTTATTCTTAGTATGAACCTAGGAGAACTAGACCGACTGCTTAGGGGTGTGTGTATTTATGTGTTATATGTGGAACCATGATTAATACGTGTTTTAATTGTTGGGCTTATCAATAAGTGATTTATCTGATATTATATGCTACGACATTTATGATAAGTAAATTGCTCATATTGTCGTTAATTACGTCGTTAGTCATAGTTGTGATATTGGATTCGTGATCCGGAGAATGACCTAGTACGAGGCTAGTCCCGATGAAGTACCACTATGGGACTCCTAAGTTATTATGAGTCAAGTCAAGTATTGTTATGTCAAGAGTATACAAGTCAAGTGCATTAAATAATCTAGTTAAGGTTAAGGAATATCAAGTTAAGAATCATGAACAATAACACAAGTCATATATGGTTTGGTCTCACGGTCATTCATGTAGCAATTAGGCCTCCCCATGCTATTACTCAATTATCAAGTCAAGTTTATAGTCGCACCCTTTGTATGGTGTAGACTCATTCATGAAATCAAGTTTATAACCTCACTCTTGGTATGGTGAAGGTTCTTCTACAAGTCATGATCACACCCTTAGTGGTGTTGAATATGAAGCAATCATGCCCAGGAGAGTTAATAGCATGGGAATAGCCAGGCGCCAAATAATTAAAATATGATAAGACGCATGTGCATAAGTCAAGGTGGTTGTGTCTTTTGCCTATTGGGATGTCAGGATAGCTGAGATTCGATCCTAGTGTTTTGGCTTATGTGCTAGATACATGTTAGGGGTATGCTTTGTTATGAACTCACGATGCTATGATTACACTCACTCAACTATGAGCTAACCCTTTTCTTTATTATATTTTCCTCTACTTATCGTTGTGGGTGAGCAAACCAGCAGCAACAGTAGAGATCCTTGAAGCTTCCAGTAGGTCTAGGAGTTGAAGGCTCGATGAGGTACGGTCTTCAACTACTCCATGCTTGGACGACTACGGGGGAGTGCATTTTGGCCAAAGATCCATGTTTTCACTTTCAGATATTTTTTGACACATTTTCATGCATATGTAGACCCTTATACAGGTGTGGCATGTAAAGGCACGTTGTAGTTATCATGTGATCTATGTGTATCTAGTGCATATGCATATGTGGTTTGTAGGATTTTAGGGATATATATATAGTGGTAGAGTGTCTGTAGAAGTGGCATGCACTAATAACGATATTGGATATTGTGGATAACCATGGTATGTATATGTAGAAACATGTTATGTTTTATGCAAGTGTGTTTAGAAGAACTGTTAGGTCCATTATACGAATACTTCATGTCGAATTTTCAAGAAAAATTTCAAGCTATTAATGTAACACCCAAATAATGTTCCGCTGTAGTTAAGTTAATTCACCAGTTAGGTGTCATGTATAGGTTAGGGTGTTACAGTAGGAATAGGTATTTTCAGCCCAGCTGGCTGGGCAGATCACTTCATTCCCCTCTTCTTGTAAGGGATTCGTCCTCGAATCCCACTGCTTTCCTCCTTGCACACCTAACAAGTACCTCCAAAGTCCGGTTGCTTGTGTGGTGATATCCTGGGTATCTTTTAATGTGTCCTTGGGACTAGGATGATCACTGGAGTCGGTGTTAGACCAAGGCTCCGGTTCTTCTGAGCTCTCCTCGTCGGACGGGCTGCTCACCAGGATGTCCAAGCTCGAGAAGGACATGTGGGAGAATGTATCCTCCTGTCCCCAGTCAGATTCTTCCTTCTTGCCTTGGCCCTCTTCTTCCTTGGTCAGCTCCATGGGAGGGTTGTCTTGAACCGGGGCCATCCTTAAGATGCGGTGAGACATCTCCTCGGTGTGCATCTCCCGGAGTGCCTCGACACTCCTTGGGGGCCTAGGGGTGTCCGAGTGTTGCTCATAGACAAGCACTAGGCTGGCCATTGGGTGATCCGGTGCTGCCAAAGGGGTGGCCTGCTGCCGGCTCGGGGTTGAGCCGATGCTGGCTGTGTGTGGTTCCGGAGCTGGTCCGATGCTGGCGTGGTGCTGGCCCGGGGCTGGCCCGATGCTAACTGAGTACTGCTCCGGGGTTGGCCCGAGGCTGGCGAAGTATTGGCCCGGGGCTGGGAGCTTTAGGAACATGCCCGCGAACTTTTCCAGGCTCTTGGTTTCCACTTCTTCTCTGCTTTCTGAGCTCTCCTTCTCTTCCTCCATCTCTTCTTCTCCTTCATCGTCGGTTACCACCTCTCCTTCTCTGAGCACCATGGCTCTCAGATTAGGGCAGTCCCTAGCTACGTGTCCTCTTCCCTGACACTTATAAAATACAATGCCACTTGGCCTAGAGTTGGTATTTGGAATAGTAGGGCCAGTGGTTGGTGTTACTCGGCTGGTGGTGGTGCTAGGGTTTGGCCTCCCCCCCGTAGCTCGGTTAGTGCTTGGCTTCCATGGGGGATTGCTGGCACTAGAGGCTCCTCTCTAGTTGCTGGTGGCGGGTGGCGTTGGCCTCTTTCCGGAGCCACTCTTGATTTCCCTTTCTACCCGAATAGCCAAGGCTACTAGGTCATCATAGTCAACATAGTGAATGATGTTGACTTGGTGCATGATGTCGTTCTGTATACCTGACTATCTTGGCCTCCTCATCCTCCTTAAGATCAAGTCTTGTCACGAGCATCTCAATTTCTTTATTGTACTCCTCCACGGACAGACTTCCTTGCTTTATGGTTTGTAGCTTGGTGTGCAAGTCTCTTGTGTAAGCCGCCGGCACGAACCTTTTCCTCATTCTTCTCTTCAATTCCCTCCCCGATCCTATGGGCTCTTCTTCGTCCCTCTGAACCTGCCTTCTGACTTGACTCCACCACAAGGTAGCGTAGTTAGTGAACTTGATGGTTGACCTTCTTTCTTTCGGAGTAGTTGTGGCACTCCAAGAAATCCTCCATGCTCCTCTCCCAGTCCAAGTACTCGTCGGCATTGGCTTTCCCTGCAAATTTAGGGACAGTGAGCTTGAGGTTGCTCATATCATCATCGATCTCCTGCACGAGTCTTCTGGCTCTCCGGTTGAGGTCGTCATAAGGCCCTGCTCTCTCGGCCTCTTGGTCATCTGCTCTTCTTTCCATTCTAGCTAAGGCTTCTTGTAATCCAGCTAGGGTTTATTGACCTTTGCCTCCATGTTGTGGATCCTTTCTTCTGCCATGTTAGCTAGAAACAACGGAAACAAATATATATTTCTAACCCTCTTCTTTACATCAACCTATAATGAAACGGAAGCTAGGGCAAAGGTGGCCTTTCTTTTTGTTTTCTTTTCTTTTTCTTTTATGTATTTTTCTTGATGACTTGAATTGGCCACCAGATTTTTCTTGCATTACAATGCTTCGGACAGAAAGTAAAAGTAGATGGATTTTCTGACTCGATTTTCTAGCAACACAAAGTAAAGAAAAATAGGGTTTTTCTCACAATTTTCTAACAACGAGATTAAATGATATGAATTCAGATGTGAACCTGAAGACTGGGATATATTGGCGGTCCTAGTGTTGAACCTAGGCTCTGATACCAAAAATGATGTGAACCTTCGAGTCGGCTGTCCTTGTCCCTCTCATCTCTTGGATGAGGAACCTTGGCTTGGCTGCTACGAAGATCAAAACCACCGCTAGTCTTGAGAATTGGCTCTAGAGATCACCTATGAAACCTTGGTGGGAAAGTACTTGGACCCGTCGGCTGTATATAGTCGGGAACCCGAAGTGTCCGGTCGAGTGGCTCCACTACAGAAGATGGATGCTTTTGTCGATAATACCGACCTTAAGCAATGCAACAACGAGTAAAGACTTGAAGGGAATTTAGAACAAAGTTCTGGTTTGTATTTGATTAAAAAAAGGTTGATTACAAAGAGAGGCCGAAGCCTCTTATTTATACTAGAGGAACCGGGACATCCCCACGGTTTCCTACTTAGAAACAAACCCAGAAAATAATAAAGAAATAACCTAGAATCCTATTTAGACTACTAAAAGGACTTAATTATTTATAAATAACCGAGAACTAAGAGATAAATCCGAGTAAAACACTAAAAGGAATAAAAATAGAAAAACGTGTCCAAAACCCTAAACTGGCGGATCCGGTCGGATTGGTGATTCACGCGTGATCCGGAATAGGAAAGCCGGCGCCGCCTTTGTACTTGGCATTTAATTTGGCGGCGGCTCCGGGGCTGTTGTTGGTGTGGCTTGGACTCTTGAAGCCGGGGCTGGGTCTTGGTCTGATGTGTGCTTACTCGGGCTCCGGGGCTAGGGTTGATCCGGTCCGCGCCATGCTCATCTTCCAAATTCTTCATTTCCTGGTCTTCTGCAACTCTAATGAGGGTGGCGCTTGCTGGAGCTTGCTCCTGAGGCCAGATGGTCTCTAAGGCGTGAGGAAAACCTCCAAAGGCCTGAGTCATTTGATGGCCAGGTGCTAAGCGCTAATCGGTGCCCTCCGGTATAGGGGCTGGTGCCCGTGTTGGGCATGTCTTGAGGTGCCCTTCATTTCCCGTCGTGCCTTTCTTCTCTTTCTTGGCCCAGTCATCCAGGAAGGTCCTTAGGGGTTCACCAAGTGTTGACACCCGTGCTTCGCTGGTCTACCGCTCCTGAGGGCCGAGTCCTGGTGTTAGGCCCGACGTAGCGCTCGGGATAGGATCGGCTGGTGATACTACAACTCGGCTCTCTGCCCTCCTTGTCTGGCATTCTTCCAGGAGGGCATCAGAGGGTCCCAGGGTTGTATAGCAACTCCTGGTCCCTTAGGGATTGCTTTGGGGCTACGAGGCTCCTCCGGCCGTGGCGTAGCCTCGGGAGTCGGTGCCCGAGTTAGGGCTGATCGGGGCCGGATGCTCATCTAGGCTTGCTTGGCTCATCGTGGCGAGCTGTATTTGAATCAGACCACATACTTAGGCTTTACAAACCTCTACATGGCTCGGTTGGCCGTGCGTCGAAGCTCCAGACACTTCTTGTATGGCCCGAGGTCCTTCCTCGTGTAGGAATAGGTATTTTCAGCTCGGCTGGCTGGGCACATGATGACATTCGATTTGACGTGATTATCAGCCTCATTTAAGCAATATTTCTTAGCTTAAGACATGGTTTTTAGGGCAAAAATAGCGAATATTCACTCAACTGCTCTATCTCGTGCCATTATGGTTACTTTGGCCCGTTTCGGGTCTATTTGATGGTTTTCTAGTGTTTTTGTGATAGCACAGGTTTTTGCCATCAGATAATGTAACCAGAGACGTGCCTAAGGCATTGGAACCTCGAGGAATCGTACCGGAATTGATCCAAGGAGTCAATCAAGTCAACACCAATCCTGCCCAGCTTTGCAAAGAAGTTTTTGGCGAAAAGTCCATGAGTTTTGGCGAAAATATAAAAAGAAATCGTCAGAGCTTAGAAGAAGAGGGTTTCGGCGAGAAGTCCAAGTATTCGCCGAAAACATCAGACGAAATCAACACAGGAGAAACAGTCGATCGACGCCTCTCTTTTCAAAGAAGTTTTTCGGCGAAAACTTCTTAAGTTTTCACCGAAAACTATTAACCTAATCCGACTGGGAAAGGTTAAGTATAAATATAAAACCGACGGCTCAAATATAGAGGATCAGATTTTTATCACACTTTTCATATACAACTTATCATAAGTTCCAGACCGAAGAAGTTCGAGAAGATAGAGTTTAGAGTTCGAAGAGCCAGGAAGAGATCGTGACGCCATCCTTCCATCTCGGAGACTCGGAGCAAGGAGTGAAGATTACCGAGGAGCAGAGCTTCGCCAGGGTCGTCTCAATTAGGTTTTGTAGTTCCTACCTGTTCTTCCCTTTTATGATGAACTCTGTTTCGGTCTTTTTTTCTTTGCTATGAACATGAGTAGCTAAACTTGTAGAGCTTAGATTAGATGAACCAACCCTAAGTGACCCAAGGATTTAAAGCGGTCACGGATTGGATGAACCAACCCTAATTAGATTCAAAATTCAATCAGTTTTCTCTTTGCATGGTTGTTTTGTTCTTGATTGTTTAAGTTTCTTTTCTGGTTGATCGCCTAGATTAGGTTTGTGCAAGTTAGGGTTAGTCGCTAGGCAGTTCCTTGCTTTGGCGCATAAACTTATCTTCCTTGATCACCTAGTTTAGATTCTTGTTAAGATAAGGATAGAGCGAACGTTCGAGCGGCTAATTAATCTTGGTAGTTAGATCGGATAGAGCAAAGGTTCGCCAGTCTTAAACCTAAGGGTAAGGAGTTATGGTGGTGTCTGAGAATTGAAAACCGCTGGTCTTGTGATTGCTGTTGCCTTAGTGATCTAAGGGAGATTCGAAATCTAAGCTTGTCTGTCGTCTGTCTAAACCAACCAATCATTCTGTCTTTTAATTCCATTTTTATTTACCTAGTATAGAAGTCGTGGAACTCATACCTTGCACAACGTGTTTGAACCTGAATAAATTGCCTTCATATTTGAGTAGACGATTAGAAGAAACTCTATGGAATACGATCTATCTTGCTTCTAGCTTGGTAGTATTTGATAACTGTTTTACAGCATCATCAAATTGGCCGTTGCCGGGGAGTCTTCTATATTGTTTGAAAGAAGAGTTGGCATTTTTTCTTCTTCCTTTCCACCTTTCATATTTCATCACACTTCAATTTTACGCCGGTTATGTTTGCTTTTGTTGCTTGTAGGTTGTTTTACAGGTTTATGAATCGCTCGCTCACTCATTCTTAGTTTAAGCCGGGTAGTTTTGCTCCGTTAATGCAACCGCGAGTACTGAAGCAAGTCAGAACCATTCCGCCCACACCTCTTACCCCTATTAAGATCGAGGAGTTGAAGGAGAACTCCTCATCTTTGTCCGCTTCATCCACTACTTCAGATTCACCTCCACCTTCTCCTACCGTAATGGCTGCTCAATGCACCATGGCAGATTACAATAGACTGAGCGTGACTAATGTTCGGTCTGTCATCGTTGTGCCGCACAATGATGACGTTCCTGACTATGAGATCATGATCCCCTTCCTAGAAATGATCTCTAGGGATGTTCAGTTCGAAGGGAAGCCGCAAGATAACCCATACACACATTTGGCGGACTTCCTAACCATGTGGGAGACGTTCAAGAATGGGAACCTCGATAAGAACACATTATGTTTACGATTCTTTCCATTCTCCCTTAGAGGCGCCGCCAAGAGATGGCTCAGTAGCAGGCCACATGGCCACTACACCGACTGGGATAATCTAGCTCACGACTTCGTAGAGGAATACTTTCCTCCTTCACAAACTACAGTTTATAAGGACAGCATTGCCAGATTTGTTCAGAAGAAAGGAGTAAGTTTATATGATGCTTGGAAAAAATTCCAAGAACTCCTCTACGATTGCCCTCATCATGGATTCGAGCAGAGACATCTAGCCGAGATCTTTGCCCGAGGGATGAACGAAGAATCGGCTAAATGGGTTAACTCCTTAGCTGATGGCGACTACATCGCGCTCGCACCAGAAGCTGCTCTTCTTCACTTTGCAAACTACGCATCTAAGTCCAGGAATTGGGAGAGACAATTTGAAACAGCTAAGAGCTGACCAAGCCGTGAAGATCAGATAAAGATTGAAATACAGAAACACATAAAGAAGATTTTTGGTACAACAAATAACTGGTCTAAAGAGGTAGTGAATTTTATTGATCAAGGCTTCACCAACAATCAAAGATGCTACCCCGACTACCGTCAGTTTAGACAACCTCCTCAACAACAAGGAAGCTTCCAAGAGCATCCTCCTTACAACTTCAGATTCGACCAGGGTCAGAATTAGTACTTGAGCAATAGTTATCAAGATCCCCCTTGGATTCACCGGAGGACAACAACCTCAGAATTATACGTTTGATAATACTTGGGAGGGCAAAATGACCAAGAAGATTGACCTGATTATGGCAAGGCTCGACAATCACAAAGAGAGGTTCAAAGCCCAAGCTTCTCTTAACCAAGGACAGATCACTCAGGGCCAGCGAGTGGAGAGAATGGTAAATAGAGTTGCTAGCATGCTGGCTAACAGTCCTCTCTTCAGTCAGGCACCGTCTCAAAGCAACCCCGCCATGAAGAATGAGAATGCTAAGGCCATCACAACCAGGAGCAGTGAGCAGAACAGCTTGGAGAAGAAGAAGGAAGCACCTTCCACTCCCTCTAAGGGAGAATGCTCAGCTATGAATTCTCGATCACCACCCATACCTATCCCAGCTAAGTGCTCCGACCCTGGTTCTTTTATGTTACCTTTAATCATTAATGGCATTGAGGTCGAGCGTAGTTTGGTTGACCTAGGTGCATCTATAAATGTTATGACTATGTGTTTATATAAGAAATTGAACCTAGGTGAACTACAACCTACTAGCATGCATTTAGTGTTCGCTGATAAATCTCTAAAGGAACGTAGGGGAATAATCAAGGATGTAATCACTTGTTGTGGTCCTTTCACGTTCGTAGCTGATTATGTAGTAATGGATACTCAAGGGACAAATTCTACTCTTCTCCTAGGTCGCCATTTATGGCGACAGCCGGCATTAATATTAATGTCCCAAATGGCTCGTTAACATTAAGGGTTGGAAAGGATACTGTAACATTCCGTCTCAAGGACGGTATGAAATACATTCCTAAGGGAGAAGCACATTGTTTATCCGTAGAAACTGTCGAGTTGGCCTCGGTCAACTCCGTTACTAATGTCATTTGATGACACTCGATTTGACGTGATTATCAGCCTCATTTAAGCGACATTTCTTAGCTTACGACAT
This sequence comes from Linum lewisii, assembly GCA_034768395.1. Taxonomy (NCBI): domain Eukaryota; kingdom Viridiplantae; phylum Streptophyta; class Magnoliopsida; order Malpighiales; family Linaceae; genus Linum; species Linum lewisii. The sequence continues at coordinate 52,102,006 of CM068297.1, forward strand.
GGTTTTTAGGGTAGAATAGCGAATATTCACTCAACTGCTCTATCTCGTACCATTTGTGTTACTTTGGACCCGTTTCGGGTCTATTTGATGGTTTTCTAATGTTTTCATGATAGCACAGGTTTCTGCCGTCAAATAGTGTAACCAAGGACGTGTCTAAGGCATTGGAACCTCAAGGAACTGCATCAGAATCAACCAAGGAGTCAATTAAAGTCAACACATCCCCTGCCCGATTCACACAGCAGTTTTTGGCGAAAACACCTTGAGTTTTTGCCGAAAACTCAAGAAGAGATCATCAGAACATCACAAGAAGAAGTTTTCGGCGAAAACTCAAAGTTCTCGCCGACAACTCCAAGTAATTTTGGAGCAGAAGAAACAGTCGAAATCAGCGAAGTTTTTAAAGGAAGTTTTCGCCCAAAACTCACTAAGTTTTCAGCGAAAAATCAAGCGGATTCCAAGCCATCCGCGGACAAGTATAAAAGGGAAAATCACCAATTGAAAAGACATCTCTCATAACTTACACTTTGGACAAAAATTCCAAGACTTAGACAGAGAGAGAAAGAGTGAAAAGAGTTCGAGGAGCCAGGAAAGGATCGTGACGCCATCCTTCCATCTTGGAGAAACAGTGCTAGGAGTTGAAGATTCAGTAGATTGAAGCTTCAAGGATTCGTCGAAATTAGGTTTTACAGTTCTTCTCTGTCTTTCCTACCTGAGATCTATTTCTTGTTCGTCTTTGATTCCCTTGTATTGAATATGAGTAGTGGTGAACCGCCCGGTCGTTGGTCGGGGTTCAACCAAATAAAAACTACTAATGCTAAAAAGCGTATAGTAGATCGTATTCCGAGGGCTTTCTATGATTGGTTACTTCAGAACTAGCAAAATATTCAAAGGTAAACACGTTGTGCGTGGTGTAATTTCCACGACTTCTACTTCTAAGGAATGCAGAAAAATTAAAAAGATTAAACTAAAGCAGATTGAGAATTAGGGTTTGAAAACAAGGATGACAGACGAACTTAGACTTTGAATCCCCCTTCGTTCCCCAGAGTATTGGCAATCAACAGATCAGCGGATTTCGATTCTCATTCAATCAATTACTAAGACACCACCATAACTCCTTACCCTTAGGTTTAAGACCGGCGAACGTTCGCTCTATCCGTTCTAACTACCAAGATTAACTAGCCGCCCGGGTACGGTCGCCTCTCGCAACGACTTAATTAATTGGTGTGATTACTAGTGATTAATGAGTTACTCTTGCAGTGAATTAACCCTAACCAGTTCCTACGAAAGGCACACTCCAATTATAAGGTTAATTGTTCAATTCGATGTTCTAAAGTAAGGCGAGCGTTCGCTTCTATCCTTAGCTTAACCAGAATCTAATCTAGGTGATCAATCTAGACAAGAAACATGAACAATGAAGAACGAATCAAACATGAAAAAGAACTGATTGAATTTCGAATCTAATCACCGCCGATCCGTGACCGCTTTAAAGCCCTGGGTCACTTAGGGTTCATCTAGTCTAAGCTCTAAAGGGTTTAGCTACTCATGATTATTACAAAAGAAACAAAGACAAGGAAAGAGTTCATCATTCAGAGGAAGAACAGAAAAGAATCTGAAAAACCTAATTTAGACGACTCTGGCAGACTTCGATCTTCGGTAAGTTACACTCCTAGCTCCGGTTCTCCGAGATGGAAGGGATGGCGTCACGATCTCTATCCGGCTCTTTGAACTCCAGCTTTTGGCTCCAGAACTTCAGAGAATTCTGATTCGAAAATTTGTGTGTTTGTAAATTATGATTGTCCCTCCTTTTGGGCCCCCCGGGTTAAATATAAATACTTAACCCTAAATTGGCCGAGTCAGCATAATATTTTCGCCGAATATTCCTTAAGAATTTCGGTGAAAATTCCTTTGAGTTCAGGGGCTGATTTCTCTGGTCTTGAATTTCGGTCCGAAGAGTTGATTGATTTTGCCGAAGACATGCTTTGACTCGGCCAATTTTGATTTTGCCGAAGATGCAAGCCTGTTTTCGCCGACAATGCATGTGTGAATGGGCAGATTTCGGCTTGAACTTGATCGACTCCTTTGATCGATTCCGGTTTGATTCCTCGAGGTTCCTACGCCTTAGACACGTCCATGGCTACGTTATTTGACGGCAAAAACCTGTGCTATCATAAAAACACTAGAAAACCATCAAATAGACCCGAAACGGGCCAAGGTAACACAAATAGCACGAGATAGGGCAATCGATTAAATATTCGTTATTCTACCCTAAAAACCATGTCTTAAGCAAAGAAATGTCGCTTAAATGAGGCTGATAATCACGTCAGATCGAGTGTCATCAAATACCCCACACGTAAGCTTTTGCTTGTCCTCAAGCAAACTGAATAGAAATGCTCATGTTCATAAATGATAAGATCGATTAAATTGGAGCTCAATCAAACACAATGAATTATTAGACAGCTCGATCCTAGAACAAGAAACCTAACATGCATACAGATCAGCCAAACTACCTGGTCTCACTAATAAACTGCACACGACAAGGAATTAGCAACCAAATACGCACGAATCTGACCTGACCGACCAGACTCCTCACACAAGATGTATATAGTACAATGGGAACTCTCACTCTCTGTGTTTAGGGACGTGTTTCTGCTCTCGATCATTTTCTGTTACCGAATTCTGTCATAGGTTTGCATTTCGACCACATCTCCACCACTGTGACAACACGAGTATCTAGTCAAGAAGGACTTCCCTGCTAGGACCGTAATGAAATGTACACTACTCGGGTTTATAATGAGATGGATGATGGGACGAATGATGGGGATGAATGATGATGGCTTTGTGTGGTGTAGCTTTCGACTAACTTCCCTCGAATCTAATCTATGGCTTCCTACCGTCTAACCAAACACGGGTGGAATGATGAACGCTCGTCCTATGATACCCTCAAGCAACCTAGCACTTATTCTTTTTCTTTTCACGATTTTTTTTCTTTTCAACTTTTCTTTTGACTTCGTTCTTCCATTTGTAGGGAGAAGAACGTTTTATTGAACAACACTTTGAACTTTTTCTGATTTTCTTTTTCTGCTTCTTTTCTTACTTTACTTTTTTTTTCTGATTTGATTTTTTTCTTCTTTTGTGCCGATTTTTCTTTTAGTTGCTAGAGGGGTTTACACGTCTGGACATATTAGCTAAGACCACCTGTTTAATGGCTATAGGCAGGTTACCACAAACCGACTTCCGGTAGGTCAATCTAGAACTACAACCATAGGGGATCAACGGGGAATGGAAGAATGGGAAATGGCTGTAATGTATTATCGAACCGAAAGAACAGGCCAAGCTCAAGGGTCTAAACCTAGTGGATTGATCGTTTGGTAGGCTATCTGGCTTAGTAGCTGAATCTAGGTGCCCCTATCCTTCTAGAACTCGTGTCATCGTGTGGTCTCGAGTAGGTCTCATGCAAATTCTAACTCATTCAAGTAAACAGAAAACCACTCAGAAAGAATTAAAATTGCAAGTTACGTGTAATGGATCAAAAGCTCACAGTTGGTTTGCTAGTCGGATTCGGTCATTTTCATGCAATCAAGGCTACAAACTACAAGTGTGATTTTAAAATTCTGTTCTGACCAGGCAATTTAGCATCAAAGCATACAAGTTGGTTCTCAAGTTCTAGGTTAAGCAGTCTAAGCATCATTATGAAAGTTTGAACAATAACTTAACATCAAAAATCAAGAACTGAGCCATTCTAATGCTAGAGAGACTGGAATGGAATCACGAGGCACACATAAAACACAATCAAGGGCAATCAAGTTCATGCAAAGTTCTCTAGCATCCTACCCCACACTTAAATCGGACTGTGTCCTCACAGGACTAATTTAGAGTTCAGAGTGGATTGGAAGAACCTGGAAGAGGATGGTTGATTTCAGAGGGTAAGCACGGATCCTGAGAGCGGAGGGAAGTGTAACAGAACCTGAAGCAGTGGGAGTCTACCGACTGCCTACAAAACAAAAACAAACGAAACATAAAAAGGAAACCGGGACAAGTGTCCCGGATCCACACAGAAAAAAGTTGGATAGAAATCCAAAAAGAATAAATAAAAAGAAGACACCAGAAAAGGAATACAACCCGATCACTGCTGGTCCGGTGAACTGGGAGGTGGAAAGTGGAGAAATTCGCCGAGCTGGCGTTGCCACGCCATCTGTGCCTCATATCGCCGGTCGGCGCGGTGCATATGTTGCTGCATAATAGTCCATCGCGCCTCTTGAGTGGCGTTGTCGGTGATGCGCCACTCCTGCAGTAGCTCGTACAACTCACCCACGTCCGCAGGGTGCGGTCGGGGCTGACGAGTAGGCGCCGGATATGGATCGGGAATGTGTGGCGGCGACTGGTGGATGTACCCTGCCTGATGGTGTGGCGAGGGTATATAATCATGAAACTCAGGTGGCGGCTGCGGCTGCTGCTCCTCAGCATCATCTTCTTCCTCTGACTCGACCACAGGCTGGAGTGGAGGATCAGCTCCTACATGGGGACTGAGGTCGAGTTCTAAGTCGTACTCAACCGCCAAGTCTCCTCCAACGGTCCGAACTGGATGTCGTGGAATGTGCGGGCCATACTCATGGCTGATGCCGAAGGAGAGGATGAGCTGTCCTATGAAGTTGCCTCCCAATAGTTTGCGAGGTGGCATCTTCCTCCTGGTCTTCTGGCGGAAGATGCGAGCCAGTACCCAGCCAGGGTGGAGAGGGTAGCTCTCTCGGATGGCTCGGAGAAGCATGAGCTCCTCCTTGAGGATATGGTGGCGGTCCTTATCTGGAACATATAAAAGCGACCTACGCCAAACCATATGAATAAATTTATAGAGCGGGTGAGAGAGAGACTTAACTGAGTTGTTCGTCCCGAGGCGATCGCCAGGTACGCCTGTCATGTGGCTCCAAAGCGCGTGGTACTTCTCGTCGTCATCATCTTCACCCCAACCTAGGTGATGATCGTGATAATGCTCATAGGGGATGCCGAGATGAGCGGCAAACTCATCGTAGGTGAGCTGCCTGTACACCCCACCAAGATAGAAGGTGATCACCTTCTGGCGCTGCTTCCTCTTGTGCTCATCCAGATCAAAGGTTGCCCAGAACTCCTGGAGGGCAATGTCTGGGAACTCGGCGGCGATAGTGGTCAGCTCGAGGAGACCAGCCGGTGCTAAGGCGTCATGCACGTTCCGGTGGTAGTCCTCATCATGATCGTGCAGGGACTCCATGGAGAGAGGGCGCACGTTAGCTCCCCGAACGTGCTGAATCTTTTGGAAGCACTCAAAATAGAAATCCGGTAGACGGACGATGGTGGGATGATATCCAGCATGGCGGGGTAGAGCAGGTGGTGGACCCAGAACAGCTGGTGTGACGGGAGCGGCAGCTCCTGAGCTCGAGGCGCCATCAAGTCGCGCCTTAGTCCTGCGCTCATAAGTGGTGTTCCTAGAACCAGAATGAAACCAGATTAGTCAACCAAAATCTTACCCCACACTTAGAAGAAAAACTCAATTTCATAAAGAAATGAGGAAAACTAAGTGGGGTAAGCAAAGCGGAGTAGCCGGCAATCATAGACAGTAAAGTACACACCTAGGAACAGCCATAATCGGATAAGCACAATCAGAGTTCAAAAACCGACATTTAGAAAGTCAACATTTAGGCATATTGAACCCTAATCATGGCAAGACTATCATAACTTGGAGAATGACGGTAAAATATGATTTCAAATGGCAGCACGATAATATGATCAAGAATGAACACTTATGACAGCCAAACGATCAACAACAGTTCAAAGTCAAACTGACATTTCTCACAAAAGTCAACATAACAAGAAATTAATCGTATGCATAGCAACACATGACCAACTGATATGGAAATTAAGCAAGGAACTCCCTAAGCATCCTAGAAAAGTTCTATAAGTTCAGTTAATCCTAGTTCACACGAAAAGTCGGCACGCAAAACGAGGCAAACCGAAAAGTCAACCGAAAGTCAACCCCGACGAAATTCAGCAATCCACAAGTCAAAAGATTCGTATTGAAAAGTTATACAACTTACCTTGAAGCCATGGATGCAAAAAGTGAACGAGTTGAGAGGAATCGGTGAAAAACGTTGAAAACTAGGTTTCGGAGAACTGGAGCTGCAAAGCTCCGATTCGAACGTTTTAGGGCTTGAATCGATCGGAAAATGGAGGGGAAGGGAGCAACGGCGGTCGGCGTTGGTGGTGGCGAAGGGAAACAGCGGCGACGGGAAACGGCGGCGACGACGGTTTGAAAGAAGTGGTGGTCGGCGGCGATTTTAAATAGATAGGGGGTGTTTTCGGTGGGTTTGAACGAAAATGAAAGAAGGGAAGGAAGGAGAGAGAGGGAGACCGGATTTTTAAAGTGGGAATTTTCTGATTTTTGAAATTATTTTCGGCGAAAAGAAAAGGGTGTTTTCGCCGAAAATTTCAGTTAAAATGGACTGCCGAATTTTCGAAGGCGGTTTCCCCGAAAATGATAGTACGGTTTCGCCGAAAATTTTAGTTAAAATGGTTTTGCCGAAAACAAAAACTTTTCGAACTGAAAACAATGAACAGGGAGATTGAGTTCGAAAATTGAAAATCAGTTTCGCCGAAAACAGGGTGGTTTCGCCGAAAATTTTGAACTGTTCGGGTTTTAAATATTTTCGCAAATTCGGCCAACTTCAGAAAATCACAGTTAAATCCAAAAAAATCGGAATGACCTCAATCAACTTGCAACTGACTCTATGACATGCAGACTCTAAACGAAAAATAATAAATCAAACAAACTGACACTTTTGGCTCTCCCGAACCGACTCTAAAATACCAAGTTCAACAAGAATTAAAACAGACTCCAGCCGTGGGTTGCCTCCCACGAAGCGCTCTTTTATTAACGTCCTTGAGCTGGACGATACCTGGACGGTATTAGGAGACATCCCAACTTAGATTCTCCTTCACGCTCGCGTCAGAGTTCATGAAGTACAGCTTCGGGACTTCTCCGGTAAACGTGAATCTCTTCCCGTTCGCATGTAGTAGCTTGGTACGTCCGTCGGAAGATGATCAACGAACTTGAATGGTCTGAACAGCTCTCTGGAGAGGTCATCCTTCTTGAGTGTGACGATGGAAGGAATGAGGACTGTCGGTTTCTCCTTTTCTTTCTTCTTCGGCTTGTTATCACCAGGATCGGTGATCGTTAGTACTTCCTTAGGAGATGCTTTCGGCTCCTCCTTCCATACTTGTTCCGGTGCCGGTTTCTCAGAACTAGTAGATGGTGCAGCTGGCTCGATGGAAGACGATGGAATTTTTGGTCTCCAGACCATTTGGGTCTTCGTCTTCTTGTTCTTTCCTCGAGGTCTGCTCGGTGGTTTAGAAGAGGCTTGCAGTTCCTTCTTCTTCTTCTTAAGCGGCTTCTGAACTGAAATTTCTGGCTTCTTCGTAATGACCTATTTAATATTTGCAGCAACAGCTGATCTAGAGACACTGGGAGAAGCATTAGTAACGGAGTTGACCGGAGTCAACCCCACCGTTTCAACAGCTAGGCAGTGAGATTCTTCATTCCTAGAGTCATATTTCATGCCATCTTTAAGACGGAACGTTTTTGTTTCTTTACCGACTCTTAAAGTTAAAGAACCATTTGGAACGTTAATATTCATTCCAGTAGTAGCCATGAAAGGTCGACCTATGAGAATGGTAGCATCATCTGTACTAGTATCCATAATCACATAATCAACTAAGAACGTGAACGGACCACATTTAGTGACAACGTCTTTAATCTCTCCCTTAGGGGTTTTAAGCGATCTATCAGCAAAGACGAGTTGCATACTAGGCGGTTCAAGTTCTCCTAGGTTTAACTTTTCATATAGACTCACAGGCATAACATTAACAGATGCTCCTAGATCCACTAAGCAACGTTCAATCTCAACATCATTAATGACCAGAGGCAAAGTAAAAGAACCAGGATCAGATAACTTAGCTGGATATGGAGAAACAGGTTTCTTAATACGAATGTCAGGATATCCTTCCTTGTTCCCCTTCATGCCAGTCTCGATCCTTGCATTTGGCAGCAATGCTCTAGGAAAAGGAGGCTTTATGATGTATGGTGCAAGAGGAGGATCCTCCTTAGGCGTCAGTTTCTGTTCCTCTTCTTCCTCTTCTTCCGGAGTTTCAGTGATCCTGCGTAAAACAGAATAAGCATCAGTAATTAAGTTTGGGAGTTTTCGAGCAGTTACCATTTTAGCCTGTTCTTTTCTCAGGTTTGGCTCTGTCTGGCTTGGAAGCTGGCCAAATGGTCGACCAGATGCTAGCATGCTCGAGATGTTGTTCACGACTTGCTCAATTCTTTGTCCAGATGCTATCTGTTCTTGATTGAGAAGAGCTTGAGCCTTGAACTGACTGTCATGATCATCGAGTCTTGTGATGATCTGGCTGAGCTTCTTATCCAGGTCACTGACATTATTATCTCTTTGATGCTGCTGACCTGGATAGGTATTGTTAAGATATTGATTTTGGCGATTGCCAGAAGCAGTTCCATAATTACCCGGATTGCGATGCGGCGGATGGTTAGGCTTCTGATCCTGAGCTGGACCAGCCGGGCGGTTATTCTGGTTCTGGTTATGATTGGCGCCAGCATTGTAGGGAGGTCTGTCTTGATAGTTCCCTTGCTGTCTGAAGTTACGATAACCAGCATAACCATTCTGATTATTGACGAAGCCTTGTTGGATGAAATTTACCTCTTCGGCAGACCAGACTTCTGCCTTACCAAAATTCTGACAACGGCCTCCATTATGTGAGCAAGCTCCACACCACTCGCAATCAGCAACATAGACAGAAGCTGCCGGCGGCTTGATCGGTGTGGTAGACTTCTTCAAATGCTTCTCTACCTCTGCTTTGATAGTAGCTTCGAGATCTAGCTTGCTCCTTGATCCTTCATATTGTCGCTCCCAGTTCCTTGACTTGGAGGCACAGTTTGTGAAGTGAAGAAGAGCAGCTTCAGGAGTGAGTGTAGTGCAATCCCCTTCAGCTAGAGAATTGACCCACTTGGCAGATTCTTCTCGAAGTCCGCTAGAGAAGATTTCAGCTAACTGCCTCTGCTCGAATCCATGATGAGGGCAGGTGTAAAGAAGTTCTTGGAATCGATTCCAAGTATCATATAAGCTTTCTCCTTCTTTCTGGGAGAATCTGGCGATGCTGTCCTTGATGGCGGTTGTTCTGGCCGGAGGGAAGTATTCTTCAACAAAGTCCTGAGCCAGAGTATCCTAGTTAGTGTAGTAGCCAGGTGGTTTGCCAGTAAGCCACCTCTTAGCAGCGCCTTTCAAAGAGAACGGGAAAGCTCTCAGACAAAGAGTGTTTTTGTCGAGGTTTCCGTTCTTAAAAATACTGCAGAGATCAAGGAAGTCTGCAAGATGAGTGCACGGATTGTCTAGGGGCCTGCCTTCAAACTGTAAATCCCTAGAGATCATAGTCAAGAATGGAATCTTGATCTCATAGTCAGGATCTCCTTCTATGCGTGGAACGGCAATGGCAGATCGAACGTTAGTCGCGCTCGGCTTGTTATAGTCTGCTAGACTCTTCTGTGCAGGTGGTGGTGGCGGCGGTTGATCGCCATTTGGTGGTAATCTATCGCCCATGGTAGGAGATGGCGATGGTGAAAGTGATGCGGTGTATGAAGCGGATGAAGAGTGCGGTGAAGACGGAGATGAGGAACTCTCCTTCGGTTCCTTGATCTTGATCGGAGTGATGAATGGATTGGATCTGCCTTCCTTCAGAATCTGTGATCGTAGAGGTGTAACAGAACTGCCTGGATTCCCTGCAATCTTAGCCTGTTCGGTTTGAGAGCGAGTCCAAGGACGGTGAGGCATACACCTGTAAATCTACAGATAACAAAGACAAACAAAACCAGTGTAAAATCGAAGTGGGTGGAAAAAATGAAAGATGGAAACTAGAAGAATAAATTGCCAGTTCTTCTTTCGAACAATCAAAAGAAGTCCCCGGCAACGACGCCAATTTGGTGAACCGCCCGGTCGTTGGTCGGGGTTCAACCAAATAAAAACTACTAATGCTAAAAAGCGTATAGCAGATCGTATTCCGAGGGCTTTCTATGATTGGTTACTTCAGAACTAGCAAAATATTCAAAGGTAAACACGTTGTGCGTGGTGTGAGTTCCACGACTTCTACTTCTAAGGAATGCAGAAAAATTAAAAAGATTAAACTAAAGCAGATTGAGAATTAGGGTTTGAAAACAAGGATGACAGACGAACTTAGACTTTGAATCCCCCTTCGTTCCCTAGAGCATTGGCAATCAACAGATCAGCGGATTTCGATTCTCATTCAATCAATTACTAAGACACCACCATAACTCCTTACCCTTAGGTTTAAGACCGGCGAACGTTTGCTCTATCCGTTCTAACTACCCCAAGATTAACTAGCCGCCCGGGTACGGTCGCCTCTCGCAACGACTTAATTAATTGGTGTGATTACTAGTGATTAATGAGTTACTCTTGCAGTGAATTAACCCTAACCGGTTCCTACGAAAGGCACACTCCAATTATAAGGTTAATTGTTCAATTCGATGTTCTAAAGTAAGGCGAGCGTTTGCTTCTATCCTTAGCTTAACCAGAATCAAATCTAGGTGATCAATCCAGACAAGAAACATGAACAATGAAGAACGAATCAAACATGAAAAAGAACTGATTGAATTTCGAATCTAATCACCGCCGATCCGTGACCGCTTTAAAGCCCTGGGTCACTTAGGGTTCATCTAGTCTAAGCTCTAAAGGGTTTAGCTACTCATGATTATTACAAAAGAAACAAAGACAAGGAAAGAGTTCATCATTCAGAGGAAGAACAGAAAAGAATCTGAAAAACCTAATTTAGACGACTCTGGCAGACTTTGATCTTCGGTAAGTTACAGTCCTAGCTCCGGTTCTCCGAGATCGAAGGGATGGCGTCACGATCTCTATCCGGCTCTTCGAACTCCAGCTTTTCCCTCCAGAACTTCAGAGAATTCTGACTCGAAAAGTTGTGTGTTTGTAAATTATGATTGTCCCTCCTTTTGGGCCCCCCCCAGGTTAAGTATAAATACTTAACCCTAAATTAGCCGAGTCAGCCTAATATTTTCGCCGAATATTCCTTAAGAATTTCGGCGAAAATTCCTTTGAGTTCAGGGGCTGATTTCTCTGGTCTTGAATTTCGGTCCGAAGAGTTGATTGATTTCGCCGAAGACATGCTTTGACTCGGCACCAGTTGATTTGCACTATTGATTTCGCCGAAGATGCAAGCCTGTTTTCGCCAAAAATGCAAGTGTGAATGGGCAGATTTCAGCTTGAACTTGATCGACTCCTTTGATCGATTCCGGTTTGATTCCTCGAGGTTCCTACGCCTTAGACACGTCCATGGGTATGTTATTTGACGGCAAAAACCTGTGCTAACACAAAAACACTAGAAAACCATCAAATAGACCCGAAACGGGCCAAGGTAACACAAAAATGGCACGAGATACGGCAATCGATTAAATATTCGTTATTCTACCCTAAAAACCATGTCTTAAGCAAAGAAATGTCGCTTAAATGAGGCTGATAATCACGCCAGATCGAGTGTCATCAAGTAGCTAAACTCGTAGAGCTTAGATTAGATGAACCTAAGTGACCCAGGGCTTTAAAGCGGTCATGGATCCTCGGTGATTCGATTCGAAATTCATTCAGTTTTTCTTTCATGTTTGATTTGTTCTTTGTTCTCTGTGTTTCTTGTCTGGTTTGGCCACCTAGATTAGATTCTTGCTAAGTTGAGGATAGTAGCGAATGTTCGCCTCACTTTAAAACACCAAATCAAGCAATTAACCTATTTATTGGAGTGTGCCTTTCGTAGGAACCAGTTAGGGTTAATCCATTGCAAGAGTAACTCGTTAATCGTTAGTAATTGCACCAGTTAGTTTAGTCGTCGCCAGAGGCGACCGTACCCGGATGACTAATTAATCTTGGTAGCTAGATCGGATAGAGCGAACGTTCGCCAGTCTTAAACCTAAGAGTCAGGAGTTATGGTGGTGTCTGTGAACTGAATGAACTAGAATCGAAAATCGCTGGTCTGTTGATTGCTAGTGCTCTAGTGATCTAAGGGGGATTCAAAGTCTAAGCTTTCCTGTCGTCTGTCTAAGTCAAACAACCAATCATTCTGCATTTAAATTTCATTTCAATTTACCTTGCATTTTATTATAGAAGTCGTGGAACTCAAACCACGCGCAAAGTGTTCAACCTTGAGTAAAATTGCCAACATATTTGAGTAAGCAAGTAGAAGAGGCCCATGGAATACGATCTGTCCTGCTTTGTGCTTGACAGTTATTTGATTGACCGCATTACAACGTTCATCATCATTCCAAGTGTTTTCCTAAGATATCTGTAACAGGTGCTGAACAGGCTGTCAAACAAAAGAAGAAGACGACCACGGAAAAACCGATGAAGAAGGAGGAACTGAAAGCCTCCTCCTCCTCTTCTAAACCACCATGAACTAAGGATCCTGGCGAGACGAAGAAGAAGGGGAGAGGTAAGACCAAGAAGGTTTGGAGGCCAATCATTACACTGCCACCTACCAAGCCAGGTGCTCCGCCCCCTTCTACCGAGCCACCGAAGAAGAATGATCCTCTGAAGGACCTTTTTGGAATGTTTGAAGTTACCAGGCATCTTCCCGGCGAACGAACCAAGCTAATTCACGCAAACGGGAAGAAGTTCACACTTGTTGGAGGATCTCCAAAGCCGTATCTCATGAACTCCGACCCGAGCCTAGAAGAAATCCTGAGTTGGGATGTCTCTTGATCGCCATCCAGGTATCATCCAGCTCAAGGACGTTAAAAGAGAGTGCTTCGTGGGAGGCAACCCATGGCTGGAGTCCGTTTTCAATTATTGAGTCAGTCTTTTCGTCGTTCAAGTCAGTTTTCGGGAAGCCATAGTGTCAGTTTTTCTTTTAATTTTCGTCAGTTTTAATCTGTGTCTGTCAGGTCAAAAGTTTTCGCCAAAAATTTTCAAGGTTTTCAGCGAAAAGTTTAGTCAAAGCCTTCTATCAGTGAGTTTTTAAAGTAGTTTTCGCCGAAAACTTCTAAAGTTTACGGCGAGAACTTTAGTTTATTCGAGTCTATTTTTCCAGTGGATTTTTCAAAGTAGTTTTCTCCGAAAACATTCCAATATTTTCGGCCAGAACTTTAAGGGAGTCAGAAAATTTTCGAGAACTTTTCAAAAAAAAAAACTTTTCAAAATTTCCCTTAATCGTCTTTGTTCGACTTTTATTCTGTGTGGATCCGAGACACTTGTCCCAGTTTTCTTTTTATCTTTTCATTGTTTTTGTTTTGTAGGATCTTGAGTAGCTACTCCGCTCCGATCCGGGCTATCCGTGCTCATCCACTACATCGACCATCTCATTCCAGGTTCTTCGTATCTCTCTACTCTAGTTTAGTTCTATGAGGACACAGAACGGTTTAAGTGTGGGGTAGGATGCTACAGAACCTTGCATGAACTTGATTGCCCTTAATTGTGTGTGTGTGTGTGTTTCCCGGTTCCTTTCCAGTTTCTCTAGCATTAGAATTGCTCAGTTCTTGATTTTTTATGTTAATTTGTTGTTCAATTTGTCATAATGATGCTTAGACTGCTTAACCTAGAACCTGCAAACCAACTTGTATACTTTGATGCTAAATTGCCTGGTCAGAACAGATTTTTAAAATCACACTTGTAGTTTGTCGCTTTCATTGCATGAAAATGACCGAATCCGACTAGCAAACCAATCGTGAGCTTTTAATCCATTGCACATAACCTGCAATTTTAATTCGTTTTGAGTGGTTTTCTATTTTTCTTGAATGAATTAGAATTTGCATGAGACCTATTCGAGACCACATGATGACACGAGTTCTAGAATGATAGAGGCACCTAGATTCAGTTACTAAACGAGATAGCCTACCTAACGTTAAATCCATTAGGTTTAAACCCTTGAGCTTGGCCTGTTCTTTCGGTTCGATATACATTACAGCTAATCCCCATTCTTTCATCCCCCGTTGATCCCCTGTGGTCGTAGTTCTAGATTAGCCTACCGGAAGTCGGTTTGTGGTAACCTACCTATAGCCATTAAACAGGTGGTCTTAGCTATTATGTCCAGACGTGTAAACCCCTCTAGCAACTAAAAGAAAATCGGTACAAAGAAAAAAAAAGAAGAGAAGAATAAGAAAGAAAATTCGAAAATTTGGAAAAAGTTGCAAGTTTATAGTTTAGTTGAATAACGTTCTTCTCCCTACATATGGAAGAACGAAGTCAAAAGAAAATGTAAAAAGAAAGATAAAAATAATAATAAAGAAAAATGATTATGCAAAATAAAGTGCTAGGTTGCTTGAGGGTATCATAGGACGAGCGTACACCATTCCACCCGTGTTTGGTTAAATGGTAGGAAGCCATAGGCTAGATTCGAGGGAAGTTAGTCGAAAGCTACACCGCACCAAAGCCATCATCATACACTCCCATCATCCATCTCATCATAAACCCTTGTAGTGTAGAATTCGTTACAGTCCTAAGCAGGGAAGTCATTCTTGACTAGTTCCTCGTGTTGTCACAGTGGTGGAGATGTGGTCGAATTGCAAGCCTATGACAGAATTCAGTAACAGAAAATGATTGAGAGCAGAAACACGTCCCTAAACACAGAGAATGAGAGTTTCCCTTGTACCAAATACTATCTGTGTGAGGACTCTAGTCGGCCAGGTCAAATTTGTGCATGATTGGTTACTACTTCTTGTTGTGTGCAGTTTTTAGTGAGACCAGGTTGTTTGGCTGATCGGTATGCATGTTAGGTTTCTTGTTCTAGAATTAGCTGTCTAATAATTCATTGTGTATGCTTGAACTTCGATTTAATCGATCTTATCATTTGTGAACCTGAGCGTTTTCTATTCAGTTTGCTTGAGGACAAGCAAAAGCTTAAGTGTGGGGTATTTGATGACACTCGATTTGACGTGATTATCAGCCTCATTTAAGCAACATTTCTCTGCTTAAGACATGGTTTTTAGGGCAAAATAGCGAATATTCACTCAACTGCTCTATCTCGTGCCATTGTGGTTACTTTGGCCCATTTCGGGTCTATTTGATGGTTTTCTAGTGTTTTTGTGATAGCACAGTTTTTTGCCATCAGATAATGTAACCAGGGAAGTGTCTAAGGAATTGGAACCTCGAGGAATCGTACCGAAATTGATCCAAGGAGTCAATCAAGTCAACACAAATCCTGCCCAACTTTACAAAGAAGTTTTCGGTGAAAAGTCCATGAGTTTTTGGGAAAAATCTAAGAAGAAACCGTAAGAGCTTAGAAGAAGAGGTTTTCGGCGAGAAGTCCAAGTCTTCATCAAAAACTCCAGACGAAATCAACACAAGAAAAACAGTCGACCGACGCCTCTCTTTTCAAAGAAGTTTTCGGCGAAAACTTCTTAAGTTTTTGCCAAAAACTATTAACCTAATCCGACTGGGAAAGGTTAAGTATAAATATAAAACCTACGGCTCAAACATAGAGGATTAAATTTTTATCACACTTTTCATATACAACTTATCATAAGTTCCAAACCGAAGAAGTTCGAGAAGATAGAGTTTCGAGTTCGAAGAGCCAGGAAGAGATCGTGATGCCATCCTTCCATCTCGGAGACTCAGAGCTAGGAGTGAAGATTACCGAGAAGCTTTGCCAGAGTCGTCTCAATTAGGTTTTGCAGTTCCTGCCTTTTCTTCCCTTTTATGATGAACTCTGTTTCAGTCTTTATTTTCTTTGCTATGAACATGAGTAGCTAATCTTGTAGAGCTTAGATTAGATGAACCAACCCTAAGTGACCCAAGGCTTTAAAGCGGTCACGGATTGGCGGTAATTAGATTCAAAATTCAATCAGGTTTCTTTTTGCATGGTTGTTTTGTTCTTGATTGTTTATGTTTCTTTTATGGTTGATCGCCTATATTAGGTTTGTGCAAGTTAGGGTTAGTCGCTAGACAGTTCCTTGCTTTGGCGCATAAACTTATCTTCCTTGATCACCTAGTTTAGATTCTTGTTAAGATAAGGATAGAGCGAACGTTCGCCTTACTTTAGAACATCAATTCAACCAACTAACCTATTCATTGGAGTGTGCCTTTCGTGGGAACCAGTTAGGGTTAATCCGCTTCAAGAGTAACTCATAAATCACTAGTAATTGCACCAGTTAGTTTTGTCATCGCAAGAAGCAACCGTACTCGAGCGGCTAATTAATCTTGGTAGTTAGATCGGATAGAGCGAACATTCGCCAGTCTTAAACCTAAGGGTAAGGAGTTATGGTGGTGTCTTAGAATTGATTGAATGAGAATTGAAAACCGCTGGTCTTGTGATTGTTGTTGCCATGGTGATCTAAGGGAGATTGAAATTTAAACTTGTCTGTCGTCTGTCTAAACCAACCAATCATTCTGTCTTTTAATTCCATTTTAATTTTCCTAGTATAGAAGTCGTGGAACTCATACCACGCGCAACGTGTTTGAACCTGAATAAATTGCCTTCATATTTGAGTAGACGATTAGAAGAAACCCTATGGACTACGATCTATCTTGCTTCTAGCTTGGTAGTATTTGATCACTGTTTTACAACATCATCAATAGATCACTTCAGAATCTGTCTACAAATCCAGCTTTGGTCTTTTATTAACTCATATTTGGCCCGTAGCTGCTTGGCCAAGGGCTGACCTCTTGGCCCGTCTCCAGGGCTAGATTCTCCTTGTTTCTCTTCTCTTCGATCAGGCTCAGGTGGTGGCCTGATCATAGCTCCTAGCATGGGCTTCCTCAGATCAGCCTCCGTGTTGTGCTCTTTGATGCTTAGGCCATGCATCAATTAGGCTTGATCCAGCTTTATCTCCTTCCTTCCAACTCCAATTCCAACGAGGCTTGTTGGAGGTTCATCCTTGGGCCATAAGGATTCCAGTGCCTTTCGAAAATCCTAAAAGACACGGGCCAAATGTTGGCTGGGCCCAAATCACTCCAGCGTAGTGTCCGGATGCGGGCCTGGTGCCTGGGGCAGGCTTAGCTTGGTGCCTTCTTCAAATCTGTTCAGGCCTTTTGTCTTCTATCTTGGCCAAGCTTTCAAGGATGCATCTGGAGTGTCTTTATGTGCTAGTTGGGCTACGGAGCTTGGAGGAGTCAGTCTAGGGCCTAGACTTGGTGCTAGGCTCGACCCGGGGCCCGAATATGGGCTTGGTGTTAGCATCAGCTACCTTCGAGTCATTAATCTGGCTCTGGTTGGTGTAGGGACTGACATCAGTGCCTGGATGAGGACTAGCATCCTCCCAGGGGTGTCTTCTAGCTTCGGGGCTTTGGCTCTCCTAGGCTCTAGGGGTGGTGCTGGCGTAGGCTTGGGCCCGATGTAGTCTCGGCCTTGCATCAGTGTTGTGGCTGGCTTGGCATCAGCCTTGGGGCTTGATGCTGGGGCTCCTAGTATGGGGGATTCCGAGAGAAATCCTCTCTGGTTCTCTTCACCTGTTCCGCCATCCCATGTTAACATGGGGAGTTTCAGGCCTGGTGCACGTAGTGTTGTGTCCACGCCGGCCTTGCTGGCCAGGATCACATCTGCCACCCACGCACTTTTGATTCTCTTCAGAACGGGTTCGAACGGGCCGTTCACACTACAAGAAAATTACCCCCTAACATCGAAATTCTAACAATAGCAAGGAATCCACTGTTAGATAATACTGCCTAACAGCGGACAGATATCCTCTATTAGAATGAAAATTCAGGGGCACCAAAATATCCGCCTCCTCGGGAATGCAAAATTTTGTGGGGAAACCTAACAGCGGATTTTATCCGCTGAATGAAAATTCACAGGACGCCATAATATCCTGCCTTCAAGAAAATTTTAATTTTTGGGGGTGGGGGTGAAACTGACAGCGGATAATATTCGCTGTTAGGGAATCCGCCGTTAAAGTTTGATGATGTGGCAATCCGTGTGCCCAATACTAACCAATTTGTGTCTTGTTTGTTGATTTGTGTTATGATTTTTATTTTCCGTAAATTTTGGCAGAGAAATCAGTGGAAGGAGGAGAAAAAGGAAGAAGGAGAAGGAAGAAGAGGACAAAACAACAATGAAGAAGAAGAAAGGAGAAGTTAGAAGAAAAAGAAAGAAAGAAAGAAAGAAGAAAGAAGAGGAAGACAGAAGGAAGAAGAAGACAGAAGAAAGAACGAAAGAAGAGAGAGAGAAGAAGAAGAAGAAGAAGAAGAAGAAGAAGAAAGAGGGAGAAGAAGGGTCTGAATTAGAAGAAGAAAAAAGAAAGAAGAAGAGAAAGATAGAAGACTGAAGGAAAAAGAAGATGAAAGAAGAAGAAGAAAAGGAAGGAAGAGGAAGAAGAAGAAAAAGAAGGAAGAGGAAGATTAAGTAAGAAGAAGCAGAAGGAAGAGGAAGAAGAGGAAGAACATGATGCAGAAACCTGCTCGAGCGGAGCAGGTTGCTGCAACTTATTTTAAATCTGATCGGAATTCTAACAGCGGATTTTTTCCGTTGTAATAAGTTTAATTCGTTGTTATATTTAATAGCAGATATAAAGTTATTCGCTATTAGGTTTAACGGCGGCCGCGTATCCGTTGTTATCTAGGCTTACGTTAGTTAACCTAACAGCGGACACGCGTACGCTGTTAGGAATGCTAGCGGCCTATCCGCTGTTAGGAATGCTAACAGCGGCCTATCCGCTGTTAGTATGAATAAAAATCCACTGTTAAACTTCCTTTTTCTTGTAGTGTCATGGTTTTGAGATGGAGTTGTTGCCTCGTCATTCCGGTGGTGGGTATACCGTTGTTCCATGGCACAACATATGGACGTCTCAACCTGATGGCCTGACGAGCCATGTCGTCAGGCCACCTTACTACCCTTACCCTTCTATTAGCTAGATTCACCATTTTTTGTTGGCGTAGGCTTGCCCCAGCGGTTTCAATATGCACCATTTTTTTGTTGGCGTAGGCTTGCCCCTGTGCTCCTTTCAACGGCTGGGAATTGTCCTCCGTCTTGGACTCACTCGTTTGAGTATGGCCTTCTCCTGCCGCTGAAGATGTGGAAAGTAAAGGTTTTTTATTGGCGGGGTGGTTCGCTGGCTTGTTTGATGGCTAGCGCATGGGCCACGATTTCAGCTTTTACGCTGCTGTGTCATTGCGCTGGCGTACACCTGAACGCCAAGCTCTTCAGGGTTATGTTCTCGGTGCGTTTTTATGAGAATGAGTTTTCCATTGTTAAAAGGGACCCTTTTTCTCGTACTAGAGTGGTTTAGTCGCTGAAGCCGCTCTAAGCCTGGTACAACAACCATTTTTACTTTAGGGCACCGACGGACACTGACGATGAATGGTTTGAGAGGATACCGCCATGATGGTCCTATGGGGATGGGACAAATTTTAACAAGCCTATTCTCCTTTCTCCTCACGATCAAGACTTGATTCAACGTATCAACCCTGCTTGACCTTTTGACTTGCATGGTTCTTCTTCCTTTTTTAAGAAGTTCTTGCCTCCTGGCAGTGGTGAGAACTTGGGGCTTTTTAGTCTATCTGGGGTGTTTCAGTAAAGACTTTCTTTAGCGTTTTGCTCAAATTTTTCCTGTTTATGACCAATTTTCTTTTCTTTTTCAGTGAATGATTTGACTCAGGCAGTGCTGTCTGCCTCCCAGCATGGCATGGTCGGGCACTGTAATGCTCTACCTGAACTACGCCTGGCACTGTGGCTTCGACTGAGGGGCCCCTCGTTCAGCCTCCACGACCGCGTGGGGGTTTGAAGATGCCTTCTTCCTCTTGACCCTTTGGTGTTGGGGGGGTCCAAGTCTCGTGGAGACGCTGAAGGTTCCCGAGATAAGGGCAAGGGCACAACTCCCCTTCTGCCAAAGGTTGGGGGCGGTTCAAAAGGAGGCCGATGAGTCCGCAACCAGAGATGCTGGACGTTGACGAGGACGATGAGTCCGAGGAGGAGCCTCTGAGGAAGAGGTTGAGGCCTGCTGCTTCCCCCTAGTCTGCCCTCTTTTTCTAGCGGATGGGACATCCTGAACTTGGTTGAGTAAGCGGCCAAGCAGTAGGCGATGGTAGCTTCTGGCCAAGCCGTGGAATCTCACTATTGAGTTGCTTTCCCGCATCGATTCTTTGGGTCTCGGCGTAAGTTGTTTTAATTGGTTGTTCTTTGTCAACTGTTTACTTAGTATTGTGACTGATACTTTTGATCATCATGCCGATCCTTAGCGGTGCTAGTGGAGTCACAGGAGCAGGCAGGGACGAGTGGAAGAAAGATAGTGACGCCTCCAAGAGGCTGAACGCAGAGGCTTGAAGGGAAGAGAACATATGTTCAAACAGGGGTTTATTGATTTCAAAAATTGTGTTCTACAAGGGTGGCCGGCGGCCTCCTTATATAGGCGAGGGAACAAGCTCTCCTCCCTAGACACTACCTCCTAATTAATAATAAAATAAAGACTCCTAATGCTAATTAGGATCCTAACACGTCTAAACAATCCGACTAAAAAGGAATAAAACATAAAATAATAGTGGAAGTCTTTAATGTCGAGTGAAAGACCGAATTAGGGCAAAAACCCTAATCCGGCGGCGATCGGCGGATCTTGGGCCGGTTGGGCTTCGGTGCCTTGGGCTGGTTGTTGTTTGGTGGTGGTCTGACGGCCTTCGTTTGCTCGGGCTTTGGCTGGCTTCGGTGGCGGCCCGGCGAGCATTGCTCGGTCAGACTCCGGGTGGTCTTGGCCTTGGTCCGAAACTTTAGTATTTCTTCCCTGGCCTCCTTGAATCTCCAAGAGGGTGTAGCCTTTCTTCAAGAATCGATCAGGATCTTCTTCATGACCCTTTTTACTCCAGGACTCTATGTAAGCGTTAAGTTTCTCTCGGAATGCCTTTGTCTGGCTTCTTGTGAAAGGTGGTTCAGGTCGGGTCCAGGGTTTGTCGGGCTCATCATCCCCCTCTTCATGAGGAGGATTCGTCCTCGAATCCTGTCCTACATATGCATCATCGTAATAAGGGGTTAGGTCAGCCACATTAAAGGTTGCACTTACCCCGTAGGAGTTCGGTAGGTCAAGGATGTATGCGTTGTTGTTAATCCTCCGGATGACTGTGTAAGGCCCATCTCCCCTGGGTAGTAGTTTGGACTTCCTTTGCTTTGGAAACCTATCCTTCCTGAAGTGTACCCACACTTGGTCTCCGGCTTCAAAGATTTTCTCTTTTCTTCCTCGATTGGCATTGCGGAGGTACTGAGCAGTCCTTCTTTCAATATTGGCCTTGGCCTTCTCATGGAGTTGTTTGACATAAGCTGCCTTTTCTTGACCACCTGCATCTAAAAATTCATGGACAGGAAGTGGAGATAAATCCAGCGGGGTTAGTGGATTAAAACCATAAACAAGTTCAAACGGGGAGTATTGGGTAGCTGAATGCACAGCTCGATTATAGGCAAATTCTACATGTGGTAGACACTCCTCCCAGGTCCGGATGTTACTCTTAATGACTGCTCTCAGCATTTGAGCTAAGGATCGGTTTACAACTTCAGTCTGTCCATCAGTTTGGGGGTGTGATAAGTAATTTATCAAGGTCGTATTCCTCAAGGCCCTCTCATAGGCTAATACTCACAAGGTTCGTGAACGGTCCATACATTTTGAGTTGAGATTTGGTTTGAAAGAAAACAAGCTAAAAAGCATAAACAAGCAAGGTAAAATTGATAAGAGAAATTTTAGGATCAAACAAGAGAAAGGAGTTTAGTCTAGCAAGGGGTTTCTTCAAGCTCAAGGTTCATGAAAGCTGGATTGAATCTCAAGCAACGATGTGTAATTAATGACCATGCATCTCACTCAAGTAGAATCAACGAACTCTCGCACAATTGACTCTCTATTCCTAGACCAAATGCACCATGCTCTCGCTATGTGAACAAAGGGAATGGAATGCTTTAAACTAGCTCAATGAAATGCTTGGAACTTGAATTCTATGCTAACAATCATCTAGCACAAGGTAATGATGCAAGACACTCTCATGTCAATCATATAACACTAGTCTAGCAATCACAAGGGTCTTTCAACCTTCAAATGAAAGAAAACTAAATGCACACCAAGTGTTTGATAAAATGACAACAAGGAGAACAAGCTCAAAATGGTTGTAACTTGATAATCCAATCTCTCAAATCATCCAATTACAATCCTACAACCTTAGATCAACATCAATCAATCATTCTCCTGTATTGAAAGACATAACAATACCAAAAGAACAAGTCAAGCTCAAATAGCTACAAAGCACAAGGTCTAGGATCATCATCTTACACAAATGGCTATAAGAACATCAATCCAAACAATCAATCACCTATCCTAGCTTGATCCATCCCTCACTAAACTAAACCTAAGTTTAGCGTAGCTTAACCATGGAGGAAACCTGAAATTGAGGAGAGGAGATCATCCTTGCTTCCATGGAGGATCTTCTCACTTTGCTCTTCAAGCTCCAATCCAAGGGTGGAAGGCTTCACTTAGATCTTCAAATTGATCAACAATTGAGGGAGGTTGGTGTGTGGTTGAGGGAGAGGATGATGATGGAGTTGATGATGAACAATTGAGAGAGAGAGAGCAATCGGCGATGGTGTTGTGGAAATAATGAATTGATGCCTTAAACTCACGCCTCTTTCACCCTTATATAGCACGCCGGACTTGCCTGTTATTTTCGGCGAAAATTCTGTAGGATTTTCGCCGAAAACACCCTTGAAAACACGCTACTTCATTCCTTCTAAAGTTTTCGGCGAAAACTTTTAATGTTTTCGCCGAAAATGTTGTCAAAGCGCAAAGGCCTTCTGTCTGCTTCGAGTTTTCGGACCGAGGACTTGAACACTTCGCCGAAAGATTCTTCTTCGGCGAAAACTATGTGATAGTTTCGCCGAAACTGTCTTCAGCGGAAAGTCGTATTTTCTTCGATTTTGCCACGTCCATATCTCCTCCGTCCTAGCTCCGATTGACCTCCCGTTTGATCCCACATGCTCCTTGTCACCAGTACTTCAATGCCAAGACCTGAAAATACAAAGAAAACAGCTCCAATAGACAAGGAAATGGCCTCAATGTAGCAACCAGACAACAAATGGACATTTACCACAAAACATCAATAAAAGCATATTAAGCATGGCATTTAAGGATCAAACACGGGCATTTATAGGTCAATCGAGGACTTAAAATGCACTAAATATGAACACATCAAATTCCCCTACGACTAAGCTTTGCTTGTCCTCAAGCAAAAGAATCAGAAAACATCCAAGTTCACAAATGACAAGATCGGCTCCATTGAGATTCAAGCAATAACAATTCGATTTAAACTGTTCCACGAACAAACTAAACCTACACATGCAAGAACGTCAACCAAACAAGTCTAGCCCTCACTCTTTTCTGCACACTTCAAGTAGTGGTTGATTGGGATACAGAAAAACTGACCACGACAACACCGACTCTAATTAAAAGGACTTGAACTCGGAAAATGGAACGGATAAGGCGGGGGTAGGAGAGTGATGAGTGATCATGATGTGGCTATTGACTCGACTTCATCCGCTTCTAGATCCGCTCTTTACAAACCTGGGCATAGGATCAAGGGCTACATTCGAGAATGTTTTTTTTCCTTTTTTTCTTTTTTTCTTTCTCTTTTTTTTTCTTACTGCATACTAGTGCTCGATCCAACACTTCACTTAGGTGTTGAACCTGCCTAGCTCACAGCTTTTGCCTTTGCTAGTGCTCAACCCGACACTTCACTTAGGTGCCGAGCTTGCCTAGCTTTTCTTTTGAGCATTTTCTCTTTTTTTATTCTTTTCTTTTCACAAATTAGCCACTTGATCCCTAGCCCCTTACAACTACAACACAAGATTTCGAATTGGATTCCATCTAATCTCAAGCCACAATCACGAGGGATAAAAAAAGTGAAGAAAACATGGAAAAGGTTGATAATTTTGATTGCCTTCATCATCTTAGATTGGTGTTATCGAGTAGTACAAAACTATTCAAACCAATCAACCAACATACAGGAGTGATAAAAATCTCTGTTCTGGCCTAGACTCATTTGACATAAGCTCTAGCATGCTGGTTATAGGTTCTAGGTAGGACAGTCTAAACGTCATTGTGAAAGATTGAAGTCAATTAAACACCAAAAGTCAAGAACCGAATGATTCTACAGTAGAAGGAATGGACATTCAATTAAGATCAAGCAACTCAACCACACAACACATTAGACTTCTACCAACAATTAATCACACCAAACCTCAAACTCCCCTACGACTAACACGAGCATTGTCCTCAATGATCGAGAGAGAGAGGGTAAGGTGGAACGAGGACCGCATTGGTAGAGAAAAGCTTAGGAAGCCAAAGTAGTGGAAGAGTCCCATAGCGCTCATTGTGAAGAGTGAACCTCCTAAGTGTTTGCCAAAATCCAACTCAATGAACTAGAAACAACACAAAAACAGAAAAGCAAAAAGGTAAGGATAACATGGGTTGCCTCCCATGAAGCGCTTCTTTAACGTCTCTAGCTAGACGAAACCAAGAGCACTCAAGGCATAGCCAAAGATAAAACCTCGACCGTACCAATAGTATCATTAATCACATAATGCTTAAGTCGATGGTCATTCACCTTAAAAGGCTCGGTTTGAGAGGGAGAGATTACCTCGATGGTGCCATAAGGAAATACTTGAGTTACGTGAAAGGTCCGGACCAACGAGATCTCAACTTCCCGGGAAATAGCTTGAGCCGAGAGTTATATAGGAGGACTTGGTCACCAACTCTGAAATCCTTGCCCGACTTCAAGCGGGAGTCATGAATAAGCTTCGTCCTCTCCTTGTATAGCTTGGCACTCTCATAAGCATGATGGCGATACTCTTCGAGCTCATGTACCTGAAACTTACGCTCTTCTCCTGCGAGACTCATATCAAGGTTTAGAAATTTCAACGCCCAAAGAGATCGGTGCTCAAGCTCTACCGGCAAATGGCAAGCTTTGCCATAGACCATCCTATAGGGAGTAGTGCCTATAGGGGTCTTATAAGCCGTGCGGTAGGCCCAAAGAGCATCATCAAGCTTTGTCGACCAATCTTTTCGTGATTGGTCGACCGTTTTCTCCAAAATTCTCTTAAGTTCCCTATTAGTAACCTCGGCTTGGCCACTAGTTTGAGGGTGATACGAGGTAGACATCCGATGAGTGACACCGAACCGTCGGCACACCCTATCAAATTGTCCTTGAAAATGAGTACCTCGGTCACTAATAATAGCACGAGGAGCACCAAAACGGGTAAACAACTTAACAAGAAACTTCCCTACAACACAGGCATCATTAGTAGACAAAGCTTGTGCCTCCGCCCATTTAGACACATAATCAACCGCAACCAAAATATACTTGTTACCACGCGAAGTAGGAAACGGTCCAATAAAATCAATACCCCATATATCAAATATTTCGACCACTAACGAGACATGTTGAGGCATTTCATTATGGGAAGAGATGTTACCTGAACGTTGGCAAGCATCGCAAGACTTGACAAAGTCTTGACAATCTCGAAAGATCGAAGGCCAAAAGAATCCGGACTCAAGTACCTTGCGAGCCGTGCGATTTGCTCCATGATGTCCTCCCGTAGGGCCGGAGTGGCAATGAAACATGATGTCCCTTGCTTCACCATGGTTAACACATCTTCTAATCATACCATCGGAACCAACTCGAAACACAAAGGGATCGTCCCAAAAGTAATGCTTCAAATCCGCAAAGAACTTCCTTTTGTCTTGAGTGGAGAGGCCCTCCTTCAAATATCCACTAGCAAGATAGTTAGCTAAATCCGCAAACCAAGGCTCCTCGAACTCCATTGTCGCTAAAGCAAATAATAGCTCATCTGGAAAGTTGTCGTTGATTTCTTCATTACCATTGTGTACCAATTCAGCTTCTTTCAAACGAGACAAGTGATCGGCGGCTACATTCTCGGATCCCTTCTTATCCCGAATTTCAATGTCAAACTCTTGTAACAAAAGAACCCAACGAATCAATCTCGGCTTAGCATCGGTCTTGGATAGGAGGTACCTCAAAGCTTGGTGGTCCGTGAAGACAATAGTATGAGAAAGCACCAAGTAGGACCTAAACTTATCAAAGGCAAACACTATAGCCAAGAGCTCCTTCTCCGTGGTTGTATAGTTCCTTTGAGCTTCATTGAGAGTCTTACTTGCATAGTATATTGGATGGAATCTCTTGTCAATTCGTTGGCCTAGAACCACTCCAATAGCGTAATCACTAGCATCGCACATCAACTCAAATGACTTTGACCAATCCGGAGCAATGAGTATAGGAGCATTTGTGAGTTTATCCTTTAGGAGTTCAAAGGCTTTCAAACATTCTTCATCAAAACGAAATTCCACATCCTTCTCAAGAAGTCGAGTCATAGGGGTAGTAATCTTGGAGAAATCCTTAATGAAACGCCTATAGAAGCCGGCATGCCCTAAGAAACTTCTCACGGCCTTCACGGAAGAAGGTGGAGGAAGTTGAGAGATGGTCTCCAACTTCGCTTTATCAACTTCAATGCCTCTCCTAGAGATCTTGTGTCCAAGAACAATCCCCTCATTGACCATGAAATGGCACTTCTCCCAACTTAGTGCGAGATTAGTCTCTTCACAACGGTGCAATACCTTCTCAAGATTCCTCAAGCAAAGATCAAATGTATCC
The DNA here is from genome assembly GCA_034768395.1 of Linum lewisii. Classification (NCBI taxonomy): domain Eukaryota; kingdom Viridiplantae; phylum Streptophyta; class Magnoliopsida; order Malpighiales; family Linaceae; genus Linum; species Linum lewisii. Next base: position 52,128,669 of record CM068297.1, read on the forward strand.
CCAAATACCGAGAAATCATCCATGAACACCTCCATGATGTCTTCCACAAAATCATCAAAGATAGCAAGCATGCATCGTTGGAAGGTAGCGGGAGCATTGCACAATCCAAATGGAATTCGGCGATAAGAAAACGTACCAAAAGGGCATGTGAATGTGGTCTTCTCAATATCCTCCAGAGCAATCGGTATTTGGAAGTATCCGGACATGCCATCCAAGAAACAATAGTACTCGTGACCGGAGAGACGCTCGAGCATTTGATCCATGAAAGGTAGAGGAAAATGATCCTTCCTTGTGGCCTCATTGAGTCAACAATAATCTATGCAAACACGCCATCCGGTGATCGTCCTTGTCGGGATAAGCTCATCCTTGTCATTCGCTACCACCGTGATCCCTCCTTTATTGGGAACAACTTGCACGGGGCTAACCCAAGGACTATCCGAGATAGGAAAGATAATCCCCGCATCCATGAGCTTTATAACCTCTTTCTTCACAACCTCTTTCATGTTAGGATTCAATCTTATTTGAGGTTGCACAACCGGCTTAAAATCTTCCTCCATGAGGATCCGATGTGAGCAAAATGTGGGACTTATACCTCGAATATCCGAGATGCTCCACGCAATAGCTCTCATGTACTTCTTGAGAAGCTCCACTAGACGGTCCTTTTGCTCGGGTAGAAGCTTAGAATTGATGATGACCGGTAGCTTAGAGTTTGGCATGAGGAAAGCATACTCCAAATGTATGGGAAGAGGCTTGAGCTCAAGAGTAGGTGGTTCTTCATAAGAGGTCTTCACCCTTTCCACCTTTGGAAGAGCAACAAAAACTGTCTCACTCTCCAACTTGTCTCTCCCTTCATCAAGGTAAGCCACCTGAGCTTTTAACTCTGGGATGTCTAAATGTTCCTGAACATTCATTCTAAGGCAAACATCCAAAGAATCTCGACACACGAAGTTAGAAATACTACACACACTAGCCGAAGCGATAGTATCACACGAGTACTCTAAATCATCTTGTGCGTGAGCAAACTTCATGCCATCGGCTATGTAAAACGTAACACTCTCTTGTCCTACTCTCAATGTCAATTTCCCATTATGCACATAAATTAAAGCACGAGAAGTAGCAAGGAATGGTCTACCAAATATCAATGAGACATCAACATCATCGGTATCAATGACCGCAAAATCAACTAGGAACACAAAAGGACCTACTTTAACTAGCACATCATCAACAATTCCCCTAGGACTCTTGGTCGACTTGTCCGCAAGTTGAATGTACATATGAGTAGGACGAAGATTAGACAACCCTAGTTTCTCAAATATGCAATAAGGCATGACATTGATACTAGCACCTAGATCCGCAAGACCATTAGCCAAAGAGGTATTACCTATAGCACAAGGGATAGTAAAAGTACCTGGATCCTTAAGCTTTTCCGGTGGACTCTTGAAGAGAACGGCAGAACATTCCTGATTGAGGTGGACTAGAGGTGTCTCCGGTAGCTTCCTCTTGTTGGTGTAGAGTTCCTTCATGAACTTAGCATATTGAGGCATCATAGTCATAGCTTCGGGAAACGGAAGAGAGAACTGCATTTGACTAAGCCACTCCACAAGCTTCTTAAAAACCTTCTCAAGGCCATCCTTACTCACTCGAGAGGGGTATGGGAGCTTAGGCTTGTATGGAGGTACAACCGCTGTGGGAGGAGAGACCGGTGGTGTACTCGATGTAGCCTTACTAGGTTCCTTAGCAACCTTAGTATTCACATTATCCGAAGGAGGTTCGACTTCAACCTCAACTTCATCCGAAGGATCTTTAGTATCATCATCATCGACTATTGGGTTAGGAGCTTGTACCTTTTGGGAGACACTTGGGGAAGAGGTTGTGTCTTGCAAAGGTTTACCGCTTCTCAATGTCACTACCTTGCAATGCTCCGGGCCCTTGGGATTGACCTCGGTGTTGGAAGGTAAAGTGCCCGAGGGTCACTCCGAAAGTGCCTTAGAAATATGTCCCAATTGGTTCTCCAAATTGGCAATTGAAGCTTGTTGATTCTTGATGAGTTGGATCATTGCCGCATTGGTGTCTTCTTGAGAGATCGAAGAACCACCTTCCTTGTTTTGAGGAGGCTTGTTGAAACCGGGTGGTCCTTCACCTCTATGGTTGTACATTCCCGGTGGGGTAGGACCTTGGGAACCTTGATTTGGATGTCCAATTTGATTCCATTGATTTCCCCCTTGGTTCCCTTGACCTTGGGGTCCTCCTTGAGTCATTTGACTACCTTGGTTTAGGTTACTTCCTTGAGACCATTGGTTGCCTTGGTACCCTCTATAACCTTGATATCCTCCTTGATTTCCTTGGTTGTAACCTTTGTTATAGCCACTACCTTGACTCCCTTGGCCTTGGTAACTGACGTGATCCGGGCCACCCGACCAAGCCTAGGGCCAAGTCCAGCCCCGAGCCGAGGGCCACCACTAGGCCCTAACCTGATTCCCACGAGCCCTGAAGGTACTGACCACTCCTGGGATCCTCCAGAGACATTCTTGGAGCACAGGAAACAAAGGACCCAAGAGTGCCTGGCCAGAAAAGCGTGGTGCCCGAAGATTGACCCCAGAACGAGCCCCGGACGAGCCCAGGTGCTCAAATGGAGCTCAAGACCAATTGTCACGAGCCCTGGACCATTCACCACCCCTGAAAGCCTCCTGTGGACGTTATTGAAGAGCTGCTCAAAGCAGAACTCAAAAGGCCTGGACAGAACAGAAGAAGGCCGAGAGCTAAACCCGACACCCGAGCCGAGCCCTTGCCCGGATGCCGCAGAGAAGCACTTTTGGCCGAGCCTACAATTGGACCGTGCCTTTTGGGAAATTCCAACAGTCCTAGATGGCTTGAAGGCTCAGGAGCACCCTCCAACAAACGGAGCTCAATTTGGAGAAGTATCAAAGGAGATAGAGCTAGGCCAAGCCCTAGTAGAGCGTGGATGGAGCACCGAAGAGTACCCCTCGGATGCTGACCCGAGGAAGCCTATGCTAGGAGTTTTGATAAGGCCACCACCTGAGCCTGATCCAAGGAGGGATGGAGTAACATTCAAGATACGGGAAATGGAGAGAAGAAGCCAAGTGCATCCAAACAAGGAATCCTAATCAAGCTAGGATTTCCCGGTTTTGGACAGATTCCTAGTCTGACAAAGAATGACGAATTTGGGCTACCTGGAGATAGAATTTGGGTTGAAGCCCAACATGAAAGTTGTAGCCCATGGAGTCTACTACGGATCTGCAAAAGATCAGAATTTTAGGAATTTCCAGTTTTTCCCTTTTAGTGTTTTTGTTTAGGAATGACTCTTTTCCTTGGTGAACAAGGCTACGAGTTTCAGTCCTTATTTTTGTATTCTTTATTAGTTTTATTAGCTATTTCGTAGGAGGAAAAGGAGAGCCTGTTCTCCTTCCTCACCTATAAATAGAGGCGTCTAGCCTCATTGTAAAGAACAACTTTGAAAGAAATAAACACTCAAAACTTCGGTTTTTCTCTTAGCATGGAATTGCTAATCTCTGTTCGACCATCATGGAATTGATCGTCGTCTAGATCGGTTTATCATCAAAGGCATTCATCCTTTGTTTGTGGCACCGAATTCGACCGAATACCTTAGGGGTTCCTAAGTCTATACTTAGTGGATTTCAAGTATTCCCCGCGGTTTCAAAAGTTAGGATTCGTGAAGCTGGTAGTATAGTTTTGGGTGTTGAGTCGATCCCTTCATTGAGGAGCGGTTCGCATCAGCTGGTATCAGAGCACGGTTCAACTCTTGGACCAACAATCTATCCCAGTTTCCAGGTTCATTCTTGGATTCATATCCTTTACTTTTTGTTCTTAGAAAATTGTTTAGAAAATCTTCATCTATTTTAGTTCTTCTATTCGAGTCTTTCAATTGTAAGGCAAGAAAATATTGGTGGCCGACCAAGCTATCAAAGAAAAATACACAAAAGAAGAGTAGAGAAAAAAAAAAGAGAAAAAAAAAAAAAAAGTAAGGCCACCCTTGCCAAGTTCTTATTTTTCGTTGTAATAGTTGTTACCTAGTTGGATTAGAACTTGATTCTTTTATCCTTTTCCTAGTTGGTTTAGGATTTTAGTCTACATATTCTTTTCCTAGTAGATCTAGGGTTTGTCTTGTAGAAGGGTTGCTTCTTGTACTAATCATGACAGATAGAGGCTAATTGCTATGGAGGCACGATTGACTGCCATGGCTGAAAACATGGCCCGACTCACCGAGCAGCTTGGAGCACCTAATGGAGATAGTCACCAACGGGAAAGGATGGAACGAAGAGAAGCTGAAAATTTCCCACGAAGAGCATGGACGAGTAGAGGAAGGCCGAGCCGAACCACACAAGGTATCTATAAACCTATTAACCCTTTGAGTGGGATTATTTGTGATGAGTGCCCAGTACGAGATCACACGGTGAGAGCCTGCCCCAACAAACGAGCAATGGTGGAAAGACCGGAGAAAAGGGAAGAAGAGGGCTATGGCGCCAGAATTGGGCTAGCATCAGCCTGCCCGGCCAGCATCAGCCCTGCCCGGACCAGCATCAGCCCTGCCCCGGACCAGCATCAGCCCTGCCCCGGACCAGCATCAGGCTTGCCCCGGACCAGCATCAGCCCTGCCCCGAGCCAGCACCAGGCCAGCACTCGGCGCAGCGCCGGCCCAGCACCAGTGCCAGCACAAGGGCCAGCCCCAGCCCCAGTACCGGCCCAGCGCCCAGCGCTAGCACCAGCACCAGCACTAGCCCCGGCGCCCCAGCGCCCAGCGCTCGAGCGCCCAGCACCGGCGCCCCAGTGCCTAGCCCCGGCGCCCCAGCGCCCGCCCCCGGCGTCCGACCAGCCACCGACGCCCGACCGGCGCCCAGCGCCCGAGCAACCACCAGAGTCCGACCGGTGCCCAGCGCCCGAGCAGCCACCAACGCCCGACCGGCGCCCAGCGCCCGAGCAGCCCCCGGCGCCCGACCAGTCCCCGACGCCCGACCAGCGCCCAGCGCCCGATCAGCGTCCCACGCCCGACCAGTGCCCGATGCCCGATCAGTCCGATCGCATGGAGTACCCTGATCAGCCCGATCAGCCGGAGTGCACCGATCACCCCCGAGTACCCGTACCAGCCCCGGTATGGCCCAAACCCCCAAGGAGCGCCCACGAACTACCAGGTCCAATCCTACACATCCATGTTATTATTTTTAAAATTTCTAACGGATTACCAGGTGCGGATTCGAGGACGAATCCTTTTCAAGAAGAGGGGAATGACGTGATCCGGGCCACCCGACCAAGCCTAGGGCCAAGTCCAGCCCCGAGCCGAGGGCCACCACTAGGCCCTAACCTGATTCCCACGAGCCCTGAAGGTACTGACCACTCCTGGGATCCTCCAGAGACATTCTTGGAGCACAGGAAACAAAGGACCCAAGAGTGCCTGGCCAGAAAAGCGTGGTGCCCGAAGATTGACCCCGGAACGAGCCCCGGACGAGCCCAGGTGCTCAAATGGAGCTCAAGACCAATTGTCACGAGCCCTGGACCATTCACCACCCCTGAAAGCCTCCTGTGGACGTTATTGAAGAGCTGCTCAAAGCAGAACTCAAAAGGCCTGGACAGAACTGAAGAAGGCCGAGAGCTAAACCGACACCCGAGCCGAGCCCTTGCCCGGATGCCGCAGAGAAGCACTTTTGGCCGAGCCTACAATTGGACCGTGCCTTTTGGGAAATTCCAACAGTCCTAGATGGCTTGAAGGCTCAGGAGCACCCTCCAACAAACGGAGCTCAATTTGGAGAAGTATCAAAGGAGATAGAGCTAGGCCAAGCCCTAGTAGAGCGTGGATGGAGCACCGAAGAGTACCCCTCGGATGCTGACCCGAGGAAGCCTATGCTAGGAGTTTTGATAAGGCCACCACCTGAGCCTGATCCAAGGAGGGATGGAGTAACATTCAAGATACGGGAAATGGAGAGAAGAAGCCAAGTGCATCCAAACAAGGAATCCTAATCAAGCTAGGATTTCCCGGTTTTGGACAGATTCCTAGTCTGACAAAGAATGACGAATTTGGGCTACCTGGAGATAGAATTTGGGTTGAAGCCCAACATGAAAGTTGTAGCCCATGGAGTCTACTACGGATCTGCAAAAGATCAGAATTTTAGGAATTTCCAGTTTTTCCCTTTTAGTGTTTTTGTTTAGGAATGACTCTTTTCCTTGGTGAACAAGGCTACGAGTTTCAGTCCTTATTTTTGTATTCTTTATTAGTTTTATTAGCTATTTCGTAGGAGGAAAAGGAGAGCCTGTTCTCCCTTCCTCACCTATAAATAGAGGCGTCTAGCCTCATTGTAAAGAACAACTTTGAAAGAAATAAACACTCAAAACTTCGGTTTTTCTCTTAGCATGGAATTGCTAATCTCTGTTCGACCATCATGGAATTGATCGTCGTCTAGATCGGTTTATCATCAAAGGCATTCATCCTTTGTTTGTGGCACCGAATTCGACCGAATACCTTGGGGTTCCTAAGTCTATACTTAGTGGATTTCAAGTATTCCCCGCGGTTTCAAAAGTTAGGATTCGTGAAGCTGGTAGTATAGTTTTGGGTGTTGAGTCGATCCCTTCATTGAGGAGGGTTCGCATCAGCTGGTATCAGAGCACGGTTCAACTCTTGGACCAACAATCTATCCCAGTTTCCAGGTTCATTCTTGGATTCATATCCTTTACTTTTTGTTCTTAGAAAATTGTTTAGAAAATCTTCATCTATTTTAGTTCTTCTATTCGAGTCTTTCAATTGTAAGGCAAGAAAATATTGGTGGCCGACCAAGCTATCAAAGAAAAATACACAAAAGAAGAGTAGAGAAAAAAAAAGAGAAAAAAAAAAAAAAAAAAAGTAAGGCCACCCTTGCCAAGTTCTTATTTTTCGTTGTAATAGTTGTTACCTAGTTGGATTAGAACTTGATTCTTTTATCCTTTTCCTAGTTGGTTTAGGATTTTAGTCTACATATTCTTTTCCTAGTAGATCTAGGGTTTGTCTTGTAGAAGGGTTGCTTCTTGTACTAATCATGACAGATGAGAGGCTAATTGCTATGGAGGCACGATTGACTGCCATGGCTGAAAACATGGCCCGACTCACCGAGCAGCTTGGAGCACCTAATGGAGATAGTCACCAACGGGAAAGGATGGAACGAAGAGAAGCTGAAAATTTCCCACGAAGAGCATGGACGAGTAGAGGAAGGCCGAGCCGAACCACACAAGGTATCTATAAACCTATTAACCCTTTGAGTGGGATTATTTGTGATGAGTGCCCAGTACGAGATCACACGGTGAGAGCCTGCCCCAACAAACGAGCAATGGTGGAAAGACCGGAGAAAAGGGAAGAAGAGGGCTATGGCGCCAGAATTGGGCTAGCATCAGCCCTGCCCCGGGCCAGCATCAGCCCTGCCCCGGACCAGCATCAGCCCTACCCCGGACCAGCATCAGGCTTGCCCCGGACCAGCATCAGCCCTGCCCCGAGCCAGCACCAGGCCAGCACTCGGCGCAGCGCCGGCCCAGCACCAGTGCCAGCACAAGGGCCAGCCCCAGCCCCAGTACCGGCCCAGCGCCCAGCGCTAGCACCAGCACCAGCACTAGCCCCGGCGCCCCAGCGCCCAGCGCCCAGCGCCCAGCACCGGCGCCCCAGTGCCTAGCCCGGCGCCCCAGCGCCCGCCCCCGGCGTCCGACCAGCCACCGACGCCCGACCGGCGCCCAGCGCCCGAGCAACCACCAGAGTCCGACCGGTGCCAGCGCCCGAGCAGCCACCAACGCCCGACCGGCGCCCAGCGCCCGAGCAGCCCCCGGCGCCCGACCAGTCCCCGACGCCCGACCAGCGCCCAGCGCCCGATCAGCGTCCCACGCCCGACCAGTGCCCGATGCCCGATCAGTCCGATCGCATGGAGTACCCTGATCAGCCCGATCAGCCGGAGTGCACCGATCACCCCCGAGTACCCGTACCAGCCCCGGTATGGCCCAAACCCCCAAGGAGCGCCACGAACTACCAGGTCCAATCCTACACATCCATGTTATTATTTTTAAAATTTCTAACGGATTACCAGGTGCGGATTCGAGGACGAATCCTTTTCAAGAAGAGGGGAATGACGTGATCCGGGCCACCCGACCAAGCCTAGGGCCAAGTCCAGCCCCGAGCCGAGGGCCACCACTAGGCCCTAACCTGATTCCCACGAGCCCTGAAGGTACTGACCACTCCTGGGATCCTCCAGAGACATTCTTGGAGCACAGGAAACAAAGGACCCAAGAGTGCCTGCCAGAAAAGCGTGGTGCCCGAAGATTGACCCCGGAACGAGCCCCGGACGAGCCCAGGTGCTCAAATGGAGCTCAAGACCAATTGTCACGAGCCCTGGACCATTCACCACCCCTGAAAGCCTCCTGTGGACGTTATTGAAGAGCTGCTCAAAGCAGAACTCAAAAGGCCTGGACAGAACTGAAGAAGGCCGAGAGCTAAACCCGACACCCGAGCCGAGCCCTTGCCCGGATGCCGCAGAGAAGCACTTTTGGCCGAGCCTACAATTGGACCGTGCCTTTTGGGAAATTCCAACAGTACTAGATGGCTTGAAGGCTCAGGAGCACCCTCCAACAAACGGAGCTCAATTTGGAGAAGTATCAAAGGAGATAGAGCTAGGCCAAGCCCTAGTAGAGCGTGGATGGAGCACCGAAGAGTACCCCTCGGATGCTGACCCGAGGAAGCCTATGCTAGGAGTTTTGATAAGGCCACCACCTGAGCCTGATCCAAGGAGGGATGGAGTAACATTGAAGATATGGGAAATGGAGAGAAGAAGCCAAGTGCATCCAAACAAGGAATCCTAATCAAGCTAGGATTTCCCGGTTTTGGACAGATTCCTAGTCTGACAAAGAATGACGAATTTGGGCTACCTGGAGATAGAATTTGGGTTGAAGCCCAACATGAAAGTTGTAGCCCATGGAGTCTACTACGGATCTGCAAAAGATCAGAATTTTAGGAATTTCCAGTTTTTCCCTTTTAGTGTTTTTGTTTAGGAATGACTCTTTTCCTTGGTGAACAAGGCTACGAGTTTCAGTCCTTATTTTTGTATTCTTTATTAGTTTTATTAGCTATTTCGTAGGAGGAAAAGGAGAGCCTGTTCTCCCTTCCTCACCTATAAATAGAGGCGTCTAGCCTCATTGTAAAGAACAACTTTGAAAGAAATAAACACTCAAAACTTCGGTTTTTCTCTTAGCATGGAATTGCTAATCTCTGTTCGACCATCATGGAATTGATCGTCGTCTAGATCGGTTTATCATCAAAGGCATTCATCCTTTGTTTGTGGCACCGAATTCGACCGAATACCTTGGGGTTCCTAAGTCTATACTTAGTGGATTTCAAGTATTCTCCGCGGTTTCAAAAGTTAGGATTCGTGAAGCTGGTAGTATAGTTTTGGGTGTTGAGTCGATCCCTTCATTGAGGAGCGGTTCGCATCAGTAACCTTGGTTAGACTTGTTGTACCAAGGTCGGTTATAGTTACCTTGATAGTTACCTTGAGGGCTGAAATTACCATGGAATCCTTGACCTTGCGCGAAGCTTACCTCCTCATTGTGATCGCCTTGACCAAACTCAGGAGTGGCGGAAGGGCAAGCACTGACTTCGTGACCCTGACCCCCACAACATTCACAACAATATATAGAAGCCACCGGAGGATTACCCACATGTGATGATGGAACCTTGGAGGGATGCTTAGGCATGCTTAGGTTACTTACTTGGGATGCCATAGCATCGATCTTAGACATGAGGAGCGCAAACATAGGGTCATCTTCATCTCGATGTCCCGGTAACTTATGCTTCTTCCCATAAGTAGATGAATCCTTTGGTGCATCAACACTTATAGCTCTAGAGTCATAGTGCGTGTCACTTCCATACTTAGAGCTTGGAGGTTGTTGTCGAGACCAACTCCTTGTCTTGTTGGCCATTTCTGCAAAGAGTTCTAGAGCATCTTCGGGAGTGAGCGTCCTTAGATCACCTCCGGCGGCTTGGTTGATCATCCTTGTATTCTCAAAATCAAGGGACCTAGCAAAGATATCCGCCAAGCTCCATTCGGCGAAGTTGTGATGAGGACAAGACCGAAGAAGGGCTTGGAACCTATTCCAAGTCTCATGGAAGAGCTCTCCCTTGTGTTGTGTGAAGTGGTTGATTCGATTCCGGATTGCATCCGTCATATAGGGGGGAAAGAACTCCTCGAGGAAGGCTTCGGGTAGTCCCTCCCATGTAGTGAATGTTCTACTAGGTTGGTTCTCCAACCAAGACTTGGCTCTACCTTTGAGTGAGAAGGGGAAATAGTCGGAGTCGTACACAATCCGGGTGAACTTGATCGTTCTTTACCGTATCGCATATCTCTAGGAAGTCCTTCAAGTGTCTAGATGGGCACTCTCCATCTATACCGTTGAACACCACTCCGTTCTGCACCATCTGAATCATATTAGGATTCAATTCAAAGTTTCTTGCATTTACCGGTCTTCGCACGATACTCGAAGCTGCCCCTTCAAGGGTTGGGGGAGCATAATAGGCTAGTGTGCGCCTCGCACCTCTTTGCGATTGATCATCTTCATTAGTGTGATGTGAATGTACCGATTGGTCATCGTCATCTCCGTGTTGAGACATAGTGTGATGCGAATGTACCGATTGGTCTTCTTGTTCTTCAACTGTAGGAGGTGGAGAAGTAGTCCGTGGTTCGAGCACTTGTTCTAGTCCTTGGAGTCGTGCTTGAAGACGAGCTGAACGCCTCATGCACTAACCCCAAATCTCCTGCAAACAAGCACAACAAACTCACCCGAGTAATACAACGATGCGGGATAACGAAGTAAACAAAGAGCAACAAGGAAGCAAAAAGGAAAATGGAAGGAAGTGTAAAGATCGGTTCACTAATATTTGCTTTCTTAGGAATGAGAGAGTCCCCGGCAATGGCGCCAAAAACTTGATAAGTAATTTATCAAGGTCGTATTCCTCAAGGCACTCTCATAGGCTAATACTCACAAGGTTCGTGAACGGTCCATACATTTTGAGTTGAGATTTGGTTTGAAAGAAAACAAGCTAAAAAGCATAAACAAGCAAGGTAAAATTGATAAGAGAAATTGAGGATCAAACAAGAGAAAGGAGTTTAGTCTAGCAAGGGGTTTCTTCAAGCTCAAGGTTCATGAAAGCTGGATTGAATCTCAAGCAACGATGTGTAATTAATGACCATGCATCTCACTCAAGTAGAATCAACGAACTCTCGCACAATTGACTCTCTATTCCTAGACCAAATGCACCATGCTCTCGTATGTGAACAAAGGGAATGGAATGCTTTAAACTAGCTCAATGAAATGCTTGGAACTTGAATTCTATGCTAACAATCATCTAGCACAAGGTAATGATGCAAGACACTCTCATGTCAATCATATAACACTAGTCTAGCAATCACAAGGGTCTTTCAACCTTCAAATGAAAGAAAACTAAATGCACACCAAGTGTTTGATAAAATGACAACAAGGAGAACAAGCTCAAAATGGTTGTAACTTGATAATCCAATCTCTCAAATCATCCAATTACAATCCTACAACCTTAGATCAACATCAATCAATCATTCTCATGTATTGAAAGACATAACAATACCAAAAGAACAAGTCAAGCTCAAATGGCTACAAAGCACAAGGTCTAGGATCATCATCTTACACAAATGGCTATAAGAACATCAATCCAAACAATCAATCACCTATCCTAGCTTGATCCATCCCTCACTAAACTAAACCTAAGTTTAGCCTAGCTTAACCATGGAGGAAACCTGAAATTGAGGAGAGGAGATCATCCTTGCTTCCATGGAGGATCTTCTCACTTTGCTCTTCAAGCTCCAATCCAAGGGTGGAAGGCTTCACTTAGATCTTCAAATTGATCAACAGTTGAGGGAGGTTGGTGTGTGGTTGAGGGAGAGGATGATGATGGAGTTGATGATGAACAATTGAGAGAGAGAGAGAGCAATCGGCGATGGTGTTGTGGAAATAATGAATTGATGCCTTAAACTCACGCCTCTTTCACCCTTATATAGCACGCCGGACTTGCCTGTTATTTTCGGCGAAAATTCTGTAGGATTTTCGCCAAAAACACCCTTGAAAACACGCTGCTTCATTCCTTCTAAAGTTTTCGGCGAAAAATTTGAATGTTTTCGCCGAAAATGTTGTCAAAGCGCAAAGGCCTTCTGTCTGCTTCGAGTTTTCGGACCGAGGACTTAAACACTTCGCCGAAAGATTCTTCTTCGGCGAAAACTATGTGATAGTTTCGCCGAAACTGTCTTCAGCTGAAAGTCATATTTTCTTCGATTTTGCCACGTCCATATCTCCTCCGTCCTAGCTCCGATTGACCTCTCGTTTGATCCCACATGCTCCTTGTCACCAGTACTTCAATGCCAAGACCTGAAAATACATAGAAAACAGCTCCAATAGACAAGGAAATGGTCTCAAAGTAGCAACCAGACAACAAATGGACATTTACCACAAAACATCAATAAAAGCATATTAAGCATGGCATTTAAGGATCAAACACGGGCATTTCATAGGTCAATCGAGGACTTAAAATGCACTAAATATGATCACATCAGGGTGGCATGTGGTGGAGAACATTAGTCAGGTGCCAAGCTTTGCCCATAAAGTCTTCCAGAAGTAGCTTAAGAACTTTGAATCCCTATCGGAGACTATAGTCTTCGGAACTCCATGCATCCTAACTACCTCATTAAAGAATAGGTCAGCAATTTGAGAGGCGTCATCAGTTTTATGGCAAGCAATGAAATGAGCCATCTTGGAGAACCTGTCAACAACCACAAATATGGAGTTGATGACACTCGATTTGACGTGATTATCAGCCTCATTTAAGCGACATTTCTTTGCTTAAGACATGGTTTTTAGGGTAGAATAACGAATATTCAATCGATTGCCCTATCTCGTGCCATTTCTGTTACCTTGGCCCATTTCGGGTCTATTTGATGGTTTTCTAGTGTTTTTATGTTAGCACAGGTTTTTGCTGTCAAATAGAGTAGCCATGGACGTGTCTAAGGCGTTGGAACCTCGAGGAATCAAACCGAAATCGATCAAAGGGGGCAGTCAAAGTCAAATCGAAAGTCTGCCCATTCACACTTGCATCTTCGGCGAAAATAAGCTTACATCTTCGGCGAAAACAATAGTGCAAATCAACTGGTGCCGAGTTAAAGGAGATTTTCGGCGAAACCAAGCAAGTGTTCGGACCGAAAAGAAAAGGCAGAGAAAGCACTCCCATTCACAAAGGAATTTTCGCCGAAAATTCCTTAAGAATTTCGGCGAAAATAATAAGAGGAAACCGGCTGATTAGGGTTAAGTATAAATACTTAACCCGGCGGCCCAAACAGAAGGCAACAATTAGACATTCATAATTTACAAAACACAACTTTTCGAATCAGAATCCTCTCAAGTTCTGGAGCGAAGAGTTGGAGTTCGAAGAGCCGGACAGCGATCGTGACGCCATCCCTTCCATCTCGGAGAACCGGAGCTAGGAGTGTTATCTATCGAAGATCGAAGTCTGTCAGAGTCGTCTAAATTAGGTTTTTCAGATTCTTTTCTGTTCTTCCTCTTAATGATGAACTCTCTCTTTGTCTTTGTTTCTTTTGTAATAATCATGAGTAGCTAAACTCGTTAGAGCTTAGACTAGATGAACCCTAAGTGACCCAGGGCTTTAAAGCGGTCACGGATCGGCGGTGATTAGATTCAAAATTCAATCAGTTCTTTTTCATGTTTGATTCGTTCTTCATTGTTCATGTTTCTTGTTTGGATTGATCACCTAGATTAGATTCTTGTTAAGCTAAGGATAGAAGCGAACGCTCGCCTTACTTTAGAACATCGAATTGAACAATTAACCTTATAATTGGAGCGTGCCTTTCGTAGGAACCGGTTAGGGTTAATTCACTGTAAGAGTAACTCATTAATCACTAGTAATCACACCAACTAATTAAGTCGTTGCGAGAGGCGACCGTACCCGGGCGGCTAGTTAATCTTGGTAGTTAGAACGGATAGAGCGAACGTTCGCCGGTCTTAAACCTAAGGGTAAGGAGTTATGGTGGTGTCTTAGAAATTGATTGAATGAGAATCGAAATCCGCTGATCTGTTGATTGCCAATGCTCTGGGGAACGAAGGGGGATTCAAAGTCTAAGTTCGTCTGTCATCTTTGTTTTCAAACCCTAATTCCCAATCTGCTTTAGTTTAATTTGTTTTAATTTTTCTTCATTTCTTAGAATTAGAAGTCATGGAACTCACACCACGCACAACGTGTTTTCCTTCGAGTATTTTGCTAGTTCTGAAGTAACCAATCATAGAAAGCCCTTGGAATACGATCTACTATACGCTTTTTCTTAGCATTAGTAGTTTTTATTTGGCTGAATCCCTCCGAACAACGACCGGGCAGTGCACCAAATTGGCGCCGTTGCCGGGGACTTCTTTTGATTGTTCGAAAGAAGAACTGGCAAATTATTTTTCTATTTTCCATCTTTCATTTTTCCACCCACTTCGATTTTACACTGGTTTTGTTTGTCTTTGTTATTTGTAGGTTTACAGGTGTATGCCTCACCGTCCTTGGACTCGCTCTCAAACCGAACAGGCTAAGAGTGCAGGGAGACCAGGCAGTTCTGCTACACCTCTACGATCACAGATTCTGAAGAAAGGCAGATCCAATCCATTCATCACTCCGATCAAGATCGAGGAACCGAATGAGAGTTCCTCATCTCCATCTTCACCTGTACCATCTTCATCCGCTTCATACACCGAGTCACTTTCACCTCCTCCATCTCCTACCATGGACGATAGATTACCACCAAATGGCGATCAACCACCGCCGCCACCACCACCTGCACAAAAGAGTCTAGCAGACTATAACAAGCCGAGCGCGACTAGCGTTCGATCTGCCATTGCCGTTCCGCGCATTGAAGGAGATCCTGACTATGAGATCAAGATTCCATTCTTGACAATGATCTCTAGGGATTTACAGTTTGAAGGCAGGCCCCTAGACAATCCGTGCACTCATCTTGCAGACTTCCTTGATCTCTGCAGTACTTTTAAGAGCGGAAACCTCGACAAAAACACCCTTTGTCTGAGAGCTTTCGCGTTCTCTCTAAAAGGCGCTGCTAAGAGGTGGCTTACTGGTAAACCACCTGGCTACTACACTAACTGGGATACTCTGGCTCAGGACTTCGTTGAAGAATACTTCCCTCCGGCCAGAACAACCGCCATCAAGGATCGCATCGCCAGATTCTCCCAGAAAGAAGGAGAAAGCTTATATGATACTTGGAATCATTTCCAAGAACTTCTTTACACCTGCCCTCATCATGGATTCGAGCAGAGGCAGTTAGCTGAAATCTTTTCTCGAGGACTTCGAGAAGAATCCGCCAAGTGGGTCAATTCTCTAGCTGAAGGGGATTGCACTACACTCACTCCTGAAGCTGCTCTTCTTCACTTCGCAAACTGTGCCTCCAAGTCAAGGAACTGGGAGCGACAATCTGAAGGATCAAGGAGCAAGCTGGATCTTGAAGCAACCATCAAGGCAGAGGTAGAGAAGCATTTGAAGAAGTCTACCACACCGGTCAAGCCGCCTGCAGCTTCTGTCTATGTTGCTGATTGCGAGTGGTGTGGAGTTGCGCACATAACGGAGGCCGTTGTCAGAATTTTGGTAAGGCAGAAGTTTGGTCTGCCGAA
Organism: Linum lewisii; assembly: GCA_034768395.1. Classification (NCBI taxonomy): domain Eukaryota; kingdom Viridiplantae; phylum Streptophyta; class Magnoliopsida; order Malpighiales; family Linaceae; genus Linum; species Linum lewisii. Next base: position 52,144,392 of record CM068297.1, read on the forward strand.
GAGGTAAATTTCATCCAACAAGGCTTCGTTAATAATCAGAATGGTTATGCTGGCTACCGTAACTTCAGACAGCAAGGGAACTATCAGGACAGACCTCCCTACAATGCTGGCACCAATCATAACCAGAACCAGAATAACCGCCCGGCTGGTCCAGCTCAGGATCAGAAGCCTAACCATCTGCCGGCAGGTGTCTACCAGCCGTCGCATCACAATCCGGGTAACTATGGAACTGCTCCTGGCAATCGCCAGAATTAATATCTTAACAATACCTATCCAGGTCAGCAGCATCAAAGAGATAATAATGTCAGTGACCTGGATAAGAAGCTCAGCCAGATCATCACTAGACTCGATGATCATGACAGTCAGTTCAAGGCTCAAGCTCTTCTCAATCAAGAACAGATAGCATCTGGACAACGAATTGAGCAAGTCGTGAACAACATCTCGAGCATGCTAGCATCTGGTCGACCATTTGGCCAGCTTCCAAGCCAGACAGAGCCAAACCCGAGAAAATAACAGGCTAAAATGGTAACAGCTCAAAAACTTCCAAACCTAATTGCTGATGCTTGTTCTGTCTTACGCAGGATCGCTGAAACTCCGGAGGAAGAAGAAGAAGAAGAAGAATAGAAACCGGCGCCTAAGGAGGATCCTCCTCTAGCACCGTACGTCGTGAAGCCTCTTTTTCCTAGAGCATTGCTGCCAAATGCAAGGATCGAGACTGGCATGAAGGGGAACAAGGAAGGATATCCTGACATTCGTATTAAGAAACCTGTTTCTCCATATCCAGCTAAGTTATCTGATCCTGGTTCATTCACTTTGCCTTTGGTCATTAATGATGTTGAGATTGAACGTTGCTTAGTTGATCTAGGAGCATCTGTTAATGTTATGCCTGTGAGTCTATATGAAAAGTTAAACCTAGGAGAACTTGAACCGCCTAGTATGCAACTCGTCTTTGCTGATAGATCGCTTAAAACCCCTAAGGGAGAGATTAAAGACGTTGTCACTAAATGTGGTCCGTTCACGTTCTTAGCTGATTATGTGATTATGGATACTAGTACAGATGATGCTACTATCCTCATAGGTCGACCTTTCATGGCTACCATTGGAATGAATATTAACGTTCCCAACGGATCATTAACTCTAAGAGTCGGTAAAGAAACGAAAATGTTCCGTCTTAAAGATGGCATGAAATATGACTCTAGGAATGAAGAATCTCACTGCCTAGCTGTTGAAACTGTGGAGTTGACTCCGGTCAACTCAGTTACTAATGCTTCTTCTAGTGTCTCTATTGCAGTTGTTGCTGCAGGTATTGACCAGGTTATTCAGTTCAGTTCAGAAATTTCAGTTCAGAAGCCGCTTAAGAAGAAGAAGAAGGAACTGCAAGCCTCTTCTAAACCACCGAGCAGACCTCGAGGAAAGAACAAGAAGACGAAGACCCAAATGGTCTGGAGGCCAAAAATTTCGCCATCTTCCACCGAGCCAGCTGTACCACCAATTAGTTCTGAGAAACCGGCGCCGGAACAAGTATGGAGGGAGAAGCCGAAAGCATCTCCTAAGGAAGTACTAACGATCACCGATCCTGGTGATACCAAGCCGAAGAGTAAAGAAAAGGAGAAGCCGACAGTCCTCATTCCTTCCATCGTCACACTCAAGAAGGATGATCTCTCCAGAGAGCTGTTCGAACCATTCAAGTTCATTGATCACCTTCCCGACGGATATACCAAGCTACTACATGCGAACGGGAAGAGATTCACGCTTACCGGAGAAGTCCCGAAGCTGTACTTCATGAACTCCGACGCGAGCGTGAAGGAGAATCTAAGTTGGGATGTCTCCTAATACCGTCTAGGTATCGTCCAGCTCAAGGACGTTAATAAAAGAGCGCTTCGTGGGAGGCAACCCACGGCTGGAGTCTGTTTTAATTTTTGTTGAACTTGGTATTTTAGAGTCGGTTCGGGAGAGCCAAAAGTGTCAGTTTGTTTGATTTATTATTTTTCGTGTAGAGTCTGCATATCATAGAATCAGTAGCATGTTGATTGAGGTCGTTCCAATTTTTTTGGATTTAACTGTGATTTTCTGAAGTTAGCCGGATTTGCGAAAATATTTTAAACCCGAACAGTTCAAAAATTTCGGCGAAACCACCCTTGTTTTCGGCGAAACCATTTTTGAAGTTTCAAACTCAATCTCCCTGTTCATCATTTTCGGTTCGAAAAGTTTTCTGTTTTCGGCGAAAAGATTTTTGAAAACCAACAGCCATTTTAAATGAAATTTTCGGCGAAACCGTGTTCTTGTTTTCGGCGAAACCACCTTCGAAAATACGGCAATCCATTTGAACTGATATTTTCGGCGAAAAGACCCTTTTATTTTCACCGAAAATAATTTTGAAAATCACCCAACTATTCCTTTAAAATCCGGTTTTCGTTCCTCTCTCTCCTTCTTTCATTTTCGAACCAAAACACCCGAAAACCCCCTTATCCTTTTCAAATCGCCGACCGATCCCCATTTTCAAACCACCGCCGCCGCCGTTTCCCGCCATCGCCACCACCGCCGATCCCTTCCCCTCCCTTTTCCGATCGATTCAAGCCCTAGAACGTCCGAATCGGAGCTCTACAGCTCCAGTTCACCGAAAACCTAGTTTTCAACGTTTTTCACTGATTCCTCTCAACTCGTTCATTTTTAGCAATCATGACTTCAAGGTAAGTTGTAGAACTTTTCAATACGAATCTTTTGACATATAGATTGCTGAATTTCGTCGGGGTTGACTTTCGGTTGACTTTTCGGTTTGCCTCGTTTTGCGTGCCGACTGTTTCGTGTGAACTAGGATTAACTGAACTTATAGAACTATTCTAGGATGCTTAGGGAGTTCCGTGCTTAATTGCCATATCATTTGATCATGTGTTGCTATGCATACGATTAATTCCTTGTTATGTTGACTTTTGTGAGAAATGTCGGTTTGACTTTGAACTGTTGTTGATCATTTGGCTGTCTGATGTGTTCATTCTCGTTCATATTTTCGTGCTTGCCATATGAGATCATATTTTACCGTCATTCTCCAAGTTATGATAGTCTTGCCATGATTAGGGTTCAATATGCTTAAATGTTGACTTTCTAAATGTCGGTTTGACTTTTTGAACTCTGATTGTGCTTATCCGATTCTGGCTGTTCCTAAATCTGTATTTTACTGTTTTTGATTACCGGTTACTCCGCTTTGCTTACCCCACTTAGTTTCCCTCATTTCTTTATGAAATTGAGTTTTTCTACTAAGTGTGGGGTAAGGTTTTGGTTGACTAATCTGGTTTCATTCTGGTTTTAGGAACACCACTTATGAGCGCAGGACTAAGGCGCGACTTGATGATGCCTCGAGCTTAGGAGCTGCCGCTCCCGTCACACCTGCTGTTCTGGGTCCACCACCCGCACTCCCTCGTCAGGCTGGATACCATCGCACCATAGCTCGTCTACCAGACTTCTATTTTGAGTGTTTCCAGAAGCTCGAGCACGTTCGGGGAGCTGATGTGCGTCCTCTCTCCATGAATTCCCTGCACGATCATGATGAGGACTACCACCAGAACGTGCATGACGCCTTAGCACCGGCTGGCCTCCTCGAGCTGACCACCATCGCCGCCGAGTTCCCAGACATTGCCCTCAAGGAGTTCTGGGCAACCTTTGATCTGGATGAGCACAAGAGGAAGCAACGCCAGAAGGTTGTCACCTTCTATCTTGGTGGGGTGTACAGGCAGCTCACCTACGATGAGTTTGTCGCTCATCTCGGCATCCCCTACGAGCACTATCACGATCATCACCTGGGCTGGGGCGAGGATGATGATGACGAGGAGTACCACGCGCTCTGGAGCCACATGACAGGCGTACCTGGCGATCGCCTCAGGGTGAGCAACTCAGTTAAGTCTCTCTCTCACCCGCTCTATAAATTTATTCATATGGTTTGGCGGAGGTCACTTTTGTATGTTCGAGACAAGGATCGCCACCACATCCTCAAGGAGGAGCTCATGCTTCTCTGAGCCATCCGAGAGAGCTACCCTCTCCACCCTGGTTGGGTACTGGCTCGCATCTTCCGCCAGAAGACCAGGAGGAAGACGCCACCTCGCAAACTCTTGGGGGGCAACTTCATAGGACAGCTCATCCTCCCCTTCGGCATCAGCCATGAGTATGGCCCGCACATTCCATGACACCCAGTTAGGACCGTTGGAGGAGACTTGGCGGTTGAGTACGACTTAGAACTCGACCTCAGTCCCCATGTAGCAGCTGATCCTCCACTCCAGCCTGTGGTCGAATCAGAGGAAGAAGATGATGCTGAGGAGCAGCAGCCGCAGCCGCCACCAGAATTCCATGATTATATACCTTCGCCACACCATCAGGCAGGGTACATCCACCAGCCGCCGCCGCACATTCCCGATCCATACCAGGCGCCTCCCCAACAGCCGCAACACCACCCCGCGGACGTTGGTGAGTTATACGAGCGACTTCAGGAGTGGCGCATCACCGACAACGCCACTCAAGAGGCGCGGTGGACTATTATGCAGCAACATATGCGCCGCGCCGACCGGCGATATGAGGCACAGATGGCGTGGCAACGCCAGCTCGGCGAATTTCTCCACTTTCCACCTCTCGGTTCACCGGACCAGCAGTGATCGGGTTGTATTCCTTTTCTGGTGTCTTCTTTTATTTATTCTTGTCGGATTTCGGTCCAACTTTTTTTCTGTGTGGATCCGGGACACTTGTCCCTGTTTCCTTTTTTATGTTTCATTTGTATTTGTTTTGTAGGCAATCGGTAGATCCCCTTTGCTTCAGGTTCTGCTACACTTCCCTCAGCTCCGAGGATCCGTGCTCACCCTCTGAAATCAACCGTCCTCATCTAGGTTCTTCCATTCCACTCTGAACTCTAGAATTAGTCCTGTGAGGACACAGTCCAATTTAAGTGTGGGGTAGGATGCTAGAGAACCTGACCCTTGCATGAACTTGATTGCCCTTGATTGTGTTATGTGTGCCTCGTGATTCCATTCCAGTCTCTCTAGCATTAGAATAGCTCAGTTCTTGATTTTTGATGTTAAGTTGTTGTTCAAACTTTCATAATGATGCTTAGACTGCTTAACCTAGAACTTGAGAACCAACTTGTATACTTTGATGCTAAATTGCCTGGTCAGAACAGAATTTTAAAATCACACTTGTAGTTTGTAGCCTTGATTGCATGAAAATGACCGAATCCGACTAGCAAACCAACTGTGAGCTTTTGATCCATTGCACGTAACTTGCAATTTAAATCTTTCTGAGTGGTTTTCTGTTTACTTTAATGAGTTAGAATTTGCATGAGACCTACTCGAGACCACACGATGACACGAGTTCTAGAAGGATAGGGGCACCTAGATTCAGCTACTAAGCCAGATAGCCTACCAAACGATAAATCCACTAGGTTTAGACCCTTGAGCTTGGCATGTTCTTTCGGTTCGATAATACATTACAGCCATTTCCCATTTCTTTCATTCCCCATTGATCCCCTGTGGTTGTAGTTCTAGATTGACCTACCGGAAGTCGGTTTGTGGTAACCTGCCTATAGCCATTAAACAGGTGGTCTTAGCTAATATGTCCAGACGTGTAAACCCCTCTAGCAACTAAAAGAAAAATCGGCACAAAAGAAAAAAAATAATAAAAAGTAAAGTAAGAAAAGAAGCAAGCTTCAGAAAAAAAAGAGAGAAGCAGAAAAAAAATCAAAAAAATAAGAAAAGTTCAAAGTGTAGTTCAATAAAACGTTCTTCTCCCTACAAATGGAAGAACGAAGTCAAAAGAAAAGTTCAAAAGAAAAGAGAAAAAAAATCGTGTAAAAAAAAGAATAAAGTGCTAGGTTGCTTGAGGGTATCATAGGACGAGCGTTCATCATTCCACCCGTGTTTGGTTAGACGGTAGGAAGCCATAGATTATATTCGAGGTTAGTCGAAAGCTACACCGCACAAAGCCATCATCATTCATTCCCATCATCCATCTCATTATAAACCCGAGTAGTGTAGATTTCATTACGGTCCTAGCAGGGAAGTCCTTCTTGACTAGATACTCGTGTTGTCACAGTGGTGGAGATGTGGTCGAAATGCAAACCTATGACAGAATTCGGTAACAAGAAAATGATCGAGAGCAGAAACATGTCTAAACACAGAGAGTGAGAGTTCCCATTGTACTATATATAGCCTGTGTGAGGAGTCTGGTCGGTCAGGTCAAATTCGTGCATAATTGGTTGCTAATTACTTGTCGTGTGCAGTTTATTAGTGAGACCAGGTAGTTTGGTTGATCTGTATGCATGTTAGGTTTCTTGTTCTAGGATCGATCTGTCTAATAATTCATTGTGTTTGATTGAGCTCCAATTTAATCGATCTTATCATTTATGAACATGAGCATTTCTATTCAGTTTGCTTGAGGACAAGCAAAAGCTTAAGTGTGGGGTATTTGATGACACTCGATTTGACGTGATTATCAGCCTCATTTAAGCGACATTTCTTTGCTTAAGACATGGTTTTTAGGGTAGAATAACGAATATTCAATCGATTGCCCTATCTCGTGCCATTTGTGTTACCTTGGCCCGTTTCGAGTCTATTTGATGGTTTTCTAGTGTTTTTATGTTAGCACAGGTTTTTGCCGTCAAATAAAGTAGCCATGGACGTGTCTAAGGCGTTGGAAGCTCGAGGAATCAAACCGGAATCGATCAAAGGGGCCAGTAAAAGTCAAACCGAAAGTCTGCCCATTCACACTTGCATCTTCGGCGAAAATAAGCTTACATCTTCGGCAAAAACAATAGTGCAAATCAACTGGTGCCGAGTTAAAGGAGATTTTCGGCGAAACCAAGCAAGTGTTCGGACTGAAAAGAAAAGGCAGAGAAAGCACTCCCATTCACAAAGGAATTTTCGCCGAAAATTCCTTAAGAATTTCGGCGAAAATAATAAGAGGAAACCGGCTGATTAGGGTTAAGTATAAATACTTAACCCGGCGGCCCAAACAGAAGGCAACAATTAGACAATCATAATTTACAAAACACAACTTTTCGAATCAGAATCCTCTCAAGTTCTGGAGCGAAGAGTTGGAGTTCGAAGAGCCGGGTAGAGATCGTGACGCCATCCCTTCCATCTCGGAGAACCGGAGCTAGGAGTGTTATCTACCGAAGATCGAAGTCTGTCAGAGTCGTCTAAATTAGGTTTTTCAGATTCTTTTCTGTTCTTCCTCTTAATGATGAACTCTCTCTTTGTCTTTGTTTCTTTTGTAATAATCATGAGTAGCTAAACTCGTTAGAGCTTAGACTAGATGAACCCTAAGTGACCCAGGGCTTTAAAGCGGTCACGGATCGGCGGTGATTAGATTCGAAATTCAATCAGTTCTTTTTCATGTTTGATTCATTCTTCATTGTTCATGTTTCTTGTCTGGATTGATCACCTAGATTAGATTCTTGTTAAGCTAAGGATAGAAGCGAACGCTCGCCTTACTTTAGAACATCGAATTGAACAATTAACCTTATAATTGGAGCGTGCCTTTCGTAGGAACCGGTTAGGGTTAATTCACTGCAAGAGTAACTCATTAATCACTAGTAATCACACCAATTAATTAAGTCGTTGCGAGAGGCGACCGTACCCGGGCGGTTAGTTAATCTTGGTAGTTAGAACGGATAGAGTGAACGTTCGCCGGTCTTAAACCTAAGGGTAAGGAGTTATGGTGTTGTCTTAGAAATTGATTGAATGAGAATCGAAATCCGCTGATCTGTTGATTGCCAATGCTCTGGGGAATGAAGGGGGATTCAAAGTCTAAGTTCGTCTGTCATCTTTGTTTTCAAACCCTAATTCCCAATCTGCTTTAGTTTAATTTGTTTTAATTTTTCTACATTTCTTAGAATTAGAAGTCGTGGAACTCACACCACGCACAACGTGTTTTCCTTCGAGTATTTTGCTAGTTCTGAAGTAACCAATCATAGAAAGCCCTTGGAATACGATCTGCTATACGCTTTTTCTTAGCATTAGTAGTTTTTATTTGGCTGAATCCGTCCGAACAACGACCGGGTGGTGCACCAGGAGTCTTTCCCCTTTCAGGTTCTAGGTAGTCCCAGGACAAAGTCCATGGATAAGTCTACCCAAGGATGCTCAGGAATGGGCAGAGGGGTGTACAATCCTTGGGGCCGGAGTTTAGATTTAGCTCTCTGGCACTTGGATCATTGAGATATGATCTTCTCGGCATCGTGTCTCATCTTGGGCCAATAAAAGTGCTCTTTGAGGGTGGCTATGGTTTTAGCTACACCAAAGTGTCCCATGAGACCTCCACCATGGGCCTCTAGGGTTAGGACAGTCCTGCAAGAATGATTAGGGAGACACAGTTTTGATCCTTTAAATAAGTAACCATCTTGCTGGTAGTACTTACCAAATCCTCCTTGTTGGCAAGCTTCAAAGATACTCTTAAAATCAGGGTCAATGGCATAAAGGTCTTTGATGTATTCAAAACCAATAAATTTAGTAGAGAGGACTGCGCTTAAGGTGTACCTTCGGGAAAGGGCATCGACCACGATGTTCTCCTTACCTTGCTTGTATTGAATGATGTACGGAAATGATTCTATGAACTCTACCCACCTAGCATGCCGCTTGTTGAGCTTGTGCTGAGCCTTGAGGTACTTGAGTGATTCATGGTCGGTGTGGATGATGAATTCTTTAGGCCATAGGTAGTGTTGCCAAGTCTTCAGGGCTCTTACCAGGGCGTACAACTCTTTGTCATAGGTCGGGTAGTTGAGAGTGGCACCACTGAGCTTTTCACTGAAGTAGGCGATGGGCCTCTTCTCTTGCATGAGGACCGCTCCTATTCCTACTCCGGATGCATCACACTCGATCTCAAATGGTTTGGCGAAGTCGGGCAGCATGAGCAAAGGGGCCTCGGTAAGTCTTCTTTTGAGGGCTTCAAAGTTCTCTTGTGCAGGGTTCCCCACTGGAAGGGAACATCCTTCTTTAGCACAGCGGTGAGAGGGGCAGCAACGGTGCTGCAATCCCTTACAAATCTTCGATAGAAGCTAGCCAAGCCGTGGAAGCTCCTAACATCAGTGTTGTTTTGAGGCGTGGGCCAGGATTTGATGGCTTCGATCTTGTCTTCATTAACCTTTATACCTGCAGAGCTAACAACAAAGCCAAGAAAAACGAGGTGATCTGTGCAAAAGGCGCACTTGCTCATGTTGGCATAGAGGTGCTCCTTCCTAAGGGTTTCTAAGACGATTTTGAGATGCTCTAAGTGATCTCCTAAGTTTTTGGAGTAAATCAGAATATCATCAAAGTAAACCACCAAAAATTTTCCTATGTAAGCTCTAAGGACTTGGTTCATTAATCTCATGAAAGTACTAGGTGCATTGGTTAAGCCAGTTGGCATGACCATCCACTCATATAGTCCTAGCTTAGTTTTGAAAGCAGTTTTCCACTCATCACCTTCTTCATTCAGATTTGATGGTAGCCAGATTTGAGATCAATTTTAGAGAAGATGGTGGCACCATGTAGTTCATCTAGCATGTCATCTAACCTAGGAATAGGATGGCGATACTTAACTGTTATGTTGTTGATAGCTCGGCAATCAACACACATCCTCCACGTGCCTTCCTTTTTGGGAACTAGGATGACTGGGATAGCACAAGGGCTCATGCTCTCTCGGACATATCCCTTGTCCATCAATTCCTCCACTTGTGCTTGGATCTCCTTGGTTTCTTCTGGATTGGTACGATAGGTTGGCTTGTTTGGCAAGGCAGCTCCGGGCACTAAGTCGATCTGATGCTCAATGCCCCTGAGTGGGGGCAGTCCACTAGGAATTTCCTCGGGGAAGACATCTTTAAATTCATGTAAAAGTGAAGTAACAACACTAGGCAGAGAAGTATTAGGGTTAGAAATCAAACACTCCTTGTAGCGGATGATCACTGATGTGACTATATTTGGTGAACTTTTAGTCCTTGATTAGCCTAGGGATCTCCTATGTTTGATCTCATTTTGCCATGATTTATTTGCTTTTATGGAAGTTTTATGCAAAGTGCTCTTTTGTTGTCCAAGTGCCACTTTGATGCCAATTTTGTGTCTATTGGAGTTGTTTTCTTGGTAGTTTCAGGTCTTGGCGTCGAAGTACTAGTGACAAGGAGCACGTAGGATCAAACGGGAGGTCAATCGGAGCTAGGACGGAGGAGTTATGGCCGATGCAAGATTGAGAAAAATGTCAGCATTTATACTTAAGTTTTCGGCGAGAAATCTAAGTTCTCGCCGAAAACTCTCGGCAATTGCAAACAGAAGAATCACAGAAGGCGGACTTCCGAATTGTGAAGAAATTTTTGGCGAGAACTCAGGGATATTTTCGCCAAAAATATATGAAGGATTGCACAGCCGCTCGGGTTTTTCAAAGACATTTTCGACGAAAATCTTGGAGAATTTTTGCCGAAAATACCAGGCAATTCCAGCGTGCTATTTAAAGAGGCAGCCGACGAAAATTAAAAGGGAGGATTATTCATTCTAATTTTTACACATCCGTCTCACTCTCTCTCTCAACTCAACAATCGCCAATCACCATTCCCCTCTCAACCAAACACCATCCCTCCTCCCTTGTTGATCAACTTGAAGATCAAGGATCTAAGTGAAGTCCTCCATAGCTTGGATTGGAGCTTGAAGAGCCAAGTAGGAAGATCCTACATGGAAGCAAGGATGGTCTCCTCTACTCAATTTCAGGTTTCTTCCAAGGTTGTGCTAGGCTAAGCCTAGGTTTAGTTTAGTGGGGGATGGATCAAGCTAGGATAGGTGATTGATTGTATGGATTGAGTTTCTCTTAGCCATTTGTGTAAGATGATGATCCTAGACCTTGTGCTTTGTAGCCATTAGAGCATTATTGTTCTTTTGATGTTGTTTATGTCTTTCAATACATGAGAATGATTGATTGATGTTGATCTAAGGTTGTAGGATTGTAATTGGATGATTTGAGAGATTGGATTATGCAATTACAACCATTTTAAGCTTGTTTTCCTTGTTGTCATTTTATCAAACACTTGGTGTGCATTGAGTTTTCTTTCATTTGAAGGTTGAGAGACCCTTTTGATTGCTAGACTAGTGTTATATGATTGACATGAGAGTGTCTTGCATCATTTACCTTGTGCTAGATGAATGTTAGCATAGAATTCAAGTTTTTGGCATTTCATTGAGCAAGTTAAGGCACTCCATTACCTTTGTTCACATAGCGAGAGCATGGTGCATTTGGTCTAGGAGTAGAGAGTCAATTGTGTGAGAGTTCGTTGATTCTACTTGAGTGAATTGCATGGTCATTAGTTTACACATCGTTGCTTGAGATTCAATCCAGCTTTCATGAACCTTGAGCTTGAAGAAACCCCTTGCTAAGCTAAACTCCCTTCTCTCTTGTTTGATCCTCAATTTCACTTGTTAGTTTTTCCTTGTTTTTTTATGCTTTTGATTTGTTCTCTTTCAAAACTAAAACTCAATTTCAAATGTTTAGACCGTTCATGAACTTTGTGAGTATTAGCTTATGAGAGGACCTCGTGGAATACGACCTTGGTAAAATTCTTATCAATCACCAGGGATTTCCTAGAAACTAGAGTTTGTTTGATCTCACTCGCGGTGGCTAACATGTTTTCTCTCCTATCATCCTCACCTTTTTTAGCTCTGGGACCTTTAAGGTCTTGTAATTCTATTTTTACACTCACAGGGTCTCTCGTTTGTTCTCTCTTCTCTCTGTTCTTGAGCTCCCTCTCTTTCTTTTCTTTGATGGCCTTTCGATCTAACTGGTCTTGGAGAATTTCAGTAGGTGACATTGGCCTCAGAGTGTACTTAGTATCCCCATGAATGAGGCTGTACCTGTTGGTTCTTCCATCATGTGTGGAGTACCTGTCGAATTGCCAAGGTATTCCTAACAAGATGTGGGCAGCTTCCATAGGGACCACATCACATAAAATGTTATCTTTGTATCTCCCAATATAGAAGGGAACATGTGCTTGTCGGTTGACCCTCAATTCCCCACAGTTTCTAAGCCAATGAAGTTTGTAGGGTTTCGGGTGTTTTTGGGTTGGAAGGCCAAGCCCCTCAATCAATTCGTGGCTTACAGCATTAGTACAACTCCCTCCATCAATCACCATACTACAAATTTTATTTTGAATCACGCACCTGGTGTGAAAGAGGTTGTCTCGTTGCTCCCATCCTTCCTCCACAACTTGTGCATTGAGGACTCGTCGGGATACAGCAGAGAGTCGTCGGGCCGACTTTGGGGGTCGGGGGGCACTAGGGTTGTTCACGGGTGGGGACCGAGGCCTGAGCCGTCCAAGGCTCGGGGTTTGAGTGACGGCTCGGGTCATGGATCGGGTGAGAATTCCGGTCCGGGCAGGTACTCGAGGTGCTCCGGGGTCTGGTGGCGTCGGGTCGGGGAAGGATTGGGCGGCGTCGGGGTCACGAAGCTTGTCGAGTGCGTCGGGGTTGGGTGGTGTCGGGGCCGAGTCGGGCAGGACGGGCTGATATGATCCTACAATGCTGCCCCGATGCCAACCGGTATTCCTACACCCCACCAGGATCCCCTGGCCTAGGCAAGACCCTAGGGCCTCTTAAGAAGCACATGAACCCAAGGGCAGGCCATCCTCGAGCCCTAAAGCCAAGGTATGACAAGAAATATCGACTAAACCCTTCACTTGCAGGTAGAAAGACTCCGAGGAAGGGAATGCTGACCCAAGCCATGCTGATGGCCGAGGGTATAAGCCCTAGCAACGAAGAGAAGCTTCAGCCCGCTCCTAGTCTGACCTCCAGGAGCCCTGAAGAAGAAGTCGGTTCTTTGAGTGACCCTCTGGAAGCATTTCTGGAGTACAGAAGGAAGAGAGCCCAAGAACCCTCGGCCCGGAGAGGAGAGCTTTCAAAGAATGACCGTGAGCCAAGCTCTGAGAAGAATTGGAGTCCGTGGCCCCGAAGCATGACACTTGGACTGACCATGGAGAGCTACGTCCAAAGCTACCTGGAGGCCTACCTGAAGCTTAAGGAAGAAGGCCCGAGCGGAAAGAAAGAAGGTCCAAGGAGAGAACAGCCACAAGCCCTAACCCGGCAGCCGGGCCGATCAAAGGAGTTCTATGAAGCCGAGCACGAGGATCATATCTTTTGGACAAGAAGCTCGGTCACTAAACCAGCCCGAAGCCGAAGCCCGCGACCGCCACCCGAGTCAAGCCCGGCGTTCGGCCGAGCAAGCCCACCGGGCCGCCACACGCGCCCAACCGGCCCGAACAGCCGTACGCGGCTAGATTAGGGTTTTTGACCTAATTTAGGTCTTTTATTCTGCTTTAAAGACTACAACTATTATTTTATGTTTTATTCCTTTTTAGTATGATTATTTAGGGGTTTTAGGAGACTATTTAGGAATAGGACTCTTTATTTTATTATTATTTAGAAGTAGTGATTAGGGTGGAGAGCTTGTTCCCTCACCTATATAAGGAGGCCGCCGGCCACCCTTGTAAGACAGACTTCTATGAAATAAACCCCCTTTTGATAGAACTCAGTTCTTGAAACCTTGTTGTATCTGCATGTTGCGATACTGAAGGCCCCGACTTATCATCAAGAGCATCCATCTCTTGGCGTGGCGTCATCGACTAGACACTTCTGGTTCCCAGCTATATATAGCCGACGGGTCAAAGTACTTATCCGCCCCCAGTTCCCAACGGTTCTACCTCATTGCATGGTCTCAACTTGCGGTGTTCAAGGGTCGTCTGCCCACGGTTGCAGCGGTTCACATCACGGGCCGTGGGTCTGGAGTCTTGTCGGGTGCTCCGAGGGCGGGTGGCGTCAGGTCGGGGTCGGGTGGTCCGTCGGGTGGCATCGAGGCTGGGTGCTTAGGTGTCGGGTTTTGGGCGAGCGGCGTCGGGGTCGGGTGCTCGAGTGTCGGGGCTGGTTGGGCTGGGCCAGCCGGGGTTGAGGCCGAGTGCTGGGACGCTGGGGCTGGCCAGGCAGGGCTAGTCGGGGCCGGGGCTGAACGCTGAAGCGTCGGGGCCTGGTTGGACAGCGCCGGGGCAGGGGCCGAGCGCAGGGGCCTGGTCTGGCAGCGCCGGGGCTGGGGCCGAGCGCTAGGGCGCCGGGGCCGGACGCCGGGTTGGGCCGGCTTCTGCCTCCATTTGAGCTAAGGTGGCTTGCACCTGTTGTAGGACTCGGGAAGTCTTTTCTAATGCAGCTTCTAAATTGGCAAGCCTCTGATCTGTCATGGTTAGTTGGAACAAATATTTGGCCTCACAAATCTCTCAAAAAATTTCCTCACTCACTCTTGATTTTTCCTCCCGTGTTTAAAATATAACAGTTGCACTCAAAAATAAGTAGAACATAAACACTTCAGCTTCAAGCGGTTGCAAGTTTCTTCAAAGCTTTGAGGATATACTTACCAGTGTGTGTGGGTGTCGGAACTTGAACTCCTAGGGTTTTCCTTGTAGCTAGGGCTTGGTGAACTCTCCGTCTTGTCCTCGGGCTTCCTTCGGTAGCAAGCGATCTTTGGTGTTGGGGTCGGGCAATGAAAGCCTATCTTCTATCCCCTCTTCTTAGGATTGTTCTTACTATCTCGGCAAGGGTGGTCTCTCTTTAGTTGGGTCTTTATATTTTCTTTTGACATCTTTTCTTTTCTTTTCTTGATCTGGACTTAGGTTTTGTCGATGGTATGATGGCCACCGATTTTTCCTTGCCTTACACTTGAAAAGAACTAAATACAGAAATTAAAACAATAGGGATTTTTTGAAACTATTTCTATGAAAGCGATAAAGATATGAATCCAGGGTAACCTGGAGACTGGGATAGATTGTGATCCTTGAGCTGAACCGTGCTCTGATACCAACTGATGTGAACCGCTGCAATCGTGGGCAAACGACCCTTGAACACCGCAAGTTGGAGATCGTGCAACGAGGTAAAACCTTTGGGAACCGGGGCGAATGAGGACTTCGACCCGTCAGCTATATATCAGTTGGGAACCAGAAGTATCAAGTCATAGACGCCACTTCAGAAGATGGATGCTTCTGACGATAAGTCGATCCTTAAGCGATGCAACAACGAGCAAAGGCTTGAAGGGAAGGAACATATGTTCAAACAGGGGTTTATTGATTTCAAAAATTGTGTTCAACAAGGGTGGCCGACAGCCTCCTTATATTGGCAAGGGAACAAGCTCTCCTCCCTAGACACTACCTCCTAATAATAATAAAATAAAGACTCCTAATCCTAATTAGGATCCTAACACGTCTAAACAATCCGACTAAAAAGGAATAAAACATAAAATAATAGTGGAAGTCTTTAATATCGAGTGAAAGACCGAATTAGGGCAAAAACCCTAATCCGGCGGCGATCGGCGGTTCTTGGGCCGGTTGGGCTTCGGTGGCGGCCCGGCGGGCTTTGCTCGGTCGGACTCTGGCTGGTCTTAGCCTTGGTCCGAAACTTTAGTATTTCTTCCCTGGCCTCCTTGAATCTCCAAGAGGGTGTAGCCTTTCTTCATGAATCGATCAGCATCTTCTTCATGACCCTCTTTACTCCAGGACTCTATGTAAGCGTTAAGTTTCTCTCAGAACGCCTTTGTCTGGCTTCTTGTGAAAGGTGGTTCAGGTCGGGTCCAGGGTTTGTCGGGCTCATCATTATGAGTAGCTGAACTTGTAGAGCTTAGATTAGATGAACCCTAAGTGACCCAGTGAAGTGATCTGCCCAGCCAGCTGGGCTGAAGATGCTTATTCCTACGCGCCGCCCGGATCACCTACACGAGGGAGGACTCTCGGGCCTCTCAAGAAGCGTCTGGAGCTCCGACACACCGTCAAATGAACCATGCAGAGGTTTTTAAAACCTAAGTACGTGGTCCAATTCAAGTACAAGCCTTCCCGAAGGGCCCAGCAAGCAAGAATGAGCGTCCAGACCCAGCGGGCCCCAACCAGGGCACCGACACCCGAAGCCCACAAGAGATCAGACCTACCCCGTAGCTCAGGCACTAGATCTAAGGACCCAGGAGGTGCTACCCAACCTTGGGATCCTTTAAAAGCTTTCTTGAATGAGTGTCAAAGGAGGAAGGCCGGGCACTGCCCTGAAGAGACCCCAGCTGACCCCACCCCGAGCGCCCCGACGGCCCCTACACCTGGACTAGACCTTCAGGAGGCCAAAAGGAGGGTAGTAACGATAGGGGAACCTCTAAGGACCTTCCTGGACAACTGGGGAAAGGCATGGGTAAGATTGAAGAAGGTCGGCTTCCTCCGGGCGATAGTATGGGCTTCAGAGGACCCCGATCGACCCTTAGCACCCAGCCAACAAGGGACTCGAGCCTTGGGAAATCTATCACCAGCCCTCAACTCCATACAAGGCCAGGAGCCAAGCCTAGGGTCTGCCACCCTAGGAGCCGAGAGGAAATGGGGAGAAATGAGGAAGTTGGACGAGGAGGACCGAGTGGGCCGGTCAAGCAGGAACCTCGGATGCTGAGCGGCATCAGCATCAGACCATACGGAGTTCGGCGTCAGGAGCCCCGTGCATCCCCAAGCCCGAAGCACCCGACGCCGCCATTTTCCCAGCCCGACATCAAAGGCGGCACCGACTTTCCTAATCCGGCCCGCGCGTGAGCAGCAAGCCCGACCGGATCCGCCGGTTTTGGGTTTTGCACGTTTTTTTATTTGTTTTATTTCTTTTTGAGTGTTGGACTTGGATTTTCCCTTTTAGTTTTGATTCTTTAGGAACAAGTATGTCCTTTTAATATTTTAAATAGGACTCTAGGTTAATATTTTATTATTTTTTGAGTTTTAGGCTAAGTAGGAAGCCACGGGGATGTCCCGGCTCCTCTAGTATAAATAAGAGGCTTCGGCCTCATTGTAAACACAACCCTTTTCGAAATCAAATATAATTCAGAACTTTGTTCTCCAATCCTTTAAGTTTTTGCTGCGTGCATAGCTTAGGATCAGTGTTATCAACAGAAGCATTCATCTTCTGTCGTGGAGCCATTCTACCGGACACTACGGGTTCTCGGTTAATCGCGACCGACGGGTCCTAGTACTTTCCCGCCCCGGTGCTAACTGTTCGATCAAGCAACGGACCAAGACTAGTGGTGGTTAGGGTCGTCTGCCCACGGTTGCAGTAGTTCACATCAGCTTGGTATCAGAGCTTAGGTTCAACACGAGGACCAAATCTATCCCAGTCTTCAGGTTTGAAACCCTGGATTCATAACCCTTATTTTCAGTCTTAGAAAATCTTGAGAAAAACCCTACCTATCTTTGTTTTCGTGTTATTAAAAAAAACCAGTCTAGAAAATTTCATCTTTTTCATTCTTGTTCGAAGCTTTGTAAGAAACAGAAAAGAAAACAAAAAGAAAGGCAATCTGCCCTAGTTTCCATTCATTATAGGTTGATCTTAAGAAGAGGGGTAGATAGATCTATTTGCTTCACTGTACTTTCAACTAACATGGCAAATGATGACACTCGAATTAACGTGATTATCAGCCTCATTTAAGCGACATTTCATTGCTTAAGACACAGTTTTTAGGGTAGAATAGTGAATATTCACTCAACCGCTCTATTTCGTGACTTTTGTATTAGCTTGGCCCATTCCGGGTCTATTTGATGGTTTTCTAGTGTTTTCATGTTAGCACAGGTTTTTGCCATCAAATGCGGTAGCCAAGGACGTGTCTTAGACGTTGGAACCCCGAAGAATCACACCTGAATCAACCGGAGAAATCACTCAAGTCAAAGAATTCCTGCTCTACTTTACACACACATTTTCGGTGAAAATCTCCTTGGGTTTTCGCCGAAAATCCAAGAAGGAATCAACTGTCCCTCACAAGGAGTTTTCGGTGAAAACTTTGGTATGTTTTCGCCGAGAACCCTAAGCTTTTTCAGCCGGAAGAAACAGACGGTTCAAGCCAACATTTGAGCAGATATTTTTGCCGAAAATATCCTTGGATTTTCAGCGAAAATCCCAGTGAAAAAGCAGCAGTCGCCGGTTACGTTTAAATACTGAATCAAGCGGCTAAATGAGAGATCATAACTTACACACAATTTTACACGGGACGAAAAATCCCAAGACTGAGAGAGAGAGAGAACGAGTGGATAGAGTTCGAGGAGCCAGGAACGGATCGTGATGCCATCCATCCATCTCGGAGAGCCGGTGCTAGGAGTTGAAGATCCAGCAGATTGAAGCTGCAAGGAGTCGTCGAAATTAGGTTTTACAGTTCTTCTATGTCTTCCCTACCTGAGATGTATTCTTTGTCTGTCTTCGATTCTTCTGTATTGAATATGAGTAGCTAAACTCGTATAGCTTAGATTAGATGAACCCTAAGTGACCCAGGGCTTTAAAGCGGTCACGGATCGGCGGTGATTAGATTCGAAATTCATTCAGTTTCTCCTTCATGTTTGATTTGTTCTTTGTTCTCTGTGTTTCTTGTCTGGTTTGGCCACCTAGATTAGATTCTTGTTAAGCTAAGGATAGAAGCGAATGCTCGCCTTACTTTAGAACATCAAGTTGAACAATTAACCTTATAATTGGAGTGTGCCTTTCGTAGGAACCGATTAGGGTTAATCCACTGCAAGAGTAACTCATGAATCGTTAGAATTTGCACCAGTTAAGTTAAGTCGTTGCGAGAGGCGACCGTACCCGAGTGACTAATTAATCGTGGTGGCTAGATCGGATAGAGCGAAAGTTCGCCAGTCTTAAACCTAAGGGTCAGGAGTTACGGTGGTGTCTGAGAACTGAATGAACTAGAATTGGAAATCGCTGATCTGTTGATTGCCTATGCTCTGGTGATCTAAGGGGGATTCGAAATCTAAGCTTGTCTATCTTCTGTCTTAGTCAATCAATCAATCGTTTTTTTTTTCCGCTTTAATTTCATTTCAACCAATCTTTGCATTTTAGTATAGAAGTCGTGGAACTCACACCACGCACTAAGTGTTTTAACCTTGAATTTAAATTGCCAACATATTTGAGTAAGGAAGTAGAGGAGACCCGTTGAATACGATCTACCCTACCTTCACAGCTTGGTAGTTATTTGATTGACCGCTATTCTGCAGCCCATCAGCAGACGAAAGAATCAACCAAATGGAGGCCAACGTCCGCAACATCACTCAAACCCTAGCTACATTACAAGAAGCCTTAGCTAGAATGGAAAGACAGGCGGCTGACCGAGAGGTTGAAAGAGAAGGCCCTTACGACGATCTCAACCGAGGGGCTAGGAGACTAATCCAAGAAATTGATGATGATGTAAGCAGCCTCAAGCTCACAGTACCTAAATTCACCGAGAAAGCTAGTGCCGACGAATACCTAGATTGGCAGGGAAGTATGGAGGATTTCTTGGAGTGCCACAACTACTCCGAAAGAAAGAAGGTCACTGTGGCTACAATCGAGTTTACCGACTACCCTGCTTTATGGTGGAGCCAGTGTTGACGGAAGGTTCAAAGGGACGAAGAAGAGCCTATAGCAACATGGAGGGATTTGAAAAGAAGAATGAGGAAGGTTTGTACCGGCGGCTTACACCCGAGACTTGCACACCAAGCAATCCCTAAGGCAAGGAAATCTGTCTGTAGAAGAGTACAACAAGGAGATCGAGATGTTGGTGACAAGGCTCGATCTTAAGGAGGATGAGGAAGCCAGGATCACAAGATTTACCAACAGCCTACAAAAGGATATCATGCATCAAGTCAACATCCTCCACTATGTTGACTATGACGACCTAGTGGCCTTGGCGATCCTAGTAGAAAAAGAGATTAAAAATGGCTTTGGGAAAAGGCCCCCGCCAACAGCCACAAGAACTTGGAGAGGCGCCCATAGTACCAGCCAACCCCCATGGAGATCCAGCCCTAACCGGGCCCAAGGCAGAAGGTCAAACCCTAACCCCGCCACTGATCGGGTAACACCTAATATTGTCCCTACTATGTCAAGTACTAACCCTAGGCCAAGCGGCATTGTGTGTTTTTAGTGCCAAGGCAGAGGACATGTGGCTAGAGACTGCCCTAACCAACGAGCTATGGTACTAAGAGAAAAAGCGGTGGTGACCAACGATGAAGGAGAAAAAGAAATAGAGGAAGATGAGAAGAGCTCAGGGAGTGGAGAGAAGGCTGAAATCAAGGGCCTAGAAAAGTTTGTCGGAATGTTCCTGAAGAACCTGACATCAGGATCAGAAGACCACTTCGAGCCCTTGACCGGGCCAGAAGACCACTTCGAGGCCTTGACCGGGCCAGAACCCCCAACCCCGGAACAACACAACAACAACACCGGACCAAGGCCGGATCAGCACCAGGCGAGCATCGGGCCAACCCCGAGCCGGCATCCGCTGACACCTTGGGCAGCGCCCGAGCAACCAATGGCCAGCCCCGTACCTATACTAGAGCAACCCCCGGATTCCCCTAGACCCCCAAGGAGCGCCGAGGCACTCCGAGAGATACACGCCGAGGAGATGTCTCAGCGCATAAGGATGGCCCGAGGCCAAGATAGCTCTCCCAAGGGGCTAACGGAGGACGAGAAGGAAGGACCCGACTGGAGAAAAGAAGAAACATTCTCCCCCGATTTCTCCCTGAGCTTAAACATCTTGGTGAGCAGCCCATCTGAAAATGAGAACATAGACACCGATAGTATAAGCTCTAAGGAGCCGGAGCCTTGGTCTGACACCGACTCCAGTGATCATTCCAGCCCCAAAGACACCTTCGAAGATGCTCCAGACGTCACCGCACAAGCAGCCAAACTTTGGAGGTACTTGTTAAGTGTTCAATTAGGAAAGTAGTGGGATTCGAGGATAAATCCCTTACAAGAAGAGGGGAATGAAGTGATCTGCCCAGCCAGCCGGGCTAAAGATGCTTATTCCTACGCGCCGCCCGGATCACCTACACGAGGGAGGACTCTCGGGCCTTTCAGGAAGCGTTTGGAGCTCCGGCACACGGTCAACCGAACCATGCAGAGATTTGTAAAACCTAAGTACGTGGTTCAATTCAAGTACAAGCCTTCTCGAAGGGCCCAGCAAGCGAGAATGAGCGTCCAGACCCAGCCGGCCCTAACCAGGGCACCGACACCCGAAGCCCACAAGACATCAGACCTGCCCCTTAGCTCAGGCACTACATCTAAGGACCTAGGAGGTGCTACCAAACCTTGGGATCCTTTAGAAGCTTTCCTGAACGAATGCCGAAGGAGGAAGGCCGGGCACTGCCCTGTAGAGACCCCAGCCGACCCCACCCCGAGCGCCCCAACGGCCCCTACACCTAGACTAGACCTTCAGGAGGCCAAAAGGAGGGTGGTAACGATAGGGGAACCTCTAAGGACCTTCCTGGACAACTGGGCAAAGCAAGAAAGGAAAGGCCTGGGTAAGATTGAAGAAGGCAGACTTCCTCCGGGCGCCAGCATCAGCTTCTGAGGGCCCCGATCGACCCTTAGCACCCAGCCAACAAGGGACTCGAGCCTTGGGAAATCTATCACCAGCCCTCAACTCCATACAAGGCCAGGAGCCAAGCCTAGGGTCTGCCACCCTAGGAGCCGAGAGGAAATGGGGAGAAATGAGGAAGTTGGACGAGGAGGACCGAGCGGGCCGGTCAATCAGGAACCTCGGATGCCGAGCGGCATCAGCATCAGACCCTACGGAGCCCAGCGTCTGGAGCCCCGTGCATCCCCAAGCCCGAAGCACCCGACGTCTCCATTTTCCCAGCCCGACATCAAAGGCGACGCCGACTTTCCTAAACCAGCCCGCGCGTGAGCAGCAAGCCCGGCCGGATCTGTCGGTTTAGGGTTTTGCACATTTTTTTATTTGTTTTATTTCTTTTTAATTGTTGGACTCGGATTTTCCCTTTTAGTTTCAATTCTTTAGGAACAAGTATGTCCTTTTAATATTCTAAATAGGACTCTAGGTTAATATTTTATTATTTTCTGGTTTTAGCCTAAGTAGGACGCCGCGGGGATGTCCCGGCTCCTCTATTATAAATAAGAGGCTTCGGCCTCATTGTAAACACAACCCTTTTCGAAATCAAATATAATTCAGAACTTTGTTCTTCAATCCTTTAAGTTTTTGCAGCGTGCATAGCTTAGGATCGGTGTTATCAACAGAACCATTCATCTTCTGTCGTGGAGCCATTCTACCGGACACTACGGGTTCTTGGTTAATCGCGACTGACGGGTCCTAGTACTTTCCCGCCCCGGTGCCAACTGTATGATCAAGCAACGGACCAAGACTAACAGTGGTTAGGGTCGTCTACCCACGGTTGCAGCAGTTCACATCAACTAGGGCTTTAAAGCGGTCACGGATTGGCAGTAATTAGATTCAAAGTTCATTCAGCTTCTCTTTGCATGGTTGTTTTGTTCTTCATTGTTTATGTTTCTCTTATGGTTGGTCGCCTAGATTAGGTTTATGCAAGTTAGGGTTAGTCGCCAGACAGGTTCCCTGCTTTGGCGCATAAACTTGTCTTTCTTGATCACCTAGTTCACATTCTTGTTAAGCTGAGGATAGAAGTGAACGCTCACCTCTCTTTAGAACATCAAATCAACCAATTAACCTATTCATTGGAGTGTACCTTTCGTAGGAACCAGTTATGGTTAATCCGCTTCAAGAGTAACTCATAAATCGTTAGTAATTCCACTAGTTAGTTCTGTCGTCGCAAGAAGTGACCGTACTCGGGCGGTTAATTAATCTTTATAGCTAGATCGGATAGAGCGAACGTTCGTCAGTCTTAAACCTAAGGGTCAGGAGTTATGGTGGTGTCTGAGAATTGAATGAATTAGAATTGAAAACCGCTAGTCTTGTGATTGTCGTTGCTCTAGTGATCTTAGGGGGGATTCGAAATCTAGCTCGTCTATCTTCCTGTTAGTCAACCTTTTTAATCTTTCTGTCTTTATTTTTCTTTGTTTATTAGATTAGAAGTCGTGGAACTCACACCACGCACAACATGCTTAAATGATGAATCACGTTTTCACGCGCGTGTAGTCAAATAACTAATCTACCAAGGTAGGCTAGATTGTATTCTACTCGAGGTCTCTTCTTCTTGTCTACTCAAATATGTTGGCAAATTACTCAGGTTTAAACAGGTTGTGCGTGGTGTGAGTTCCACGACTTCTAATCTAATAAAGCAGGAAAATAAAATACAGAAAGATTAAAAGGTTGACTAACGAGAAGATAGACGAGCTTAGATTTTGAATCCCCCTTAGATCACCAAGGCAACGGCAATCACAAGACCAGCATTTTCAATTCTAATTCAATCGGTTTCTATACACCACCATAACTCTTGACCCTTATGTTTAAGGCTGGCGAACGTTCGCTCTATCCGATCTAGCTACCAAGATTAATTAGTTGCCCGGGTACGGTCGCCTCTCACGATGACTAAACTAACTGGTGGAATTACTAACGATTTATGAGTTACTCTTGAAGCGGATTAACCCTAACTGATTCCTACGAAAGGCACACTCCAATGAATAGGTTAACTGGTTGAATTGATATTTTAAAGAGAGGTGAGCGTTCGCTTCTATCCTCAACTTAACAAGAATCTAAACTAGGTGATCAAGGAAGACAAGTTTATGCGTCAAAGCAGGGAAGCTGTCTGGCGACTAACCCTAGCTTGCATAAACCTAATCTAGGCGACCAACCAGAAGAGAAACATAAACAATGAAGAACAAAACAACCATGCAAAGAGAAACTGATTGAACTTCAAATCTAATTACCGCCAATCCGTGACCGCTTTAAAGCCCTGGGTCACTTAGGGTTCATCTAATCTAAGCTCTACAAGTTTAGCTACTCATAACGATAACAGAAGAATCAAAGGCAACAAAGGAAATCATCATACAAAGGAAGAACCGATAAGAACTGAAAAACCTAATTCTAACGACTCCGACGAAGCTTCAATCTCCTGGATCTTCAACATTAAGCTCCGAGCTCTCCGAGATGGAAGGATGGCGTCACGATCTCTCCACGGATCTTCGAACTCTCTAAACTCTATCTATCGACCCTAGAGTCGGCTGACTCTCAAAAGTCTGATTTGTGAATAGTTGTTGGAATAATCCTCGTCCCTCTCCTTGTAGCCGCTGCTTCTGTTTAAATAGGGAAGATTATGATTTTCCAACCCAGCCGCGGAAAAGGAAAGAGTTTTCGGTGAAAACTTAAGCAGTTTTCGCTAAAAACTGCAGTTGAATCCTCCTGTGTGTATTTCTTCAATAGTTTTTGGCGAAGACTTTAAGTTTTCACCGAAAACATTAGCTGAATCTACATTGGGTTTCTTCTTGGATTTTCACCAAAAACTATGAAAGTTTTCGCTGAAATATTCAGTGTAAAGTTGCTGACTTCGCCTGTGAGTTCCTTAAGGTATTTTCGCCGAAAACAGTGTAGTATTTTCGGCGAAAACATTGTGCTGGGTAGTTGGATCTTCGGTTCTGACTCCGGTTTGATTCTGGTTCACTCCTTGAGGTCTTGAATACGTCTGTGGCTACGTAAATGATGGCAAAAACTTGTGCTATCACAAAAACACTAGAAAACCATCAAATAGACCCAAAAAGGGCCAAAGTAACCAAATCGGTATGAAATAGAGTAGTTGAGTGAATATTCACTATTCTACCCCTAAAACCACGTTTCAAGCAAGGAAATGTTGCTTGAATGAGGCTGAAAATCACGTCAAATCGAGTGTCATCATTAAACCTGAATAATTTGCCAACATATTTGAGTAGACAAGAAGAAGAGACCTCGAGTAGAATACAATCTAGTCTACCTTGGTAGATTAGTTATTTGATACCGCTAAAACTGCAGCTATCAGTGACCTCTTTTTTCCGCTCTTAGTTGTCGATGATGCACGTCCGTGTTGAGGATGAGTTTAAACGTGGGTTCTTGCAACTATAGAAGGCCAGTAAGTTGTTCGCCAATGAGAAGGCTGATCTGGAGGTTTTGCTTAAGGGCCTTCAGGCTGAGAACGCCCAATAGCAAACAGAGCAGCAGAAGCTGAAGGAGGAGCTGGACGCTCAGCAGCAGGGGGTGGCGGAATCGGTCTCTCAGTGGACCGGTCAGGTGGATGAGTTGGAGGGATCATTGGGGGAGTCCCAACGTCGGGTTGCGATACTGGGGGCTGAGAAGAGGAAGCTCAAGGAGGAGGTGGTTGGGTGCTCAGCTTGGACTATGAACGCGGTCATGGTCGCTCTTCGTCATTAGCTTCGGCGTTCCCACCCTGACTTGGGATGGGACTAAATGGAGGCCTATTGGGAGGCGCTGGAGGCTGTGCTGGTTTACACCCATGGCCAGGAGCCTACCGACTCTAGGCCGCCTTGTGATAGAGATGCCATTGGGGTGGAGGTTGTCAGCCTCCTTACTCCTGAGCTTGATTGGCTCAAGCATGCGGCCAGTTCATCGGCTACGATTAATGGCGTCGAGAGGGACCTTGGCGTCGAAGCCTTGATGGCGTTGGATGCTGGAGAGCTTGCAGCTTCTGGTGGGCTGCTCGCTTAATCTGCTTTGGCCTCTTCTTCACTCTCTTTTTGGCCCCTCAGCCTTTCTTCTCAGCATCTTGAAGCTTTGGTGATGTCTAATTTTGTCTCCTTCCTTATCAGATGTACCTTTTTCCAGTACTTTACTTTCTTTTTTTATAACACTTGGACAAGTTCGCTGCACCTTTGTTTATGGCATTTAAATGTATGGCGATTCTTTAATTATGCGAGCGTTTACCCTCTTTTCTTTGTTTTTCTCTGCTGATGGGTCTGTCTTTGCTCGCAGGAGTTAATGAGTTCTTTTGGCGTTTTGAGGAATGGAAGTGTTCATTTCACATAGAAAGTTTGAACACTTCCCCAGCGTTTAGTCCACTCTTTGGAGGGGAGTTAGTCTTTCGCTGGGAAAGGTATACTCAGTCCCTCCGGCGTTTTGGAGATCTGATGTACCTTTCACAGAGAAAGTTTGAACACCATCACAACATTTAGTTCGCTCTTCGGAGGCGAGTTTGTGGTTCACTAGGAAAGGTATACTTGATGACGCTAAATTTATAGTGTTTATCTTCCCATATTAAACTACATTTTACACCCATTGATGCAATTATGATGAGTATTTGGTGTAAATGTGCTACCTATGGGATTCTCGGCTCCAAGTGCGTACGTTGTCCATATGTTGTCTATTTTTACCTTGTTTGTGAGTTTTTTTGTTGAGCCTCAAGGTAACCACATTGTAGAGGACTCTCTCACGATTCCAGCGCTTTAAACGGGGACCAATTTGGAGTTCGGACGGAGCAGAATTGCCAAAATAAGAAGCTAAAATTACTTTTTCCCAGTTTTTTGGCTTTGGACGGATTTTTGGAATTTAAAACCCCAAAAGAGGCATTATACATGTATTATTTGATTGAGAGATTTTTCCACGACCTAATGATAGTTGAGAGCTTATTTCAAAGAAATTGGAGAGATTCTGACGCTATCAATCCATCCCGGAAGACGCTCGGAGCTAGGAATTGAAGATTCTTTAGATTGAAGCTTCACGGAATCATCCGAAATTAGGTTTTTCATATTTACTTCTGTTCTTCCTTTGTTTTAAGATGAATTCTTTTGTCATCTTTGAATCTTGTTTGTTAGATATGAGTAGCTAAACTCTTATAGCTTAGATTAGATGAACCCTAAGTGACCCGGTACTTTAAAGCCGTCACGGATTGACGATAATTAGATCTTAATTCAGACAGTTTCTTATTCATAATTGATTTGTTCTTAATCTACGAATCTTTTCTAGCTTGATCACCTAGAATATTTTCCTATTCAAATAAGGATAGTTGGCGAACGCCCGCCTTGTTTTAGAACCTCAAATCAATTAATTAACCTATTCAATGGATTATGCTTTTCGAAGGAACCGTCTAGAGCAACTCAATAAAATCAATCAGGTTCACCAGTTAGTTATCCGTTGCAGAAGTGAACGCATGGACGGTTAATTAATCTTGGTAGTTAGTTCCGATAGAGAGAACGTTTGCGGACTTAGACCTAAGGGTAAGGAGTTGTGATGTTGTCTAAGAACTGATTGATTAGGATTGAAAGTCGTCGGTTTTGTGATCGTCAATGTCTTAGTAATCTTAGGGGGATTCGAGTCTAAGATTTTGTCTGTCAATCGTTTCAACCTTAATCAATCAATATGTCTTTTAAATTTCAATTTCAATTTCCTTGCTTAATAGTTTAGGAGTCGTTGAACTCACACCACGCAACTTGAATTTAAACCCAAATAATTTGCCAATTCCTTTGAGTACACAATTGGAAGAAACCCGCGGAATACGATATATCCTACTTTCGTGGGATAATTATTTGATACCCTGTTTTACACGTTATCAAATTGGCACCGTTGTTGGGGACTCTTCTTAATTGTTTGAAAGAGGAGTTGACATTTATTCTTCTACTTTCCATCTTTTTCACAATCCATCACACACTTTGATTTTACACTAGTTGTTCTTGTTTTTGTTGACTTGTAGGTTGAATGCAGGTATATGAAACGTCCATCTACTCGTTCTCAGCTCAAATCTGTCAAGCCTAAGAGCTCAGACATCCTGGACAGTTCTTTACCGACAAAGCAACAGCAGTCAAAGAAACACGTGAGGAGTTGAAGGAGAACTCCTCTTCTTCGCCTACACCGTCCATTCATTCATACTCACCACCACCATCTCCTAGAATGAATCTGCCACCACCACGCATCATGGCGGATTACAATAAGCCGAGCACGACTAGTGTTCGGGCAAGCATCGCTGTGCCAATCAATGATGTAGATCCCGACTATGAGATTAAAATCCCCTTCATATGAATGATCTCTAGGGATGTCTAGTTTGAAGGAAAGTCGCATGACAATCCATGCACTCATCTGGCGGACTTCCTTTCCATGTGTGAAACATTCAAGAGTGGGAACCTCGACAAGAATATTCTATGCTTGTGAGCTTTCCCATTCTCTCTCAGAGGTGCCGCCAAGCCACCCGATCACTATACTGTAACATCCCAACCTTTTCTGACAAGATATTGTCCGCTTTGGGCCCACCCCCTCACAGATTTGTTTTTGGGTGTTGGTGAGATTCGAATCCATGACCTCCTCCTCTCAAGATCAAACCCCCACCACTACGCCACAAAATGCGTCATGTCAGTTAAGGATGAACCATTTCACATAGCCCATGGATCTCCCCCGTGCTTTGTCGATGTGGGATTTTCCTAGGATGTCACATACACCCCCCCTCAGGGACTCAATGTCCTTGTTGAGGTTTGCCCCACCATGGTTCAAGAGGGACGGGGAGAGGCTCTAATACCACTTCTAACATCCCAACCTTTTTTACAAGATATTGTCCGCTCTGGGCCCATCCCTCACGGATTTGTTTTTGGGCGTTGGTGGGATTCAAACCCATGACCTCCTCCTCTCAAGATCAAACCCCCACCACTACGCCACAAAACGCGTCATGCCAAATAAAGATGAACCATCCCACATAGCCCATGGATCTCCCACGTGCTTTGTCGATGTGAGATTTTCCTAGAATAGTTCCCGCCATCCAGAACCATGGCCTACAAAGACAGCATTGCTAGGTTCAGACAAAAGGATGGAATGAGCTTATATGATGATTGGAATGAATTCCAAGAACTTCTCTACAACTGTCCTCACCATGGGTTGGAGCAAAGACAACTAGCTGAGATCTTCGCTCGTGGAATGAATGACGAATCGGCCAAGTGGGTTAACTCTTTGGCTCAAGAAGATTGCACCACCCTCACCCCAGAAGCCACTCTCCTTCACTTTGCTAGCTGCGCCTCCAAGTCCATAAATTGGGAGAGGCAATCTGAAGGATCCAAGTACTAGCTAGGCCTAGAAGAACAAATTAAAGATGAAGTACAGAAGCACATGAAGAAAGTTGGCACACCCATCAATCCTACTTTAGTTCTTGTCTTCATTGCCGATTGTGAATGGTGTGGAGCATGTGCTCACAATGGAGGAAGTTGTCAGAACTTCGGTAAAAGTAGATGTATGGTTTGTAGATGAAGTGAATTTTGTTGGTCAAGGCTTCACCAACAATAAAAAAAGGCTACTCCGACTACCATCAGTTCAAACAACCTCAACAACAGCAGCAACAAGAAAGCTTCCAAGAGCGTCCTCCATACAATTCTGGCGTGAATAAGAATTAGAATAATCAACCATCTGGGTCGTTTCAAGATTAGAAGGTGGGATCACCTAAGTGGAGCTTACCAACCACCTCGCCCAAACTAGGGTAATTATGGTACAGCATCTGGCAATTGCCAGAATCAGTACTTCAACAACAGTTACCAAGGACCACCTGGGTTCACCGGAGGACAGCAACTTCAATGGTCAGTGCCACAAAACACTAGGGAGAGCAAGATAGATAAGAATCTCGACCTAATCATAACAAGGCTTGATGACCACGATGCACAGTTCAAAGCTCAAGCCGCCTTGAATCGTCAGCATCCTCTCCAGTGGTCGTCATTTACATAACCAGACAGATCCGAACCCCAAGAAGGAGTATATCAAGGCCACATCTACAAGAAGTAACAAACAACAAGCTGGTCCGACAGCCCCCGATCCGGTCATGGTTCCTGATGACATAGCCATTGACATGCCAAAGACCGAGGAAGAAGATACAGAAGAAGAAGAGGAGGTGACTGCCCCGCCTCCTCCAACACCAACTCCTACGCCACCTCTCCCCCCATATCAGCCTAGGATCTTGTTTCCTTAGACAATGAAGCCAAGTACCTTCGACCCCAAATTCAAGAAGCGGTACTCATACTTTGAGAACACGATGTTCAATATACGACTGACTGATACCACAGAGATGAAACCACAGCTAGAAAAAGTCATGAAGGAACCTGCGGAGAACAAGAAGAAGGGAGAGGTGTCTTCCGTCTCCCTTAATGAGGAGTGATCAACCGTCCTCTGCCACTCGCCATCCATACCTCCCCCAACTAAGTGTCGCAATCCTGGTTCTTTTACTTTACCTTGCACTATCAATGTTATTAAATTTGATCATAGCTTAGCTGATTTAGGTGCTTCTATCAATGTCATGCCTACTTGCTCATACGAAAAATTGAACCTAGGTGAATTGAAACCAATTAGTTTGTACTTAGTGTTAGCTGATAGATCTGTTAAAGGATAGTGTGACATTCCGCCTTAAGGATGATATGAAATATTCTGCTAAGAAAGATGCACATTGTTTATCCATTGATACTGTGGAGTTCATTTTGGCCAACTCTAGCACTAATGACAATTCTAGCGTTTCTTCAAAGATGTGTTTGTCAGGACTTGAGCAGATTATCCATTCAAAGAACGAGCCTCTGGTGTAGAAGACAAGGAAAAAGGAGGAACAGAAGGCACCCACTACTGGAACTCGACGAATTGAAAATCATAGGGTCGTGAAGGATGAGTATAAAGTTGGGGTGGAAATCGGTTTTCAGTTCATCCGGTTTAACTGGGACCGAACCGGTCAACCCCGGGTACCGGTCACCCGAAAACCGGTGGCTGGAGCAATGCCGGTGTAAGAATCTGGCCAGATGCGGTTATTTGGTTTTTTTGGTTAATTGGTCAGTTAACCAGAAGTAACCGGTGATATCCGCTATGGAATTTCCCGTACGGTTGAAGGATGATGATTGGATAAAAATAATAAAAGCGTTTGTTATTTTTTAAAACGCAAAACCCTAAACAAGTTTGAAACTCTGAAAAACCGATCTGCTGCACAACCCCGCCCCCTGCACAAAAATTCAGGTCTGCTGCAAAAAAACGTCTTGTCATCTTCTCGGTTGTTGTGTGCTTTATTAGCTGCATTGTCGTCAGTACTCATTCAATGAATATAGTATTAATCTATTGTCTATTGTACTTCATTGTAATAGTATTAATCTATTGTCTAAAGTCATGCTAATTTAGTAATATGAAAATGAGTTAAGAATGCAATAAGCTAAATAATATTCAGTGATTATTGAGTTAACATATTACGCACTTGTCATATTGTACAGATGCCTAATAATAGTCAACCACGGCGTCAAAAAAAAGAAGAGACGAGTTGGTGATGCTAGACTTGGTGTTAACGCAACAACTCCAACACTAGTAGCACCTCCTCTAAATCCAGCACCTCAACAACAACCAGCTGCACCAGTACCGACTATACCAAATGGGGGAGAGGGGCGACCTAAAAAATCATATAAGAAGAGATCTCCTTGGTGGGCAGAGTTTACGCCATTTCAAGATGAGAATGGAGAGCACAGGGCTCAATGCTTATTTTGTCCGACAATTCTCAAAGCTGATCCTGGACATAACAGTACGACTTCTCTTAAAAATCATACTCTGATGTGTAGGAAGAAAAGAGCTGAAAGGGACGGTCAAATGCATCTACAGTTTGTGCCTAGTTTAGATGATGAAAAAACTCGAAGGGTAGCTAATTGGAGATTTAATCAAGATTTGGTTAGACAAGCTGTTGCAGCAATGATTATGTTGGATGAGCTACCGTTCGTCGAACATGTAGGGTTTAAGAGGTTGATGGAAATTGCATGTCTTATGTCTGATATGCCATCTAGGAAAACCGTACGGGCAGATTGTTTGAAGATGTTTCTACAGAAGAAGACGAATTTGCAAGAGTATTTCCTTTCAAGGTATGTTGGGAGGGTTTGCATTACTACTTATTGTTGGACTTCTATTCAGAATATCAACTATATGTGCATTACTGCTCACTTCATTGATGTTGATTGGAAACTGAATAAGAAGATATTGAGTTTCTGTGAAATAAAAAGTCATAGAGGAGTTGACATTGCTGATTCAGTAGCAGACTGCTTGGAGAAATGGAATCTGAAGAATGTGTTTTGCATCACCACGGATAACACTACTGCTAATGATATATCAATTACACATTTAAGGGATAAGTTTCAGACTTGGGAAGGTAGTATTCTTGGTAATAATTTTCTGCATATGCGGTGTGTTACACACATATTGAATCTTGTTGTTACTGATGGTGATGACACTCGATTTGACGTGATTATCAGCCTCATTTAAGCGACATTTTCTTGCTTAAGACATGGTTTTTAGGGTAGAATAACGAATATTCAATCAATTGCTCTATCTCGTGCCATTTGTGTTACTTTGGCCCGTTTCGGGTCTATTTGATGGTTTTCTAGTGTTTCTATGTTAGCACAGGTTTTTGCCGTCAAATAAGTAGCCAAGGACGTGTCTAAGGCGTTGGAACCTCGAGGAATCGCACCGGAATCGATCCAAGGAGTCTATCAAGTCGAACCAAACCCTGCCCCATTTTACACTGAAGTTTTCGACAAAAAACCCTTGGAGTTTTCGGCGAAAACTCAAGCACAAATCGGATGATGTCAACCAAGGAGACTTTTCGGCGAAAACACCAAGTTTTCGCCGAGAACTCGGCGTCCGAAAATCACAGGAGAATTCAGCCGACGATCAACCCAATTACAAAGAGATTTTCGCCAAAAATTCCTTCATATTTTCGGTGAAAATTCCAGGCAAAAATCGGCAGTATTATGGTTAAGTATAAATACTTAACCGGCGGCCCTAAATCAGATATACTTATTTTTTACCGCAGAATACCAAAAATACTTCAGAATTATCCTGAGTTCTGGAGCAGAGAGTTAGAGTTTGAAGAGCCAGGAAGAGATCGTGATGCCATCCCTTCCATCTCGAAGACTCGCAGCTAGGATTGCAGTTTACCGAAGATCAAAGTTCTGCCGGAGTCGTCTTAATTAGGTTTTTCAGATCCTTTTCTGTTCTTCCTCTGTTCAAGATGAACTCTATCTTTGTCTTTGATTCTTTTGTGAAAAACAGGAGTAGCTAAACTCTTAGAGCTTAGACTAGATGAACCCTAAGTGACCCAGTGTTTTAAAGCGATCACAGATCGGTGGTGATTAGATTCAAAGTTCAATCAGTTTCTCTTTCATGTTTGATTTGTTCTTCATTGTTCATGTTTCTTGTCTGGATTGATCACCTAGATTAGAATCTTGTTAAGCTAAGGATAGAAGCGAACGCTCACCTTACTTTAAAACATCAAATCAAACAATTAACCTAATCATTGGAGTGTGCCTTTCGTAGGAACCAGTTAGGGTTAATCCACTGCAAGAGTAACTCATAAATCAGTAGTAATTGCATCAGTTAAGTTAAGTCGTTCCGAGAGGCGATCGTACCCGGGCGGCTAATTAATCTTGCTAGCTAGATCAGCGAACGTTCAACAGTCTTAAACCTAAGGGTAAGGAGTTATGGTGGTGTCTTAGAATTGATTGAACGAGAATCGAAATCCGCTGATCTGTTGATTGCCAATGCTCTGGTGAACGAAGGGTGATTCAAAGTCTGAGCTTGTCCGCTATCTTTGTTTTCAACCAATCTTTCAATTTGTTTTCAGTTTTAATTTTTAATTTCCGTGCATTTCTTAGAATTAGAAGTCGTGGAACTCACACCACGCACGAAGTGTTTAAACTTGAATAACTTGCCTTTATATTTGAGTAAACGATCATTAGAAGACCCGTGGAGTACGATCTACCCTAGCTTTCTAAGCTTGGTAGTTATTTGATAACCCGCTCTACGATTACGGTTCATCAAATTGGCACCATTGCCGGGGACTCCTTTTGATTGTTCGAAAGAAGAACTAGCATCTTATTCTTCTACTTTCCATCTTTCATCTTTCCATCCACTTCGATTTTACACTGGTTTTGTTTGTTTTTGTTATTTGTAGGTTGTTCACAGGTGTATGCATCGCCGCCCTTGGACTCGCTCCCAAACTGACAAGGCTAAGAGTGTAGAGAGACCAGGCAGTTCTGCTCCACCTCGACAATCACAGATTCCAAGGAGAGGCAGAATCAATCCACTTCCATCCGTCACTCCAATCATGATCGAGGAACTGAAGGAGAGTTCCTCATCTTCATCTTCACCGTCATCTTCATCCGCTTCATACACCGAGTCACTTTCACCTCCTCCATCTCCTACCATGGATGATCAGTTACCACCACCAGGCGGTCAACCACCACCAGTTGCACAGAAGACTCTAGCTGACTACAACAAGCCGAGCGCGACTAACGTTCGATCTTCCATTTCCGTGCCGCGCATTGAAGGAGATCCTGACTATGAGATCAAGATTCCATTCTTGACTATGATCTCTAGGGATCTACAGCTTGAAGGCAGGCCACTAGACAATCCATGCACACATCTGGTGAATTTCCTGGATCTCTGCAGCACTTTCAAGAACGGAAATCTCGACAAGAACACTCTTTGCTTGAGAGCTTTCCCGTTCTCTCTGAAAGGCGCAGCTAAGAGGTGGCTTACTGGCAAACCTCCTGGCTACTATACCGACTGGGAGACTCTTGCTCAAGACTTCGTCGAAGAGTACTTCCCTCCTGCCAGAACAACAGCCATCAAGGACAGCATCGCCAGATTCTCCCAGAAGGAAGGCGTAAGCTTATATGATACTTGGAATCAATTCCAAGAACTTCTCTACAACTGTTCGCATCACGGTTTCGAGTAGAGGCAGTTAGCTGAAATCTTTGCTCGAGGTCTTCGAGAAGAATCTGCCAAATGGGTCAATTCCCTAGCTGAAGGGGATTGCACTACACTCACACCTGAAGCTGCTCTTCTTCATTTCGCAAACTGTGCTTCTAAGTCAAGGAACTGGGAACGACAATCTGAAGGATCAAGAAGCAAGCTCGATCTCGAAGCTACTATCAAGGCAGATGTAGAGAAGCATCTGAAGAAGTCTACCACACCAATCAAGCCGCTGGCAGCCGCTGTCTATGTTGCCGATTGCGAGTGGTGTGGAGCTTGTGCGCATAATGGAGGCCGATGCCAGAATTTTGGTAAGACAGAAGTCTGGTCCGCCGAAGAAGTCAATTTTGTTCAACAAGGCTTCAACAACAATCAGAATGGTTATGTTGGCTACCGCAACTTCAGGCAGCAAGGGAACTATCAAGACAGACCTCCCTACAATGCTGGCACCAACCATAACCTGAACCAGAACAACCGCCCAGCTGGTCCAACTCAGGATCAGAAGCCTAACCATCCGTCGGGAGGTGTCTACCAGCCGCCACACCGTAATCCGGGTAACTATGGAACTGCTCCTGGCAATCGCCATAATCAATATTTGAATAATACCTACACAGGGCAGCAGCACCAGAAGGAGAACAACGTCAGTGACCTTTACAAGAAGCTCAGTCAGATCATTACCAGACTTGACGATCACGACAGTCAGTTCAAGGCTCAAGCTCTTCTCAACCAAGAACAGATCGCATCCGGTCAAATAATTGAGCAGGCAGTGAACCACATCTCGAGCATGCTAGCATCTGGTCGACCATTTGGCCAACTTCCGAGCCAGACAGAGCCAAATCCGAGAAAGGAGCAAGCCAAGATGGTAACTGTTCAAGATTTTAGAAGCTCATCTACTAATGCTTCTTCTGATTTATGCAGGATCCCTGAAACTCCGGAGAAGAAGGAAGCACAGAAAGTGGCGCCTAAGGAGTATGATCCTCCTCTTGCTCCGTACTATGTGAAGCCTCCTTTTCCAAGAGCATTGCTACCAAATGCAAGGATCGAGACTGGCATGAAGGGAAATAAAGAAACGGTACCCTGCCGCTCGTAGCAAGAAACCTTCCTCTCCATATCCAGCTAAGTGTTCTGATCCCGGTTCTTTCACTTTACCTCTTGTCATTAATGATATTGAGATAGAACTTGTTTGGTTGATCTGGGCGCGTCTGTTAATGTTATGCCTATGAGTCTGTATGAGAAACTGAATTTAGGCGAACTTAAACCGACTAGCATACAACTTGTCTTTGCTGATAGATCGTTGAAAACCCCTAGAGGAGAGATAAAAGACGTTGTTACTAAATGTGATCCTTTCACGTTCTTAGCTGACTATGTGATCATTGATACTAGTGAAGAAGATTCTACCATTCTTATAGGTCGACCTTTCATGGCAACATCCGGAATGCAAATCA
Organism: Linum lewisii; assembly: GCA_034768395.1. Lineage (NCBI taxonomy): Eukaryota > Viridiplantae > Streptophyta > Magnoliopsida > Malpighiales > Linaceae > Linum > Linum lewisii. Next base: position 52,180,241 of record CM068297.1, read on the forward strand.
ATGTTCCGAATGGTTCTTTGACTTTGAGGGTTGGTAAGGAAACGATAACATTCCGTCTTAAGGACGGTATGAAATATGCTCCTAGGAATGAAAAATCTCACTGTCTAGCTATTGAAACTGTGGAGTTGACTCCGGTCAACTCTGTTACTGACATCTCTTCTAGTGTTCCTAGATCAATTGTTGTTGCAGGTGTTGAACAGATTACAAAGCAGAAGCAAAAATCTGCTGTTCAGAAGCCGCCAAAGAAGAAGGAACTGAAAGCCTCTTCTTCACCGCCGAGCAAAGAACCTGGCAGGCCCCGAGGGAAGAACAAGAAGACAAAGACTTAGATGGTCTGGAGACCAGTTGTGTCGCCACCATCATCCGAGCCAGCTGCACCGCCAATTCGTTCCAAGCTACCGGCGCCGGAACAAGTATTGAAGAAGAACAAGTATTGACGATCACCGATTCTGGTGACACAGAGCAGGAGGATAAAGAGAAGACGAAGCCGATCATTCTCATTCCTTCAACCGTCTTCTTTGTGGAGGATGACCCCTCGACAGAGCTATTTGGTCCATTCAAGATCACTGATCACCTTCCGATGGACGTACCAAGCTCTTACACGCTAACGGGAAGAAATTTATGCTTAACGGAGATGCCTTGAAGCTCTACTTCATGAACTCCGATGCTAGCATTAAGGAGAACCTGAGTTGGGATGTCTCCTAATACCATCCAGGTATCGTCCAGCTCAAGGACGTTAATAAAAGAGCGCTTCGTGGGAGGCAACCCACGGCTGGAGTCAGTTTTTCATTTGTGTCAACTTAGTGTTTTAGAGTTGGTTCGGGGAGCCAAAAGTGTCAGTTTGTTTGATTTCTTATTTTTCTTGTGTAGTCTGTGTGTCATCGTTTCAATCGCAAGTCGTTTGAGGTTGTTCCGATTTTTGTGGATTTAATTGTGATTTTCTGAAGTTTGTCGGGATTGCGAAAATATTTTCAATCGTACAGGTCAAAATTTTCGGCGAAAACTGTCCAAATTTTCAGCGAAACTTCCTTTGAAATTCCACTGTGTTTTCCAGACGATTTTAGTTAAAATTTTTGGCAAAAAATTCCTTGAGTTTTCGGCAAAAATGTATTTGAAAACCGGTAGACCATTTTGCCTTGGGTTTTCGGCAAAAAATTGCACAAATTTTCGCCGAAAACTCGAGTGAAAATCAAGCAATCTTTTCCCCTTATTTTCCCGATTTCTCTCTCTCTCCCCCTCACTTCTTTCATTTTCGAAAATAGCTCAGAAAACCTCCCCTGTTTAAAAACCCGCCGACCAAACCAGCCGCCGCCGCCGTCGGCGATAGCCACCACACGCTTCCCCTCTCTCTTACGGTCATTTTGAGCCGTAGATCGTCCGAATCGGAGCTCTCGAGCTCCCGTTCAGCCAAACCCTAGTTTTTCAAGTTTTTCCCCGATTTCTCTTTCTCCGTTCATTTTCAGCACCCATGGCTTCAAGGTAAATTGTAGAACTTTTCATTCCGAATCTTTTGACATGTTGAATGCTGAATTTCGTCAGGGTTGACTTTCGGTTGACTTTTCGGTTTACCTCGATTTGCGTGCCGACTGATTTCGTGTGAACTAGGTTAGCTGAATTCTTTGGACTGATCTAGCACACTTAGGGAGAATTGTGTTGAATTTTAATGTCATTCGATCATGTGTTGCTATGCTTAAGATTGATTATGTGCGGTGTTGACTTTTGTGAAATGTTGGTTTGACCATGAATTATCTATGCTTGTTTGGCTGCCATAAATGTTCATTCACGTTCATATGACTGTGCTTGCCATCTGAGTTATTGATTATGCCGTCATTTCCCGCTTTGAGATAGTCTTGCCATGATTAGGGTTCAATGTGCTTTTATATTGACTTTTTGAATGTCGGTTTGACTTCTGAACTCTGATTGTGATGATTCCATTCTGGCTGTTCCTAAGCATGTGTTGTAATTGTCTGTGATTACAAGTTAATCTGCTTTGCTTACCCCTACTCGGTTTTCCTCATTTCTTTGTGAAATTGAGTTTTTCTACTAAGTGTGGGGTAGGGTTTTAGTTTGACTAACCTGGTTTATTTTCTTGCTTAGGAATGTAACTCATGAGCGTAGGACCAAGCAGAGACTTGACATCGCCTCTAGCTCCCGAGCCGCCGCTCCCGTCAGTCCAGCTGTCCACGGTCCTCCACCTGCTTTCCCTGACCGTGTTGGTTACCACGCCACTGTTGCTCGCCTACCCAGTACTACTTCGAGCGCTACCAGAGGCTCGAGCGTGTTCCCGGAGCTGACGTTCGTCCATTATCCATGGACTCACTCTTCGAGCACGATGAGGACTGGCACCAGAATGTGCTCGATGCATTGGTACCGGCGGGACTGCTGGAGCTGACCACGCTAGCTGCTGACTTCCCAGACGTCGCTCTCCAGGAGTTTTGGGCGACATTCGATCTGGACGAGCACAAAAGGAGGCAACACAAGAAGGTCATCACCTTCTATCTGGGCGGGGTGCACAGGACACTCACCTATGATGAGTTTGCAGCTCATCTCGGGATCCCTCGCGAGCGTTACGAGGGTCATCACCTCGGCTAGCAGAACAATGATGGCGATGGAGAGGAGTACGATGCGCTCTGGAGCCACATGACTGGAGTGCCCGGCGATCGTACCACGAAGCATAATTCAGTTAAGTCCCTCTCTCACCCTCTCTATAAATTCATTCACATGGTTTGGTGTCGTTCTCTTTTGTTTGCTCCAGAGAAGGACCGCCACCATATCAGCCGAGAGGAGCTTCTTCTTCATCGCGCCATCCGGGAGAGTTATCCTCTTCATCCCAGATGGGTGCTTGCACGCTTACTCCGCCAGAAGACTCAGAGGTCGAGGCCACCTCGCTCACTCCTGGGAGGCAACTTTGTCGGCCGACTCATCATCTCCTTCGGTCTCAGCCAAGAATATGGCTCGGGCGTCCCACGATGCAGAGTACACACCGTCAGAGGTGATTTGGCGGTCGAGTACGACCTCGAGCTGGACCTCAGTCCCCAGGTAGCAGCAGATCCTCCCCTCCAGCATATGGAAGAGTCGGAGGAAGAAGATGATGCTGAGGAGCAGCAGCCCCAGCCAGAGGTGAGATACCATGATCATATACCCTCGCCACAGCATGAGGCAGGGTATGCACGCCAGTCGCCGCCGCCCATTCCAGATCCATATCAGGCACCTCACCCTCAGCACCGACCGCATCCCGCGGATGTTGGAGAGCTGTATGAGCGACTCCAGGAGTGGCGCATCAATGACAACGCCGCTCAGGAGGCGAGATGGATTATTATGCATCAACACATGCACCGCTCCGACGAGCGGTATGAGGCACAGCTGGCGTGGCAACGTCGGGTCGGCGACGGCCCTCCACCTTCACTCCCCGACACCCCTGACCAGCCATGATCGGGTGGTGTCCTTTTCCTTGTACTTTCTTTTTATTTCTTCTTTTCGGATCTCGATCCAACTTTTTTCTGTGTGGATCCGGGACACTTGTCCCGGTTTCCTTTTTATCTTTCATTTGTGTTTGTTTTGCAGGCAGTTGGGAGATTCCCTTGTCTTCTCTTTGGTAGATTGCCTCTGCTCCGAGGATCCGTGCTCATTCCCTACGCCAACCATCTCGGTTCAGGTTCTTCTACTTCACTCTGAACTCTAGATTTAGTCCTGTGAGGACACAGTCCGATTTAAGTGTGGGGTAGGATGCTAGAGAACCTTGCATGAACTTGATTGCCCTTGATTGTGTTTTTGTGTGACTCGTGATTCATGTCCAGTCTCTCTAGCATTAGAATGGCACAGTTCTTGATTTTTGACGTTAAGTTGTTGTTCAATCTTTCACAATGATGCTTAGACTGCTTAACCTAGAACTTGAGAACCAACGTGTTTACTTTGATGCTAAATTGCCTGGTCAGAACAGAATTTTTAAAATCACACTTGTAGTTTGTAGCCTTGATTGCATGAAAATGACCGAATCCGACTAGCAAACCAATTGTGAGCTTTTGATCCATTGCACGTAACTTGCAATTTCAATTCTTTTTTAGTAATTTTCTAATTGCTTGAATGAGTTAGAATTTGCATGAGACCTACTCGAGACCACACGACGACACGAGTTCTAGAATGATAGGGGCACCTAGATTCAGCTACTAAGCCAGATAGCCTACCAAACGATAAATCCATTAGGTTTAAACCCTTGAGCTTGGCCTGTTCTTTCGGTTCGATATACATTACAGCCATTTCCCATTCTTTCATTCCCCGTTGATCCCCTGTGGTTGTAGTTCTAGATTGACCTACCGGAAGTCGGTTTGTGGTAACCTGCCTATAGCCATTAAACAGGTGGTCTTAGCTATTATGTCCGAACGTGTAAACCCCTCTAGCAACTAAAAGAAAGAATCGGCACAAAGAAAAAAAATATATAATATAGAAGAAAAGAAGCAAATTTCGAAAAAAAAGAGAATGAAGAAAAATCAGAAAAAGTTCAAAAGTTTCAAGTTTAGTTCAATAAACGTTCTTCTCCCTACAAATGGAAGAACGAAGTCAAAAGAAAAGTCAGAAAAGAAAAAATGTGTGTAAAGAAAAATAAAGTGCTAGGTTGCTTGAGGGTATCATAGGACGAGCGTTCACTATTCCACTCGTGTCTGGTTAGACGGTAGGAAGCCATAGGCTCGATTCGAGGGAACTTATGACAGAATTCAGTAACAGAAAATGATTGAGAGCAGAAACACGTTCTTAAACACAGAGAGTGAGAGTTCCCCATTTACTAAATATTTCCTATGTGAGGAGTCTGGTCGGTCAGGTCAAATTCGTGCATAATTGGTTGCTATTACTCGTCGTGTGCAGTTATTAGTGAGACCAGGTTGTTTGGCTGATCAGTATGCATGTTAGGTTTCTTGTTCTAGGAATTATCTGTCTAATGATTCATTGTGTTTGATTGAGCTCCAATTTAATAAATCTTATCATTTGTGAACATGAGCATTTCTATTCAGTTTGCTTGAGGACAAACAAAAGCTTAAGTGTGGGGTATTTTGATGACACTCGATTTGACGTGATTATCAGCCTCATTTAAGCGATATTTTCTTGCTTAAGACATCGTTTTTAGGGTAGAATAACGAATATTCAATCAATTGCTCTATCTCGTGCCATTTGTGTTACTTTGGCCCGTTTCGGGTCTATTTGATGGTTTTCTAGTGTTTCTATGTTAGCACAAGTTTTTGCCGTCAAATAAGTAGCCAAGGACGTGTCTAAGGCGTTGGAACCTCGAGGAATCGCACCGGAATCGATCCAAGGAGTCTATCAAGTCGAACCAAACCCTGCCCCATTTTGCACTGAAGTTTTCGGCGAAAACTCAAGCACAAATTGGCTGATGTCCACCAAGGAGACTTTTCGGTGAAAACACCAAGTTTTTGCCGAGAACCCGGCGTCCGAAAATCACAGGAGAATTCAGCCGGCGATCAACCCATTTACAAAGAGATTTTTGCCAAAAATTCCTTCATATTTTCAGCGAAAATTCCAGGAAAAAATCGGCAGTATTAGGGTTAAGTATAAATACTTAACCGGCGGCCCTAAATCAGATATACTTATTTTTTACCACAGAATACCAAAAATACTTCAGAATTCTCCCGAGTTCTGGAGCAGAGAGTTAGAGTTTGAAGAGCCAGGAAGAGATCGTGACGCCATCCCTTCCATCTCGAAGACTCAGAGCTAGGATTGCAGTTTATCGAAGATTGAAGTTCTGCCGGAGTCGTCTTAATTAGGTTTTTCAGATCCTTTTCTATTCTTCCTCTGGTCAAGATGAACTCTATCTTTGTCTTTGATTATTTTGTGAAAAACATGAGTAGCTAAACTCTTAGAGCTTAGACTAGATGAACTCTAAGTGACCCAGGGTTTTAAAGCGGTCACGGATCGGTGGTGATTAGATTCAAAGTTCAATCAGTTTCTCTTTCATGTTTGATTTGTTCTTCATTGTTCATGTTTCTTGACTGGATTGATCATCTAGATTAGAATCTTGTTAAACTAAGGATAGAAGCGAACGCTCGCCTTACTTTAAAACATCAAATTAAACAATTAACCTAATCATTGGAGTGTGCCTTTCGTAGGAACCAGTTAGGGTTAATCCACTGCAAGAGTAACTCATAAATCATTAGTAATTGGACCAGTTAAGTTAAGTCGTTGCGAGAGGCGACCGTACCCGGGCGGCTAATTAATCTTGCTAGCTAGATCGGATAGAGTGAACGTTCGCCAGTCTTAAACCTAAGGGTAAGGAGTTATGGTGGTGTCTTAGAATTGATTGAACGAGAATCAAAATCCGCTGATCTGTTGATTGCCAATGCTCTGGTGAACGAAGGGGGATTCAAAGTCTGAGCTTGTCCGTCATCTTTGTTTTCAACCAATCTTTCAATTTGTTTTCAGTTTTAATTTTTAATTTCTGTGCATTTCTTAGAATTAGAAGTTGTGGAACTCACACCACGCATGAAGTGTTTAAACTTGAATAACTTGCCTTTATATTTGAGTAAACATCATTAGAAGACCCGTGGAATACGATCTACCCTAGCTTTCTAAGCTTGGTAGTTATTTGATAACCCGCTCTATGATTACGGTTCATCAGATGGCTTAGAGGAGGTTGACGTATCAGTAAGAAGGGTGCGTGAGGCAGTTAGATGGGTTTGTGGGTCTCCCGCTCGAATATCAACTTTTAAAGAGTGTCACTACAAAAAAAAACTCCTTTTAGCGTCGGTTGAAATGAAGGATTTTAGCATCGGTCGGTCAACAACCGACGCTAAACAGCTGACTTCGCGTTTTAGCGTCGATTATGGACCGAACGAGGCTAAAATGGGCGTGTCAACCGACGCTACAACCCGTTCATGGTTCAAATTTTTGGTTGATCCGGACGGCTAGATCAGCGTCGGTCAGCAGAAATGATTTAGCGTCGGTCATGACCGACGACGTGTAGATAACGTCGGTTACACGCGTTTTAGCGTCGGTCATCGACCGACGCTAAACAGCGAACATATAAAAACCCCAACCCAACGACAGAAATCAGTATGCACTCCCTCCCCAAAGCTTGAAGCTCTCTCAACTCACCGAATCCTCTGAAATCCTCTGAAATTGCCGGCATTCGAGCTAGGAGCTGCTGTGACACTGTTCTCATCACCCGTGCTTCCTTCACATCTACTCCTGTGTATCGGTGTAAGTTATTTAATTTTTTAATTTCTAGATTGTAATTTAAATTTCGTTTATTTTGTAGAGAATTAGAATTGTATATGTTCTGATTATTAGGATTGTAGAGAATTAGAATTGTATATGTTGTGATTATTAGAATTGTAGTGAATTGAAATTGCTGTGACTCCTAGAATAGTATTGAATTGTAGATTGTAATTTAAATTTCGTTTAGTTTCTAGATTGTATGTCATTAGCATTGTAGTGGATTGAAATAGTTATTATGATTCGTTCTAATTGTATATGTTGTGGATATTTTCTCAGTGCCCGTATCGACTAGTTATTTTCTCGTGGTTCTGTCTTCTGCCTTTTTGTCACTCACCTTGGTGTAAGGTATGCATTTCTTATCTTTTTTTTACACGTAAATTAATTGATTGTAATATGCATGTCTTATAAAAATGATTTAACTAGTATAGTAATATGTATGTTGTCAAGATTAGTCTAATTCCTAGTAATATCTATGTTTTCACTATGATCAGTTATAATTTGTTTTTTATGGTTTAATGCGAATAAAAGTATATGATTAGTGTGTTATGTGTTTTCTGTACGAATTATATGGTAGTTATAATTTATTTTTATAATGAGATTAATTAGTAGAATTGTTTGTTATTTGTAATTAATTGTTAGAATATGATTAATTTTAGAATTCATTGGTTGAGTTAGGGTTTGTTTTTAAGTTAACTAAACTCAGTAGCATATTGCTAGCTACTTCATGGTAATTTCGTACAAACACTAGCTAGTATATTATTTGCTACTACATGATTTTAAATTAATGTTATAACTTATTAGCATTTTACCTAAGTTAACTTATATATAGATTATGATCTCCACTACTGAGAATCTATTTCCTACACTAAATCAGATATCTCCTAATGGATAAATCTTGGATTAACACCCCAAGATTATCACCGGAGTACATGACTGGCTTAGAAAGCTTTCTGAATTTTGCTTTCTCCAACAACAACGACGGAGAGCAAATAGTTTGTCCATGTCCAAAATGTGGATTCAAGAAGTGGTTGTGTAGAGATGATGTGTACGAGCATTTACTCCGCAAGGCATTTCCGCCAGGATATACTGTTTGGGATCGACATGGAGAGCGTCTCTATGGATCTTCTTCTAGGACTGCACATACAATAGTGCATGGAAGTGATCATATTAGATCACTTCATTCAATGGTTAATGATGTTTTTGGTGTCGTTACTGAGGAGGTCCGCGAGACTACTACTGAAGTACTTGCTAATGAAGATGTTAATGAGGAAGGTCAAATGAACGAAGAAATTGCTATGAGCGAAGATAATGACACCAGCATCCCTGAGCCAATACAAGAGCCGGTTGATGATGACAATGTAAATTTGAGGGATTTACTAAAAGATGGAGAAATAGTACTATACGAAGGATGTAAGAAGTTCTCCAAATTATCTTTCATTCTGAGACTTTATCATATCAAGGGGATGCATAACATCAGCGATAAAGCAATATCAATGATAATTGAGTTGTTGCATGAAGCTTTTGAGTTTGCCAACATACCGCCAACAGGATATAGTGAAAAGAAAATGATCAAATGGCTTGGGCTGGGATACACGAAAATTCATGCATGTGTGAACGATTGTATGTTGTACTGGGGTAATGACATAGATGAGACGAGTTGCAAGATTTGCAAGCAATCTAGATACAAGGATGGTGGTGTTGATGATGACGTAGTTGATGGAAGCAAAGAGAAGAAACTTAAGGCATTGAAAATATATCGATACTTTCCAATAATTCCAAGGTTGCAAAGATTGTTCATGTGCCCTAGAACAGCTGAGAGTATGGTGTGGCATTCTACAGAATGAACTATTGATGGAATGTCGCGGCATCCACGAGATGGTCAAGCGTGGGTTGACTTTGACACTAGGTATCCTGAGTTTGCTTCAGATTCGAGAAATGTTAGGCTTGGTCTTGCTACTGATGGCTTTAATCCTTTTGGGAATATGAGCCTTAGTCACAGCACATGGCCAATTGTACTAATGCCATACAACCACCTCCGTGGGAATGCATGAAGTCAACAGGTATGATATTTTCTGGTATCATTCTGGGAAAGAAAGCTCCTGGAAATGATATCGATGTCTACCTACAACCTTTAGTTGATGAGCTGAAAATGTTATGGGAAGGCGTAGAAGTATACAATTCAGTGAAGAAAGAATCATTCACGTTGAGGGCAGCGCTAATGTGGACAATTAGTGATTTCCCTGGACTGAGTTTATTATCTAGGTGGAAGACTTATACAGGACAGGCTTGCCCCACTTGTAATCTAGACCAGGAGCCATTGCGTTTGGCGGGGAGTGGGAAGAATTGTTTCATAGGAAGTCGGCGTTTCTTACCTGCAGAAGATCCTTGGAGATTACAAAAATCCAAATTCAATGGTGATGTTGATTTAAGAGAGGCAACCAAACTTTTATCTGGCTCTGAAATTTTGCAGCAGGTTGAGAACATCAATGTTACTTTTGGGAAGACGAAGGAGAGTGAACTGCCTAGGAAGAAAGCTAGAGGTGATGGAGGAAACAAAAAAAAGTAGAACAATGGAAGAAGAAAAGTTGTTTCTTTCAGTTACCTTATTGGGAGTTCAATAAGTTGCGACACAATCTGGATGTTATGCACATATAGAAGAATGTGTGCGATAATATCCTGTACACTTTGATAAATGAGAAAGATCGAAGTAAGGATCACCTGAAAGCAAGGGTGGATTTGAAAATGATGAAAATCAGAAGAGAGCTTTGGCCAAGACCAGATGGGAAAACTTGTCCAGCAGCTATATACACAATGTGTAAACGGGAAATTCAAACAATGCTCGAAGCCTTGAAAGACATTGTTGTACCAAATGGATACTCAAGCAACATATCTCGTTGTGTTGATGTGGAGAACCGAAAAATATTAGGTTTGAAAACTCATGATTGTCATATATTAATGCATGAACTTCTACCATTGTCCATCCAGAATGTGTTGCCTGCACAGGTCTCATCTGTCTTAGTGGAATTATGTTCATGCCTGAAGCAATTATGCTCGAAAGTGGTTCATGCACTACAACAAAACGGCTCAACAGTGGCGTTTTTTTTTCTCCAACAGTGGAGGTTATAACTGCCACTGTTGAATATATAGTGGTGGTTGTACAACCGCCACTGTTGAAAGAAGAAACCGCCACAAAAAAGTCCGACACAAATGATGTTTATTGGCGGTCAGGAACCGCCAATAATAAACATTAGTGGTGGTTACACTGTGGAGGTTATAACTGCCACTTTTTGTTTGAATTATTTAAAAAAAATTCAAAAAATAATTCCGTCACCACCGTCGTTTACGAACTTCATGGAACAACGAGTTTCCCTCCCTCCACTGTCGTGGTAATAATAGAAATCCCCATCGTTGTAGAGGCCGAGAAGCCGTTCTCGACGGTGGTAGTAAAGCCTAATCGTGAACACGAATAAGAACACACAAGTAACAAATCATGAAAAAGAAGAAGAGTAAAATCGAATCATAAGGGTAGAGCTTCAGCTAGTCTTTGAACTCTAAGCCTTCGATCATATCCTGAAAAATCGAATCAAAATGAATAGTTTCAGTTGAGAGAGTAAAAAATGGAGATTAGATCTAGAAACAGAAAAAAAGGAAACAAACTTGAATGTGAGAGTTGAGATTTTGCTGTTCCGGTGGGGAAGCAAGCAAGGAAGAAGAAGAAGAGTAAAAGATAGAGAGAGAGGATAAAGATTTGAAAAATGAAAAAAGAAGGGGTTCTAACTGATTCTCATTGGCTGATTAGGTGTGACGGGGATTGCTAAATACATAGTGGCGATTTTTTTCTCCAATTGTGGAGGTTATAACCGCCACAATGTTAAAAATAATACATTGGAGGTTAAAACCGCCACTATGCAACCGCCACAATGGTAAATACATAGTGGCGGTTCCAAAACCGCCAGTAATGTATCTGACACCTATTGGATTCTCATTGGCTGATTAGGTGTGACGGGGATTGCTAAATACATAGTGGCGGTTTTTTTTTTCAACTGTGGAGGTTATAACCGCCACAATGTAAAAAATAATGCATTGGAGGTTAAAACCGCCACAATGGTAAATACATAGTGGCGGTTCCACAACCGCCAATAATATATCCGACACCTTTTGGATTATTTGTTGTAGTGATGTTGATGGGTTGCATACGTTACAAGAACGAATTGTGGTAGCTCTATGTCATTTGGAGATGATATTCCCCCCGTCTTTTTTCACAGTAATGGTTCATCTAGTGGTCCATCTAGTTGAAGAAGTTAGACTTGGGGGATCAGTCTATTACCGTTGGATGGACCCTATAGAAAGGTACAATATAACAATCGTACATGCATTTGTTATGCGTTTACTTTATTATTTTACTAATAACAAATTCCTTGACGAAATCATATTTCTTGGAAAGCTGAAATCTTTTGTCAGAAATCGATCCCAGCCAGAAGGTTCAACTGCAGAAGTTTGGATTTCTGAGGAGATTATTACATTCGCCTCCTTATACTACGAGATGGAGTTGAAACTCGTTTCAACCGTGGGTCTCGACTCCATGATCAAGTGAGAGATGAATCCCTTGGCATATCCAAGTTCCCTTCAATTGGACGTCATGTTGGTGACGAACACCCCTATAAGTTAAATGATATGGAATGGCTACAAGCACACCGACAAGTCCTTATAGGGGCTAACGAAGTCAGTCCTTTCCTACAGTAAGTACATTACTAAACTGCACTTATGGTATGACTATTATTCTATTTTAATTCTTCTCTATTGTATGTTAATGGGGAATTACTAGGGAGTTCCAAGCAATCACAAAACATCGATTACGAGGAAGATCAGCAGTTGAAGTTGAAAAAGTTGTGCATAGAGACTTTGTGCAATGGTTTAGGAGTCGTGTAAGTATACTATGAGTTTCATTAACCTTTGCATGATGACAACTTCTAATCATTTAGTTTGTGATACAGTATTATTTTTATTGTCATTTCACAGATACTAGATGATATCGAAGTAGTACATTCGAATAATCTAAGATTGTTGGCACGAGGACCTTCTCGACAAGCTTATCAGTTTACTGGTTACGACGTGAATGGTTATCGTTTCCATACAGTTAGTCGTGATAAGGGTCTCAGTACTCAGAATAGTGGTGTGTACGGCAGCTACGAAACTCATAATTATTCTAGCTCAGTGAACAATCGACCTCACACAAGCGAATTCGCGTACTATGGCAAGTTAGAAGACATAATTGAGCTGAATTATTATGGAGATTTCCATGTGGTATTATTCAAGTGTAAATGGGCTAACACTCACAATCCAAGGTATGTGAAGAAAGATAGGTTGTGGTTCACACAACTTAATTTCTCACACTTGCTATACACGGGAAGTCGCTTAGATGACGAGCCATTTATTGAAGCAAAGGTGGCCCGAATGGTCTACTATGTGGAAGATAAGGTGGATAAGGGCTGGTGTATTCCTGTACATATCAAACCCAGAGATGTCTACGACATGGGTGATGACGAAGGCAACTTAGTGCATGAGAGTGAGATGATTATGAATCCAGAGTTGTCTGATTTTGATAATTCCACTGATCTACCCCTAGCCAAGCCTGGAATTGAAGAGTTCGATGATTAACTAGTGTTTGGTAAAATCATTTTGAGCTAAGTGTTATTGTTCTATATTCAATACTCGAATGTTTGACATAAATATTTGGATTTGCAGATATGGCTCCTCGTTCAGGTCCTTGGATGGTAGAGCTCATCGATCCCGCAGGAGTTAGGACTCAGGAGCCTGTGGCTAGTAGCCAGATATTGAGCCTTCGGGATGGCAAGAAGGTCATCATGCCTTGGGGGCCTCTAGGGCCTACGGCTGCGGGCCCCGCCGCTCTGTTGGGCCAATTCACGGGTTTGGTGGGTAATGACCAGAACCTCATCCCACTACAGTATGAGGAGTGGCCCAACGTGAAAGACGGAGAGAAGAATGATTTGAAGGCTACTGTGTTTGTAAGTATTCAAATATGAAATTCATTCCTGTGTTATGTGAATTTAATAGTAAGTAATAATTTATAATCATTGAATTTGATGTTTAGCGTCACCGTTTCTGGCGTCGGTCTTACTGATCGACGCTATATTTTTTGGCGTCGGTCACTGACCGACGCTAAAGCACGTGTCTAACCGACGCCAAACAGTGGTTTTTTTGTAGTGTGTGGTTTTCCATGGTATGGATACGAAGAGCTTGTTGCGTTTGGATGTGGCAACAAGGTGGAATTCCACGTACCTCATGTTGGAATCAGCTGAAAAGTTTGAGAAGCAATTTCAGTCATTGGAGGGAAAAGATCCATCCTACAAGTATGATTTGTTGGCTAAGAGGTATAACAATTTGGTACTTGCCCCCCCCCCCCCCTAGAGCGGAAGATTGGATTAGTATTAGAAACTTGACGAAGTACCTCAAGTTCTTCTATGATTTGACTTTGGTGGCTTCAGGTTCTTCCTATGTAACAAGTCATTTATTTGTGAGAGAGATGGGCAAGGAGTTTTTCCACGTTCGTCAAATGGAATCAAGAGAGGATGAAACAACAAGAAACATGGCTTCTAGAATGTCCAAAAAGCTTGGGAAATATTGGTCTGAGAAGGATGGGAGAAATGGCAGACTCAATAGACTTGTTTATATAGCTCTAGTGCTAGACCCTAGACACAAAATGGAGTATCCTAAGTTTGCTTTAAAGAAGCTGTATGGAGATGTCAGAGGTGCACAGTTATTAGAAGAGGTTAATACCGAGCTCCAAGATATTTTTGAGGTATATCAGAACTTTCATGATGCTAGGCAGCCAACCACTCATTCTCAATCTTCTACTAATACAGACCTACCAAGCATGTCAGAAGGGGCATACGACAATGATTTTGAGTGTGAATATAGTATGACTGAGTATGTTGGGTCTAGAACTGAGTTAGAATCATACTTGAGAGCTGATCGTGAGCCATATGATCCTAAAGCACAACATATGTTTGATATATTGGGATGGTGGAAGACAAAGGATGTGAAGTATCCGGTGTTAAGTGACATTGCAAGAGACATTCTTGCTGTCCCAATATCGACTGTGCCTTCAGAGAGTGTTTTTAGTGCAGGTGGTAGAGTGTTAGACTCATTTAGAAGTTCACTATCACTTAAGATTGTTGAGGCAGTAATATGTTGTGGAGATTGGATGAGATCATCAAAGTTTTCATCAATACAAGACGAGGAGGATGATTTAAATGTGACAATGGATGCCGGAAAAGAACTTGAGGATGGTAAGATCTCATTACTTTTAGTGTTCACGAATTTTACGTTTTATACTTTTGAAGTATTATGTCTGATTTGTTGTTTTCATTTTAGCTCTACGATCCTTTGTCGATACTACGAAGAACAATCCTTCACCTACAGTCATACCAGAGACAACTAGAGATAATGATGGTGGTCGTCAGAATCCTGTTGAAAGCAATAGGGTTGTGGAAGTTGAAAGTACGGACGAAGATGTGGGAGTTGAACATGAGGGTAATTATGATAGTGGATTTTCTTCCGAAGCTGATGACAGCTTCCAGGCAGACTAATGTTCACACATGGTAATTCGTTTAATCCTGTCAATCACGTACTTTATAATATTACAACATCTTTTACCATTAGAGAATGTATGCATCGGGTCTTAAACTATACATTTTAATCGTTTATTTGTAGGAAGAGAAACAGTGACAGACAACAATGGATTAAGTTACGGAGTTAGTTTTACATTTTAATACTTGCACTTATGGTGCTGGTTTTTTAGAACAAACCTTATACTATCATTTATTATGGGATTTGGGATGTTGCCATGTTAGTGGATGTTAATGCTGATATTTAGCTTTTGGGATACAGACTAGACAGAATGTTATTGCTGGTATTTAGCTTTTGGATAAAGACTAGACAGCTTATCAAATTTATACACCTATTCGTAAGGTTGAAACTTGAAACTGAAAATTCTGCAGCAGCTTGTTTCCCCTTTCTCTATTCTTAACTGAATTCTGCAGAAGCTTGTTTTCCCTTTCTCTATTCTTCTTTCTTCATGTCGGCTATGGGATTAAGCACAATGCTACTACCCCTTTTCCCTTTCTCTATTCTTCTTTCATATCAGGAGAATGTGGTTTAAAACAAAGTTGATGCCCATGAGAGGCAGCCAAGAGTTTTGTTAGGAAATGCAGACATGAAGAAACTCATAAATGCAGCAACAACCAAATTAAAATCACCAACATAGAGTTTTGCTCATAGCATTGTAGATCGAAATGAAATGAATTCGTCAGGTATAGATTACCCTAAACCGAACTTTGTCACCAAATCCCCCATCCTCGCCAAATATACTCTGCTTCACAGTTCACGGATAGGAATTAAACCCAAAAGCGCAGAAAGATCTGACTCTGACAGTAACAAACCCAGAAACAATGAAATTAGAATCAACAACACTGATTTTTGCTCATAGCATTGCAGATCAACAAATGATAGGGTTTAGGTTACCTCATATGACTGAAAGAGCCGGTTTAGATTACCCACAAATCCTTTCAAAGAAACAAAAATAGCTACCACCCACTCCAGTAGTAATGAGCAAGTAGATGTCTGATGTGAGAATGTGAAGGAGAATAGCCATTTCTTCTATCCTCCTCTACTTCTTCTCCCCTTCATTTCCCTTTTCTACCAAGAGAATGCATTCGGCGACCATGGCTGAAAATCACAATTCCTCCTTCTTTCTTCACAATCGACAGTGTGCTTATTGATCTCCACAATATCTGCTTTTGATCAATTGGCAATTGAGCTTAGAGATCTATAAGAATCTGCCCAAGCAACTATAATACAAGTGAAGTGAAGAAGAAGATGTTTGGTTTTGATTTTTTGATCAGTAAGAGGGTGGAAGAGAAAGAATAAGAAAGATAACAAAGATAACAAAGTAGGTGTGTGAAATGAAAGGTTCTGGAAAGTTTCAGAATGTAAAAAAACACGTAAATATCAATGTTGACCGGTTAACTGGTTCAACCCGTAACCGATTAAAAATCAGTTTTGGCTAACTGGGTTTTAGATTAGGGTACGGCTTCGGTGCTAGATTTAGGCCATAAACGGTTTCGGTTAGCTGGTTTGACCGGTTACGATTAATCGCTAATCAACCGATTTCCACCCCTAGTATAAAGTAAAGAAGAAAGTGGCTTGGAAGCCAGTTGACCCTCCATCATCAGCCAAGCCACCAGACAAAAACATGCACCTAAAGGATTTGTTTGGGCCATTCGAGGTCACCAGCACCCTCAACGATGGTAGAACCAAACTCACTCATGTCGACGGTAGGCGATTTCTCTTAACCGGAGGTGCACCCAAGCTATACTTCATGGATTCCGATGCGAGCGTGAAGGAAGTCCTGAGTTGGGACGCTTCTTGATCTCCAACCAGATATCGTCCGGCTCAAGGACGTTACACAAGAGCGCTTCGTGGGAGGCAACCCACGGCTGGAGTCAGTTTTATAATTATCGAATCAGTTTTTATTTATTTTGAGTCATTTTATGAATTTTGTGTCGAGTCGGTTGAGTCTGGATGATAGAAAATAGTCAAAAATATATTTCTTGGGTATTATTTGGGTTAAAAATAATGTTTGCAGGAAAAGGAGTGACCAAATTGTAAAAATGGAGAAAGAAATCCGGATTTTGGTCTAAAGAGAGCCAAAAACACAGTAGGCTTACACATCTATGTAAGCATCCTTGTAAGAGCTTACACGCCATGTAAGCTATTGCACTGAAAAGCTTACACGCCGTGTAAGCTGAAAAAATCAGGGGTAAGTCAAAATTTACCTTTCATTTTTCAGATTTCACCCTTTCTCTCTTCTCTTCTCTCTCCTGAAACTCTCCTAACACTCTCCCAGCCCTCCAACCAAACACCTCCTTCCCCTCCCTTGAAACACCCACCACACCAAACCGCCGCCCTCCTTCGGCGACCCGACATCACCACCGGCCATTGTCACCGCCTTCAACCCCGCCATCCACCGACACTCACAGCCACCAAAACCCCCAGCTAAACCCATCTTGAGCTTCTTCCTCTCCCACAGCAATGCCGACCTCCACCTCCGCGCTGCCAAACCATGTCGCGCCAGCCACCACCGACGACCTCCCATCGAACCGCTGCTCCAGCCGGCAGTAGCACCTCCACTCGAGTTTTTCACACCCACCCGATTTCTTCACCCAATTCCACTCTCATTTTTAGTCGTTCTCTCGCTTCTCAGGTATGAAAATTCTTTCCCTACCTCCTATGATGCCAATATCAGTGATTCCCATGCTCAATTTTGATTTGCAGGTGCTGAATCGAATTTGAGCTCTTGAACTCATGAACCCTAATTTTTCAAGTTTCTTATTTTAAAAAATTGACCTGATATTCTTGGAATTGGTGGTATATTGAGCTTATATTTAGAATCAGGAGTCGTTTTGATATCATTTACCCCTCCAATTGTGCATATCCATTGACTTTTCATACCACAATTGCTCGAAATTGGGGATTTTTGCATATGCCCGAATTTGGTTGAATTGTTGCTTTGAGACTGATCTTATGATGATTATAGATATGTTTCCATTCTTGGTCTCAAATATCTATGGCTTCAATATGCTTGTTTGGTGATTTGAGCGTACTTTGTGTTATCTCGGTTTTATGACTTTGTGTCTTGACATGTGTGAATTATTGGGCTGGCTTGAATGTGATTATTACTTGGTTATAACATGTGTTTGATCGTGTAATGTCACTAATTTGTTCCATTTGGTTAAATGCTCGACTATTGACCGACATGTTAGGTGTTGTGTTAAACCCTGATATGTGTTTAGGGGATTTTGGCTTCTATGTTGGCATTTGACATACATTTTGAACTCTGCCTCTTTTGTGTTTGTTTGCCATTGTTCGATAATCCCTATTTCGCAATTGGTTTATGAGTTTTGTTCATTTGTTTGGTGTGTTTTAAGACCATTTTCTTAAGTCTATCCTATATGCACTACTCTCACTTGTTAGAATGCTAAACTTTGCATTTAGTGTGTTGTTCTTTTCAGATTGGGAAGAACCGGAGATCAAGCGCGATAGGATACACTCTGCATCTCCACAACGGCGACGGAGCTGCCTAGATTTCAAGTGGAGGATCGAGTGCGATGGACGGTTATCCAGAAGCTGACTATTGTAGCTATGAGTCGTGGTTGAGAGGGAATTGAGGATTTTCAGTGATCCTAGTGCTTTTAGGATTTTTCTCTATTTTTTTCTTATCATTCAAAACTTTGTCCGTTTATTTTTAATTTTGTGCCAGTTTGTGTTGTCTTGAGTCCTTGTCAAACTTTTGTAGTTGTTGAGTCAGTCGAGTCTTTGTCTTTTGGATTCTCTAATCGTGTGATGAATCCTATCCTCCTATGCTTTCAGGTTATGAACTTAGAATTCTCCATGATTCTATTCACGATTATGTCTCCGGTGTCTCGATCACGCCATCTCTGGCGCCCTCACACTCACTTTTCGGTACCCCTGTACACTTTTCATCTCTTTTTGTGTGGTCTATTGAGGACAATGTCTGATTTAAGTGTGGGGTGGCATGATATTTCTGAGGGTGGCTATTTCTGTATTTTTGTGATTCCTCTAATTGAAATGCATTCAATTCTTGACTTCCCGTGTTAGATTTGACTTCAATTTTTCACAATGACGATTATACTGTTTAACTTAGGACATGTAACCAACATGTTTACACTTATGGTAAATAAATCCGGTCAGAACATAATTTAGGATCACTCTTTTAGCTTCATCTTGAATTGCACATCATGATTTGAGTCCGACTAGCAGCCAAATGTGAGCTTTTGATCCGTTGCACATAGCTAGCAACATTTAGTCCTTTTTAGTGGCCTTCTCGTACTTTGAATGAGTTAGAATTTGCATGAGACCTATTCGAGACCACACGATAACATGAGTACTAGAATAATAGAGGCACCTAGAAATTGCTACTTAAACCAAAACCCATCCCGACATTAATCCCTCTAGGTGTAAACCTTTGTGCTTAGCCTGTTCTTTCGGTTTGATATTATGTTACAACCATCTTCCATGTTTTCGTTTACCTCGTTGATCCATGTGGTAGTACCTTGAGATTAGCTAACCAGAAGTCGGTCTGTGGTGACTTGCCTTTAGCCAGAAACCGGTGGTCTTAGCTAGTACGTCTAGACTTGTAAACCCCTCTAGCAACTAAAAAATATATAGCACTAAAAGAAAAAAAATAGAAAAAGAAAAAAATACAAAGAAAATTTTTGAAAAGTTACAAGTCAAAGTAGTATAGTTAGAAAGTTCAAATCGTTCTTCTCCCTACATAAGGAAGAACAGAAGTAGTAAATAAATGTAGAAAGAAAAAAATCAGAAAAAAATAGAAAAATAAAAGTGTTAAGTTGTTTGAGGGATCTTAGGACGAGCACACATTATTCTACTCTGGGTATGGTTAGGTGGTAGGAACCCATAGATCCTGATTCATGGAAGGTTAGTCGATTGGTACGCTGCACCAAACACTTTATCATCACTCATCCCTTCATCCATTCATTATAAACCCTTGTAGTATAGGATCGTTACAGTCCCTTGCAAAGTCCTTTTGACTAGTTTTTGTGTTGTCATCGTGGTGGAGATTGTGGTCGAAATGTAAACCTATGACATAATTAAGTTCGAGAAAGTGAATGAGAGCATAAACACGTCCCTAAACACAGAGTGTGAGAGTCCCCCATGTACCAAATATTTCTTTGTGAGGAAGTCTAGTCAGGTCAGTTGGTAGTGTGCATGATATGTGTTTTCTACTTGTTGTGTGCAGAGGATAGTGAGACTTGGATTTGTTTGGTTGATGTTCTTGCATGTGTAGGTTACGTTTTCTAAGTGTGACAATGTAAGCTGAATTGTTAGAAATTGAACTTCGATTTAACTAGTCTAATCATATGTGAATTTGAGTGTTTCTAAATTTGATTTGCTTGAGGACAAGCAAAAGCTTAAGTGTGGGGTGATTTCATGACGTAAATTTATAGTGTTTATATTCCCATATTAAACTACATTTTACACCCACTGGTGCAATTATGATGAGTATTTTGTGTAAACACTACAAAAAATAGGGGAGTTGGCGTCGGTTGAAATGAAAGTGGATAGCGTCGGTCAGTCAAAGACCGACGCAAAATACAATGTTCGTGTTGACCCGTGTATTTGGCGTCGGTTGTTCAAGGTCCGACGCTAAATGTACAAACCTAGACCGACGCGAAATACACAATCTGACCAGATTTGCTGGTCGAACCAACGGGTTAGATGGCGTCGGTTGTGAGAAAGTAATTGGCGTCGGTCAGTAACCGACGCTATTTACACGGGTAAATAGCGTTGGTCGACGACCGACGCCAAATACAGTTCATATAAAATGTCCTAATCGACGAAACCAACTCATTTGTGCATAACCCTTCGCCGATCTCTCTCTCCGGAAACAAATTCCTCGCCGCCGCTCTCTTTGCCGCTTGTCTCGCCACCGGTCAGACGCCACCGCTCACACGCCGCCGCCGCTCTCCTCTCCGATTTCTCTGTCCGGTCAGATCTTGTAGGTTTATGAAATTTTTATTTTTATGATTTCTTTGTGATATCTTGCTTCCTAAGGTTGTGTAGCAATTCATAGTTCTTTGTTGGTATGCTAGTATGTGTGTTTCGTTTGGGTTGGGTTGATTTCAGGTCTAAGATTCGAATTTAGGGTGTTTGTTGATCTTGGGGTTTGCTGGTATGTTTTGGAGAATTCGGGATATAGGGTGTGTTTTCGGGTTGTTAATGTTTCGATGAATGATTATGAATATGATATATGAATGTCTGGGGTTTGTGTCGATTTTGCTCATTTTTCATATTGAATTTAAAATTCTGCCCTATTGTTTGTCTGGTTAGATGGTTTGTCGAATTAATGAAATTGTGGTTTGTCTGGTCAGATGTTGTACAATCTCCATTACTAGGAGCTCCCATTCAAGCATCAGTTCTCGTACTTAGAAGTCTACAGGTCAGTGATCTGAATGAATTTATGATTGAGTTTATGATTGAATATATGATTGAACTCTCTCCGCTCGATGCTCTGATTGAATCTGATTGAATTTCTGATGTTCTGATTGAATTTATGTTTAACTGCTGTTTGGTAATGAATTTTTTATGTTCTGCTTGAAGGTAGACACACAATCAGAAGCTTTGGATACTGGAAGTCGTTTAGACGACGAGCCATATATTGAAGCAAAGGATGCTCGAATGGTCTACTATGTCGAAGATAAAGTGGAGAAGGGATGGTGTGTTCCTATACATATCAAACCTAGAGAAGTGTATGACATGGGCGAGCACGAAGGAAGCTCCGTTCATGAATCTGATATGCTTGTGAATCCAGAGTTTTTGGATTTTGATAATACCACTGTTGTACCCCTAACCAGGCCTGGAACTGCAGAGTTTGATCATTAATTAGGGTTCGTTAATTACATTGTTTACAAAGTTATTGAACTCTAAATAATGGTTGCATGTTTGACCTAATTCGGTTTTTTTTTGTTATGCAGTCATGGCTTATGCACATAGAGATAAGTGGGAGGTTGAGCTAGTTGATCCTGCTGGAGTTAAGACTGTAGATGAGGTATCCGGGAGCCAGTTGTTGAGCCGCCTTCGAGATGGTAAGAAGGTTGTCATCCCTTTTAGCCTCCTAGGACCTGAGGGTATTGCTCCAGCTTCGTTGTTGGGCGGGTTCTTAGGCGCGCTGGCTAAGGATCAAAACTACATTCCGATTACCTACGAGTCGTGGGAGAAAGTAACAGATCAAGAGAAGAATGATTTGATGGAGATCGTATGGGTAAGTGATGAACTCTAAAATTGTTCACCTTTAGTCAATTAGTTTGAGTTGAATACTATTAATGAATTGATAATGAATTTGATGCAGCGATGTATTGTGATTGAGCCGCCAGAGATGAAATCACACGCCAGTTCTTACATCTTGACTGATTTAAACAAGAAGTGGCGGGACTTCAAAACCAAGGGGTCGTTTGTGACAGAGAATTCGGGGGTGAGAATTGCCTAGAATTGGGCCTCATCCTAGAATTCAACAAATTCCATCGTTTGTTTCGTAAAAAAGTGCCCGGAATTGCCTATAATTGAATTCTAGGAGTGGGCCCATCCCAGAATTCGGACCCCTTCCGAATTCTCTGATGGAAAGCCTAGAATGTGACATTCTAGGGTGAATTCAAGAGGCAATGGCAATAATACCCTTTTTAAGGGGAAGAATGTAAAAGAGGATAAGGTAAAGTTGGGTATTTTGGTCTTTTTCACATTGATTATTTTATTTATATTTATTTTTTCACCCCAAGAATCTCATACATTCACTCATCCAAACGGTTGATTTTCGAAATAGCCTAGAATGCCCAATTCTCAGAGACTTCAATTCTCTAGAGAATTGAATTCTCTCCAAACCAATTCTCTGTCACAAACGACCCCCAAATTGTGGACCGGACATGCGGTTAACACTCTTAAGGCAAAGATGAAGAAGGATGTTGAAGCGGCTGGCGAGGAGTTCGACAAGAGCGAGTTTGTGGTGCCTACGAGGGCGTGGGCACTAGAGCACAAGCCGTCTAGGATCCCTCCTCCTATGTGGGCACAGTTCGTGGATCTGAGACTGCGGCCGGATATGGTGGTAAGTAGAGTTGAAATTGGAAATGAGTTATGTGTATTTATGACTTTGATTCTGTTGCAATACTGATATGGATTGAATGTTCAAATTGCAGGAGTTGGCTCGCAAGAACTCTGCCGCTAAGAGGAACCATAAGTCACCCCACACTGGAGGTTCGAAGAAGCTGCGGGTTAGAGGATTTGAGTTGGTAATAATCCAAATTTAATTCCTAGTTATTTAGTCTTTATGTTTATAGAAAGTTACTAAACATGTTTAGTTCGTTCACAAGTAGGCAAAAGAACGGGGGAGGGTGCCATCTAGAGGTGAGTTGTATGCTATCACTCACACGAGGAAGGACAACACTTACACCGATCCTAACGTGGTAAGTCCTGTTTCATCTATATGAAGTGGTGTGTATCTAATCAGATTAGGGGTTTTTAATTTTTTTCTTTTCATTTCAATGTGTAGCCTCAAATTCTAGAGTACACACGTGATCCATCCGTCCCAATAGAGCCTTCAGTGAACGATGCACTAGGCCTGGTCTATCCGAAAGAGCATAGTGGTCGGGTTCGCGGGCTCGGATCTGGTGTCACCCCCTCCATGGTATGTATTGTGGTATATACTTGAAAATTATTTTAAACTAACATTTAAATAATAATTTTCTGATTATCTGTATTTTCCATGTAGGTTAATATGAGTAGGAAGCGTGGTGGAGCCAGTCAGAGTAGTAGTTCAGCTACTACTACTCATGTCTTCGGTCTTTGTCCTGCTGAGGATCGTATGAGGACGCTGGAGGCTGAAGTTCAGCGACTGAGCGGGCTCGAGGCTGAGGTTCTGCGCCTCAGCCAGTTGGTTGCAGATGGAGGTTCATCATCCACGAGGACTGGAAAGGGGAAGGAGAAGATGAGACCAGATGATTATGCAGACGAGGATGAGGGGTTGTATGAGACCGATGATGATGAGGATGCGACCGATGATGAGGAGGATGACACCGATGATGAGTAGATAGGACTAAACACTTTGATTTAGTTGTGTTGCTTATTTAGTTTTGGATGATGTTATTTACACATGTTGGATGTCTTATCGGTATATTAGTTGTTTTAGTAATATTTAGTTTTAGATTTCCCGTTTGTGATGGGTTGTCGTGAAAATGGGATAGCGAAAAAATGTGCTTTGTATGCAGGTTTTTGTATGATTTGGCACTCGAAGAGTATGAGAATGATAAGAAAGCAGGGAATTAGGTGCACTGTAATTTGTAAATGGCGTCGGTCACGACCGACGCTAAATGGACCCATAAATTTGCGTCGGTTGTTAACTTTTAGCGTCGGCCATAACCGACGCAAAATTTGGCGTCGGGTGGTAGTATTTTGCGTCGGTTGCGACCGACGCGAAAAAAACCTAAACCAACCGGACCGGTTAACCGATCCGTGGGTTGCTGGCCGATACGGCGTCAGTTGCTTTTTATTTTGCGTCGGGTAAGGTTTCGACCGACGCTATCATTTAGCATCGCGGTTATTCGCGTCGGGTCGACCGACCGACGCAAGGTGTATTTGGCGTCGGCTATGACCGACGCTAAAAACCCGGTCTAACCGACGCCAAATGTATTTTTTTTTTTGTAGTGAAATGTGTTAACTATGTAATTCTTGGCTCCAAGTGCGTACATTGTCCATATTTTGTCTATTTTTACCTTTTTGTGAGTATTTTTTATCCTCTAGATTACCAAATTGTATAATAATCTCTCATGAGTCCAACGCTTCTAACGGAGACCAATTCGGAGTTCGGACGGAGCGGGAATTGCCAAAATAAGAAGCTGAAATTAACTTTTCCCAATTTTCCGGATTTGTAAGGATTTTAGCTATTTAAACCCCAAAAGAGGCATTATTCATGTATTATTCGATTGGGAGATTTTTCCACGACCTAAAGAGAGTTGAGAGCTTATTTTGGAGAAATCGGGGAGATCTCGACGCCATCAATCCATCACGGAAATTGCTCGGAGATAGGAATTGAAGATTCTCAAGATTGAAGCTTCACGGAATCATCCGAAATTAGGTTTTTCATATTTCCTTCTATTTTTCCTTTGTTTTAAGATGAATTCTTCTATCATCTTTGAATCTTGTTTCTTAGATATGAGTAGTGAAACTCTCAAAGTTTAGATTAGATGAACCCTAAGTGACCCACGGCTTTAAAGTGGTCACGGATTGGCGATAATTAGATCTTAATTCAGACAATTTCTTATTCATAATTGATTTGTTCTTAATCTGTGTTTGTTTTCTAGCTTGATCGTCTAGATTAGTTTCCTGTTCAAATAAGGATAGTTGGCGAATGTCCGCCTTGTTTTAGAACCCCAAATCAATTAATTAACTTATTCAATGGATTATGCCTTTCGTAGGAACCGTTTAGGGTTAATCTGTTTCTAGAGCAACTCATTAAAATCAATCAGGTGCACCAGTTAGTTATCCGTTGCAGAAGTGAACGCATGAACGGTTAATTAATCTTGTTAGTTATTTTCGATAGAGCGAACGTTCACGGACTTAGACCTAAGGGTAAGGAGCTATGACGGTGTCTAAGAACTGAATGAATTAGGATTGAAAGTCGCCAGTTTTGTGATCACCAATGTCCTAGTAATCATAAGGGGGATTTGAGTCTAAGGTTTTGTCTATCAATCGTTTCAACCTTAATCAATCAATCTGTCTTTTAAATTTCAAT
The DNA here is from genome assembly GCA_034768395.1 of Linum lewisii. Lineage (NCBI taxonomy): Eukaryota > Viridiplantae > Streptophyta > Magnoliopsida > Malpighiales > Linaceae > Linum > Linum lewisii. The sequence goes on from CM068297.1 coordinate 52,205,865, forward strand.
TTCAATTTCCTTGCTTAATAGTTTAGAAGTCGTGGAACTCACACCACACAACTTGAATTTAAACCCGAATAATTTGCTAGTTCCTTTGAGTAAACAATTGGAAGGAACCCGTAGAATACGATCTATCCTACTTTGTTGGGATAGTTATTTGATACCATGTTTTACACGTTATCAATACTCAATCCCTCTGGTGTTTGTAGATTTGGTGTTCCTTTCATAGAGAAAGTTTGAACACGTTCCCATTGTTTAGTCCGCTCTTTGGAGGCAAGTTTGTCTTTCGCTGAGAATGGTATACCAGTCCCTTCGGAGTTTTGACATCTGGTGTTCATTTCACATAGAATGTTTGAACACCTTCCCAACGTTTAGTCCGCTCTTCGGATGCGAGTTTGTCTTTCAATGGGAAAGGTATACTTAGTCCCTCCGGCGTTTGGAGATCTAGTGTTCCTTTCGCAGAGAAAGTTTGAACATTTTTACAGCGTTTAGTTCGCTCTTCGGAGGCGACTTTGTCATTCGCTCGGAAAGGTATACTCAGTCCCTCTGGCATTTGGAGATATGGTGTTCCTTTAATAGAGAAAGTTTGAACATTTTTACAGCGTTTAGTTTGCTCTTCGGAGGATGGTTTGTCTTTCGCTGGGAAAGGTATATTCAGTCCATCTGGCGTTTGGAGATCTATGGAGGCTTGTCCTCGCCGCTTGGGCGCAACCCTGGAGAACTATGTTTTAAGTAACTTCTAAAAAAATTAATGTTTGTTATAGTTTTAACGTGCCAAACAATCGCTTTATTACAATCCGAAAACTAAACAGAAAGAAATGTGATATCTTTTTGGGCTCTTGCCCCTACTCTTCTCTTGGCGTCACTCCATATTTTCTTAGATTCATGGCGTTTCAAGTTTTCCGGACGGGTTCTCCCGTTGTTCTTTCGAACTTGAACGTACTGGGGGCCATTGACTTCTCTATAAGGTCCTTCCCAGTTGGCTCCTAGCTTTCCTTCGTGGGAGACCAGTCGAAAGATTTTTCTGATTACAGTCATCTTCAGCTATGTAGTGTGGGCGGAGGTCTGCATTCACTCTTCTTGCCAGCTGGTCTTTCTCAGTGACTAGTCAGATCTGAGCTCTTTCTCTTTTTTTCTTCCAGCATATTGAGGTTGTTCTTGAGGAACTCTTCATTTTCTTTTTTGTTTTGGCTCTGAGACCTGAGCCATCGGATGCTTATTTCCACCGGAAGTACCGCCTCCGTGCCATACATTAGGTTGTATGGCGTTTCTCCTGTGGTTGTTTTGCAGGATATCTGATGTGCCCACATAACGTATGGCAACTCTTCGATCCACTTGGCTTTGGCGTCTTCAACTCTTCTCTTCAATCCATTGAAAATTGGTTTGTTTGCTACTTCGACCTGACCGTTAGCTTGTGGGTAGGCTATTGACGCTAGCCTAACTACAATCTTATAGGTTTGGCAGAAGCTGAGCAAGAACTCGCAGTTGAACTGTGTTCCGTGGTCACATACAAATCCTTTCGGTAGGCTGAACCTATAGATAAATCTATTTATTGCTGCCAAGCGCCTGGTGAATACTTGTACTTCCTTCATGGTTGCTGGCGGGTTTGTACTCATTATGGCTTCTATCTTTTTGGGGTTTGCTTTGATTCCCCTTCTTGTGATGGCGTATCCCAAAAAAATTCCAGAGGATACTCCGAATACGTACTTGGTAGAGTTTAGTCGTAGGTCGAACTTCTTCAGCATCTCGAATGTCTCTCTTAGATCGTTGATATGGTCGTTTCGGCGTGTTCTTTTGACGAGCAGATCATCCACATATGCTTCCATGTTTCTTCCCAACTATTCATGAAACACTTTATCCACCATCCGCTGGTACGTTGCTCCGACATTTTTTAGACCGAATAACATTACGTTGTAGCAGTAATTTCTGATTGGGATCATGAACGTTGTTATATCTTGGTCTTCTTTCGCAAAAAGGATTTGGTGATAACCAGAGAACATGTCCAGGAAAGAGAGTATTTCATGGTTGGCGGTAGCGTCCACCAGGCAGTCTATGCTGGGTAGTGGGTACGGATCCTTGAGGCAGGCGTCGTTGAGGTTTGTAAAGTCAATGCACATCCGCCATTGTCCATTCGCCTTTTTTACCAGGACTACGTTGGCTAGCCACTTTGGATATTGTACTTCCTTGATGAAGCCTGCCTCTGTTAGCTTTTTTATCTCTTCTTCTACGGCCTCCCCCCATTTCTAGACCATGTTCCTTCTTTTCTGCTGAAGGGGTTGGGCGTCAGGGGAGACCGACAGTTTGTGCTCCATTACTTTGGTGCTCAATCCTGGCATGTCATGTGGCTTCCATGCAAAGAGCTCTTTGTACTCTCTGACGAGAGCGGGGATATTTTTCTTCAGCTGAGCGTCCGCGGTGTGTTGAGAGCTTTATGGCTTTCTTTTTGTTTGAGGGATCTAGCAGGGCCTCTTCGTCTGCTTCTGCTAGCTCAGGGCCTTTTTTCTCCTCTCTAGTGTCTACTGTGAAGCATATTTTCTTCCTTTTCAGCACTAGATCGTAGCATTGTTTAGCGAGGGATGGGTTCTCTCTTGTCGCGCCTATTCCTTTCTCGGTTGGGAACTTCATTACTTGGTGTATCGGGGAGGAAATTGCTTCGAATTTTGCTAGGTTGGGGTGTCCGAGAATAATGTTGCACGCTGAAGAACACTTGATGACATGAAACTTGATGTTTCGCGTAGACTTGTGTTCCTCGTTGCCGATGGTGGCTTCTAGAGTGATGATGGTCATGACTGGCACATCATTTCCCGTGAATCCTACCAACATGGTGTTCGAGCGTCGGAGACTGGAAGTCAACAATCCCATTTTTCCAAAAGGCACTTGTTGATATGATATCTACCAAGCTCCCTTCGTCAATTAATACTCTTTCCACGCGACACAGTCCAATTTTTACTCGTATCACCATGGCTTCTATGCTCGGTCCACCGTTTTTGGTGAAGTCCGTTTCGTCGAAGGTGATAGGAGCGGTGATTCCGGTTTGGCTGATGTGGGAGCATTCTCCTATCACCCGAGAACCCTTGGGGGATCATCTCTTTTCTCCTCCATAAATGGTGTCTACGACTACCATCCTAGCATCATCATCTGATCATTCGGCGTTTGGGGTGCCGATTATGTCAAAGACGTTCCCTCGATGCTCTTGCTACTTTTGTGCACTACACCAAAAAAGCTAAAATTCGCAGTTGCATTACTGGCAGTTGTGAAACCGCCACTATGTAATTTACCATTGTGGCGGTTACATAATGGCAGTTTTAACATCCACTGTATAATTTTTACCATTGTGGCAGTTATAACCTCCACAATTGGAAAAAAAAACCCGCCACTGTGTAATTATCAATCTGTGTCAAACCTGATCAACCAATGAGATTTTGTAATTGTGACGGTTTTAACCTAAAATGTATTGTTTTTACCATTGTGGCGGTTATAACCTCCACAATTGAAAAAAAAACGTCAGATGTAATTATCAATCCGTCTCAAACCTGATCAACCAATGAGATTTTTGTAATTGTGGCGGTTGCGTAATGGAGGTTTTAACCTCCAATGTATAGTTTTTACCATTGTGGAGGTTATAACCTCCACAACTGGAAAACAATGTCACTATATAATTATCAATCCGTGTCAAACCAGATCTACCAATGGGATTTTTGTAATTGTGGCGGTTAAAACCGCCACTTTGGTAAAAAACCCTATTTTTTTAGATCTGTGTAGTATATCTCACTTTTTCTTTTCTTCTTTTCTCTATTTCTCAGTTGTTAACCTAGAGTAGTTTTTGGAGCTATCGGAGCTAGGTTCCAAGTTTTCTCCTCTACATTTTGCAGCACATAAAGGAAAAGGGATGGTGGAACTTTCGGTTGGAGAGCAGGATTTCATCAAATGAGGCATTGATCAGAACATCCAATGCGATGACCGGAAGAGAGACTCTTACCAGCCTATTTTCGTTGAAACTGGTGTCATTCCTCAGGTTAGTTAAATTTCATCTTCACTGATTTTCGATTGGATTGATGGATTTCCTAAAGTTCTTACCTTGTATAGGGTTTTTTCCTTTTTTATCAATTTAGGCAAATGGCTCGGCTCATATCAGGATGGGAGCAACAGACGGGATGATGACTCGAAGAATCGTGCAGGCCACAAGAACTTGGGAGTAACGACGAAAGGTCGTATCAAAAAAGGAACGAGTGACTTCAGAGGGGTTTTGGTTAGACAGTGGGAATCGAGGTGGTTGAATGCAGATGGAGATGAAAATGAATCGAGGTGGTGGCCGGCATTGGCCGGAGCAGATGGAGATGAAGAGTGTAACCTAATTTATTTTTAAATAATTAATACCAACAGTGGCAGTTATAACCTCCACTAATTTTTATTATTGGCAGTTCTTAACCGCCAATAATAGTATTTGTGTCGAATATTTTTGTGGCGGTTTCGTCTTCTAATAGTGAAGGTTGTGCAACTGCCACTATATATTCAACAGTGGCGGTTATAACCTCCACTGTTGGAGAGAAAAATCACCACTTTTGGCCCATTTTGTTGTAGTGGTGGGGATCTAGAGTGATTCCTCTCTTCTCTGGGTTGGCGCTCGTCATGCTCTCCCTTCTCTCGGGTTCGGGATTGATCTCTGTTTTGTAGTATGTATTCCTTCAATTCTCCAGCCTTTAGCAATCTTTCTATCTCCTGTTTCAGTTGGTAACAGTCATCGGTGAAGTGCCCTTATTGTTGGTGAAACGCGCACCAGCGGTGAGGGCTCTTCTCTTTGAGTCTCCTTTCATAGCTTTTAGCCAGCGGATGTCGTATTGAGGTTTCTACATGACCGTCAGAATTTCACTTCGTTGCTTTCTTAGTGGGGTGAAGTCTTTATAGAGCCATGCTTGAGGAGGAGGAGAGACTCTTCTACGACGGTCATCATCTCTTCCTTTCCAATGTCCTTTGATCCTCTTTTCTCCTTGAGGGCTTGAGCGGTCGGACTCTTTAGATTCATTTCTAACTGGTTCAGTGGGTGCTCTGACTCTAACTATTATCACACCCCAATGAACGTTGCAACCGTCCAACATATAAAAAGGGTTTGCAATTTAGGATAACACTCGACATCTCTCACACCCCTTTCCGTTTCAGATGTTGATTTCAGCCGCAAAACCTATCTCAAACCCACCGGTGAAGAACATATCCGCTGTTAAACTAGTGTTTTCTTGCAGTGATCCCCCTTCAGAAATAATTTAACCTCTTATGTGGGTCCCACTACAGTAAAGGTGGGGTCCAAGGCATCTACCATGGTAAATAATACATGTGGACTATTATTTCTTGGCCAGGATCAAACGTGGTGTACACATCAATCGTCAACCATGACACCAAGATGCAACTAAGTCGCAGTTAGTAACTTCGCCAAAAATACCATTAATTTTAACGGTCCACACGGTTAATCAGCTAAGTAAGGAACTTAACAAGTTCGGTACAATTAGTGTGGCCAAAATTGATTTGGTTTTGTTTCACAAGCACTCAAAAGGTTTGGCCTAAAATATAAATTAGGCCAACTAAAAAACAATTGAAGTCAACCCATGTCCCCACCCCATCAGTTGCCGTGTCTAGGGGTGGGAAACGGGTTGAGTATGGGTACCCATATTTATAATTTCAAAAAAATCATGTCAAAGCCCATATTTATCCATATGGATTGGGTAGTTTGGGTACCCACACTACTCATTTTACTCACAAAAACATACTTCAATAAAATGTAAAATTCCAAACAACTCTAATCCCGACAAGTGATCACATTCGCAAAGTGTTGACTATTAGTAACTATTAAATTTTTATTTTGCACAAATCTATTAATGTTATTTATAAAACTATAAGTAACTAATATAAATTAGTAAATTTGTTAGTACTTAAGATTAAGTACGAGTATTAGTGGGTACTCATGGGTATTCCCATATGGGTAATGCGTACTCGCAAGTAGGAAATTCAGCAAAAATCAATCTCAAACCCTAATTCATAGCGAGTACCCAATAATCATAAAATTTACGACTGGATATGCGGGTACCACTACTCACACCCCATATGCCCACCCTAGCCATGTCAGAGATAAACGGCAGCTGATCAGTGCCCAACTCCTTTTTAGGGGTTGGATTTTGGACAACCTTTTTATGACCATTTGATCACCCTTTGATCACCTTCTCATCCCTTTTTAACAATATAATGGTCTAGATTGCTAAGGGGTATTTAGGACTTTTCACACATAATTTAATTTTTATTATATTTTTTGAAAACTCATTTTCTCTTCGGTGACCGGTCGCCGCTCTTCGACCACCGTCACCAGCGAATTTTCCGGCGACGCTCAGTTAACTAGCTAACCTGATTTTTTTACTAATATCGAGTTAACTTATCAAGTTAACTAGTTATCAAGTTGTTAACTAGTTAACTGCTTATCAAAGGTTATCTAATTAGTTATGTCCTTCTTACTAAGTTAACTAGTTAACATCATGATTAAGATAACTAGTTAACAAGATTTTTAGTTGATAACTAGTTATCAAAATTAGTTAATCAGTTAACCAATCGAGTAAAATAGTTATCAAGTTATTAACTAGTTAACCAATCAAGTTAACTAGTTAACATAATGAAAAGATAACTAGTTAACGAGGTTATTTAACTAGTTAACATGTTACTTGACAACTAGATATTATATCTCAAAGGTTAAATTATCAACAACCTAACAAATAATGACTAAAATTGTAAAGTTTAATACTAAACAATCAAATTATCCATACCTTAAACTATAGTGACTAAATTGTAATTTTACAATTATTAAAAATGGAATATTGTACCGCTCCTATCGTCATCCCGCCTGGCCGCCGCTTGCCGCAGTTGCCGTCGGGAACCAGCAGAGGAAGAGCTGTGAACCTCTTCGGGCCGTTGTAATATCTTTCAGTCACCGGAGGAGGAGGTGCGAACAAACCCACCACTTCGAGTCACCGTAATAGCTTCCTATGGCATTGCTGCCGCTTCTTCGGTTGGGGTTTCAAGGGGCAAAGACAAAAAGCATTCTTCTGAGCTCTAGAGCATCAACTCGATTTACGTTTCTCCAACCATCAAGCTGCGGCGGTGACAATGGTGTTCTCAGGGACAGTGACCACGGTAAATTAGGGTTTTAATTAAATATATTGTATAAAATGATTGTTTTGCCCTTCCAATTTTTTATTAGAACTAATCCAACCTAGATGGGTTGGACGTGGATCATGTACCGAGATAAACAACCACCTGTCACTCCAGCATATTCCGATCAGGATAAAACCATTATTTTTAATGTCGGAATTGTACGATTTATCTAAAAATAATCAATAAACAGTTGGTAGCGTGTCTCCAACGGCACCAGTAATGAAAGCTAACAAACAAATAATCTCATCTGATTAGCATTCAGAAAAACATAAACCATCCAGCATTTGTAGATCATCATCATCATCATCATCATCAGCCATGGCGGACAGCAGCGGTGGACAAGTCGGGAGACCTTGATACAGACACCGCCCTTCTTCCTCCAGGTGAAGATGGCCTCCTCCAAGGCCGTCCATCCTCCAACCCATGCTCATGTTTCCTACATTCAAATGAGCCCTTTGTGTTATTATTCTATTAACAGAAACAGAAACAGAAACAGAAACCAAGATGGTCTCATGCCTTTGTCTATATAAAGTGTGTGTATGCATAAAGGAAACCACTCAACTCCCTATATTCATTTCCCTTCTCTAGCTCATTGTGCTTGCGATAATATGTTGGTGAATATGACCGCCTGACAATATCCCCAGCTCGCTCCTGTGGAGGAGATCGTACAGGGCCAGGGTCTGCATGTCGCCTGTCTGGGGAAGCTGAATATTCTCTGTGCCTTGGACCAGGAGAGTATGACCTAATCATCCAAAATATGTTTCATATATTACCCATCTTCTAGAGGAACGTAGGAGGGATGACTCAAGAGAGATCTACTATGACAATATACAGACCTTGAACGGTATCTAGACCTTGACTCTGGATAGCGAGGAGAGCGTGACCGGGAAAGCGAACGGGAACGAGAGCGTCCTGAAATCATCCAAGAATATGTTCAATTCAAACAACAACCCAGGACGGGAAAATACAAGGACATCAAAGGAACATGAATAACATGATAGACAGATAAAAGCAAATGGAACAATAAGCAGCAAGAAATCCAATATCTAAGGCATGAGTCTAGAACTAAACGATATGTTATCATACCATAATAAGATGACCTTTCTCCACGGCCTCCCCTGCAAGATATACTCAGAAGAAAAATCAATCAGATTAACCACAGACTAGTGAAGTATGTACATGGAGTGATTGGAGATCATGGTTACCTAGTCCGAGTTCTATGGCGCATATCCTCAGGTCTTTTCCTCGACTCCGCTGCGACCACAACAGATATCTCCCTGCCAGCAAATGTCTGCCCATTCACACGACGCTGAGCTTCAATGGAATCATATGGTTCCACAAACTGTACAAATGCAAACCCTCGAGGTTCCCTGAAACAAAGAGTAGTTCTTTACAGTAAGACATTTGAAAGTTTGAGCACAGGCAATCGATGCTTTCTCAAAATGGTATGTGAACATATGATGAAACCAGCTACCTAGCGTCATTCTTAATACAGGCTTTAGTTGTTAGGATACCTTTCTTCTGAAATCCACATTTTGCCTCTAGTGCACTTATAATTATGAGGGCACTGAAGTTATATAAAGCAGGATAGTGCTGACCACTTCCTTAACAGTCAACTATCAAAGGCAACTTCAAAAGGAGAAACTGATTGATAATTTCTTCAAATGCTGCTAAATACATGATGCACTTCAACCAAGTTTATCAAACTTAAAATTCCTTCGTGCTGTCTTCAAACAATCAGGAATAGGTCCTCTCCTCATCAGACCTCTATTGTTGGACAATTACACAAGTTCTCTTCACAAAAGGAACATTCCTCATTTGGACATTATCTTGCCGTGATACCAATATGTTAGGAAATGTTTAACAGAAGGCCTTCATCAATTGTGGGGCTTGATCTTGATTTTACTCCAAACCAACAAACCCCCTGCTAAAACCATTCAAATTTGACTCACCATGAAAGGATAAAATGAACGAAATCATGGATTAGAGAAATTTTTCTGAAAGTACAAGAAAAGAACAGAGAACTAGTTCTAGTTGTCCAACAATGGTGAACAACATTCCATCACCATTAAAATACAAGTAACAGGATCATACAATAAAAGAACTCACAAAACTTTATACATACTGTCCTAAGATATGTCTGTTCAATGTCAAATGAACCATTAGTTTTGCACATATTCAACTTCTAGAAAGATCCATACTAACAATAGCAACAATACCAAGGAGGAAAGTGGAGAAAACAAATAATCATGGTGACCTCTCTATAACTAAAATAGTTTGTATAGTAGGGTTTCTCCTGATCCATACGCGGACACAAAAGCTGATATAACTAATTTAGCAAGATACAAACTTATGGGACATACCCTTATTATCAACTCAAACCCAGCAAAATACCCATATTACTGTCAAAAGTACTTTTCAAATAACACAAACAAGATCTAGAAAATGCAGTGCCAAGATTTAGTTGTCTGTCTTCCTAGTTTATTTTGGATGATTAGATAAATGGACCACGTTACAAGATTTCTTCCATATCTATAATGGACTTAAAATCAGAGAATGTCACCAAAACAAGTTCTCACCCTGTGTGATAGTCCTTTGGCATGTATACATCCCTTAGGGCCCCAAACCGCTGAAACAGGGTCCTGAGTTCTTCTTGCCTGAGAAAATGGAGTAAAAATCCAAACAAATGAACAAAATATTCTGAATACGCTCTTAGCAACAATCATTAGCACATGGTAAACTCACCTGCAATCAAGAGGAATATTTCGAACCAACAGGCTACCTTGGTTCTGATCTCTACGCCGACTGTAACCACCGCCACCCCCACCTCCACCTCCACCTCCTCCATATCCTCGCCTAGGGGACTCCTATGTCGACCTCCATATTCTCTCCTTGGAGGACTATACTGCTCTGGGCTGTACCTCCTCATCAGAGCACCTACCCATTAGAGTATTATGCTTAATGTCAACGATAGGTACGCAGTAACAGTAAGATTTCCGCACTTTCTTTTGTTTTCATTTTTCAAAAGACAGGATGTATTTCCAGATGAAAACCAAAACAAACCAAACTTCAACAAACCAAAGAATCGAATGACAACCACACTTGTACAAAAAAAAGACGGAAGCATTGAATAAGTAGTCCAAGCCACAATACCACACATCCGAAAGTAACGATTTCACAAACGGATCAACCAGTTAGGGTTTCTGATTTGTATGCTCAAGCAGCCGATTAAACGGAACATTTAGCAGAGTTCGAGTTACCTGTAGGTTGGCAATGTAGTTATTTGACTGGACGCAGTTTCACGAGACAAACGAAGGGAACTGGAGGTGTTCGATCTTGAATCCTCTTCCCAATTTCGAGAGCAGCAAACTCAAGTGTTGTTGTCGAAGAGGGAATTTAAACAGAGTTTTTGTAGACCCTAGATAATTGGACCAGTGTCCAACTTCGGCCGGATAGCTTAGTTTCTACCGACACGACACACATGAGGCATTTCCAATCATGGGCTTTAGAGATTTTCCTGGTTTGGGCTTAACTGGCCCAATTCATTGCCGAGCTTCACTGACTCCAGTTCCGGAGACAGCAATTTATTTGCCGTCTCCAATGCAACATTAATCTCAGCCCTCCATCTAATCTAACGGTTCTCATCTCATACTTGTTCTTTTTATTTATCCATCTCATTATGAATGGGATCTTTTCGGCTAATTTTAATTTTGGCCCAATAAAGAGTTGGCCGAAAAGAGATTCCAATTTTTGAGATGTTGTTTATGTATGGTGGCTCCGCTGATGATGACACGTTAAATGTTTTCGTCTATACAGTCTGTACGAACTCCATACAGATTGTACATCATATACAGATTATACGATTCTCATACAAAATATACAAATTTCATATAGAGTTTATTTGTACGAACTATTTACAAACCTACTGTACGAAAAAAAATTGTACAAAAATAAATACGGAGTGTATAAACTTTCATACAAAGTGTATACAACTCTCATACAAAGTGTATATAGTTTGTATACAACTCCCGTACAAAGTGTATACAGTTTGTAAACAACTCCAGTATAATTTGTACAAAAAAAATACATAATACAAAATGTATACAGTTTGTATACAACTTGTAAAAATATCAGTATAAAGTGTGTACAGTTTGTACAAACCACATACAAACTGTACAGACTGAACGACGCAAAATTTGCCAAGAAAAATATTTTTTTTCCAGAAAAATAAAAATTTCCAGAATGATAGATATAATGACGACGATCACGTTGGTGGAAAAAATTTCGTCAATGAAGGCTTATATCATCGGGAAATTTGTCAAGAAACTACTCGGTGATGAAAATTAGAAGGAAACTTCAACAAAGTAAAATAGCTTAGAGTTATAAAGAAACGTTTGTGACCACAAGATTAAACAACTAAGATCTGATGGATGAGAATGATTGTTGCATTAGATGCAACAAAAAAAATTGCCATTGTCACCGGAATTGGACTCGAGCTTCACTGGGGGAAAATCAAAGCATATGGAATTTACGGGTGTCGATCCACGTACAACCTAGACAGGGTTGGATTGTAAACTTCCATTCTTTGTAATCTGTCACTAAATTCTACTTCATTCTTATCCATAATCCCCCCAACGCTGTTGGTTATTCTCAACGGTTGTGGTGTGGGTATTTGGTAGTTTATTTGCACTTCTACGATTTCATTGCAGGGTACCTCTATATTAATACTGCCATTTCATTGGCATAGTGTTCTTCCATAGTAATCAATTCACAATGGCAATTAAAGCTTTTTAACTTCCCTCTTCTGAAATAATAGCCAGCCAGGAACGTGTGGGTCTGAGTCTAGTCCTGATATTCTTTGAGCAGATTCGAAAATAATTGCGAGTCTTCAGTCAACACTTGAAAGGATCTGGGGCCTCCAGGGGCGCATTCGTATGTTTAATGCCGGATATGGACTCTTCCAAGTTTATTTCCAATGCTTGGAGGATCGGCGTCGTATTCTCCGATCTCAGCTTTGGAACTTGGACGGGGCGATGATGAATCTGGATGTGTGGTCGTCTCCATCAGATGAAGTGTCGATGTCTCTACACTTCATGGATTTCTGGGTTACTTTGAAGGGCGTCCCCACTGAGTATGCAACGGTTTTTTGTGCCCGTCAATTTCTCGCTGATTTCGGATTCGTTCGACGTGGCTCTGTTTCGTTTAAGTGATGAACCCAGTGTATTCCTGAGGGCAAAACTGAATTTCGATCTCTCCAAGGGCCTAGTCAGCCGAAGGGAAGTGCTAGAGCTACCCAGACGTTCCTTCTGGGTCAAGATCCTTCACGAAGGCTTGACGAAAGTATGCTTCAACTGTGGTATGTTAGACCACGTCCAAGGAGAATGCTCTACTCCGGGTGGAAATCAATATGGTCCCTCCGATTTGTGGTTCGTGGATGTTTCAGAGACGCCGGGAGGTGTATCGGCAACAAGGGAATGCGATCGTGATTCCGCCACCAAGACCTACGACTGCCTTCTTTAGACGCGTCCGGCGGAGGACGGTTACTCGTCCTACGCCTCGATCGAAACCGGAGCCCCTCCGCCAAGATGATGGCTCGACTGACACGCGTACAATCCATGAGGATGATGGATACTCCCCTATACGATCGACACGCCGCCATGGGAAGCAACCTCCGATGTTTGATGGTGGTGAGACCGGCGAGACGAGCTCAGGCCGACTACCTTTGATCTGTTACAGACGACAGCAGGAGGAACCATAATCCTATTCGAACAGAGGAGATTGATGAAAGGGGTGTGGGCTTGGTTGAAGGCCCAAATCAACTTATTAACTTAGGCGCCGACTCCATTGACCAGTCAGTCCAAACAGTCCATGTAACTGTGGAGTAGGGCTCAGGCCTAATTGACCTTCAACTCCCAATTGATGGCAGCTTATTGGACCCAGACAACATAATAGGCCATGAGTTTGGGCTTCTAGGTCCAAAGGATTTACTGGCAGTGGGATCAGCCCATCGGTCGATCCAGATGATTACGAGTCAGATTTAGAGCTATCGGATGATGAAGACTTTGCGCTCATTTCGGGAGGTCCAATAGGTGACGCTCTTGATGACATGGTGGTGGCGGCCAACCAAGTTCCAGCTGCCAAGGGATTATCATGGTGTTATCTTGGAACTGTAAAGGGTTGGGATGTCCTGATACAGTTTCAGAATTAGAACGTTTATGTAGTACTGTTGCACCTCCTTTTCTTTTCTTGTGTGAAGCTCGTGTAAGTACAGAGGACTTATCCTCCATATTAATGAAATATGGATATTCATATTATTTTCATGTTCCAAGTATAATCCAGGAGGGGGATAGCCTTGGCTTAGTCTGCTGATTTTCCTTTTCGAGTTGTCTTCTCTTTGGATTATGCAATTTGCATTGCGTATGAATTAGAAACAGATAAATTAATTTATTTAGTGGGTGTGTATCTATCTAACCATCAATCAAACCGAATAAGACAGTTACGTGAACTCGTGACCCGAATAGAACAATTCTTAGAATCACTATCTATTTTTGGAGATATCAATTGTATGTTGTCTCTTTCAGAGAAACGAGGTGGTATCCTTCTGGATAGAAATAAGATTGCACCCTTACTAAACTTCTCAAATGACATGCACCTAATTGACATCGGATTTACTGGTCCCGAGTTCACATGGTCAAACAGACAATCACCACCATCACTCATTGATGAACGAATAGAACAGTTCTTTTTAAATGAATTTTGGCTTGATATTTTTCCCTGAAATGGCGATTGAACACTTGCCACCGATATGCTCGGATCATTAGCCAATATTACTTCGCACAATGCCACCCTCGCCTGTCTAAAAAAAAACTTTTTCGATTTGATTGCCGATGGGTGGAAAATCCAAAAGTTTTAAATCTTATCAGATACTCTTGGGTTTTGCCATGCAAGGACGAAATTGCTATGTTTCAATTTAGTTTTTGCTTCCTTGTTACTTGTTTGCTTGATTTTTTTATCCCACATTGTCGTGTTACTTTGGTGTTCTTGTTGTGCTGGTTTGTAGGTTTCTTGTGCTAGTGCATGAGGCAACTCACTCGCCTTCAAGCACGACTTCAAGATCTTGCGCAAGTGATTGAGCCACCAACCTTCTCTCCTCCTTATTTAGTTCATAGCACCACGCACAACAACATGTCTCATCATGAGGATGAAGACAACCGTTCGGAGCACTCTCACCATACCAATGATGATGATCACTCTCAAAGGGGTGCAAGGCGTACCTTGGCGGACTATGCTCGCCCTACTCTTGAAGGGACCGCCTCTAGCATTGTTCGACGACCCGTCAATGCTAGGAACTTTGAGCTCAAGCCCAACAAGATACAGATGGTTCAAAATGGGGTGGTTTTCAATGGCATTGATGGTGAATGTCCATCTAGGCATCTCAAGGAATTCTTGGAGATATGTGACACGGTGAAGAATGACCAAGTGCATCCGGATTGTGTGAGACTCCGACTTTTCCCTTTATCACTCAAGGGTAGAGCCAAGACATGGTTGGAGAACCAACCGAGTAGAGCCTTCACAACATGTGAGGGCCTAGCCGAAGCCTTTCTCGAAGAATTCTTCCTTCCTTATATGATGGATGCGATCCGAGACCGCATCAACCACTTTACACAACATATTGGTGAGCTCTTTCATGAGACTTGGAATCGGTTCCAAGCCCTTCTTCAGTCTTGTCCCCACCACAACACCGCCAAATGTATCTTAGCGGACATTTTTGCAGATCCATTGATTATGAGAATACAAGGGTGATCAACCAAGCAGTCGGAGGTGACTTAAGGAGGCTCACTCCTGAAGATACTCTTGATCTCTTCACAGAGATGGCCAACAAGACAAGGAGTTGGGCTCGACAACAACCTCCTAAGTCCAAATATGGAAGCGACACTCATTATGACTCCTGGGCCGTAAGTGTAGATGCGTCAAAGGAGCCTTCTAACTATGGGAAGAAGCCAAAAGATACCGAGACATCGTGAGGAGGATGATCCCATGGTCGCTCTCCTCATGTTGAAGATTGATGCCAGGGCCTCACAAGTAAGCAATCTTAGTATGTCTAAGCCTCCCTCTAATGCTTCATCATCTCGTTTGGATAATCCACCGATTGCTTCGGTATTTTGTTGTGAGTGTTGTGGGGGTCAAGACCATGATGTCAATGCTTGCCCTTCCGCTACTTCTGAGTCTAATCAAGGTGACTATGTGGAGGAAGTGGACTTTGTGCAAGGCCAAGGGTTTCAGGGTAACTTCAGCCCTCAAGGGAACTATCAAGGGGGTAACTACAACCGTCCTTGGAACCAAGGAGGTGGTTATACCAAGCCCAATCAAGGGTTCCAAGGCCAAGGTAATCAAAGTGGTGATTACGTAATCAAGGAAGATTCCAAGGCTACAAGGGGTACAATCAAGGTAACCAAGGTGGAAATCAAGGTAGTGGTCAAGGTTCTAACCCACCGGGGATGTATAACCACAAGGGTGATGGACCACTGGGTTTTAACAAGCCTCCTCAAAACAAAGAGGGTGGATCTTCAACCTCTCAAGAAGACACTAATGCGGCTATCCTTCAACTTTTCAAGAATCAACAAGCTTCCATCTCCAACTTAGAGAATCAAATGGGTCATCTTGCCAAAGCACTCTCGGAGAGACCTAAAAGTAGTCTACCCGCCAACACCGAGGTCAATCCCAAGGGCCCCGAGGAGCTTATGATGGTAACATTGAGGAGTGGTAAGCAAATCCAAGATGCCACACCTAAGGTGGTACAAGCTCAAGGTGATGACTTTGTTTTAGTGGAAGATGTTGACTCCGATGATGACATGGATAATGTTGAAGTGATAGATCAAGGAGCCAAGACTAAGGAAGCCCCTAAGACTAACAATAAGGTTGGCTCTCAAGAGGCTACGCCGAGTGCTACTCCGGTCTCTCCTCCCGCACCGATTGTTCCTCCATACAAGCCTAACCCGCCTTACCCGTCTTACCCGTCTCGTTTCAAACCAGATTCCATGAAAAAGGATTTCAAATGGTTTGTTGAGCTTCTTGACAAAGTGCAATTCACAATGCCTTTTGGGTAGGCAATCACCAAGATGCCTCAATGTGCGAAGTTCATGAAAGAGGTCTTCACCAATAAACGCAAGCTAGTGGATGTAACTTCGGCAAAGCTCAACGAACAATGCTCCGCCATTCTCTCTAAGAGGCCACCGGAGAAGTTTAAGGATCCAGGTAGCTTTACTATTCCTTGCATTATTGGTGAACATGAAATAGGTAGAGGCTTAGCCGATTTGGGTGCTAGTATCAATGTTATGTCATATTGCATGTTTAAGAAGTTAGGCCTAGGGAAACTACAACCAACACTAATGAATATTCAATTAGCGGATAAATCCATGAAATCTCCTCGTGGTATTGTTGAAGATGTGTTGGTTAAGGTCGGTGCTTTTGAATTTCTTCTGGATTTTGTGATTGATGACACTCGATTTGACGTGATTATCAGCCTCATTTAAGCGACATTTCCTTGCTTGAAACGTGGTTTTAGGGGTAAAATAGCGAATATTCACTCAACTACCCTATTTCCTACCGATTTGGTTACTTTGGCCCTTTTTGGGTCTATTTGATGGTTTTCTAGTGTTTTTGTGAAAGCACAGGTTTTTGCCATCATTTATGTAGCCACAGACGTGTTCAAGACCTCAAGGAGTGAACCAAAATCGAACCAGAAATCAAACCAGAGTCAGAACCGAAGATCCAACTGCCCAGCAGAATGTTTTCGCCGAAAACACTATGAAATTTTTGGCGAAAATACCTTCAGAAACCCACAGGCGGAATGAGCTGAATTACACTGAAGTTTTCGGCGAAAATACTTATAAAGTTTTCGCCGAAAAGTTATGAAGAAATCAGCCGACAGAAGCAGCAATTTACAAAGGAATTTTCGGTGAAAACTCCCTTAGATTTTCGGCGAAAATTCCTTCACAAATCCGGCGACTTAGGGTTTAAGTATAAATACTTAAACCGGCGGCCCAAAGAGGAGAAGGCATTCATTATTCATATTTTCACAAATCAGACTTTTGAGAGTCAGCCGACTCTAGGGTCGATAGATAGAGTTTAGAGAGTTCGAAGATCCGTGGAGAGATCGTGATGCCATCCTTTCACCTCGGAGAGCTCGGAGCTTAAAGTTGAAGATCCAGGAGATTGAAGCTTCGGGGGAGTCGTCAGAATTAGGTTTTTCAGTTCTTATCTGTTCTTCCTCTGTATGATGATCTTCTTTGTTGCCTTTGATTCTTCTGTTATCGTTATGAGTAGCTAAACCTGTCGAGCTTAGATTAGATGAACCCTAAGTGACCCAGGGCTTTAAAGCGGTCACGGATTGGCGGTAATTAGATTCGAAGTTCAATCAGTTTCTCTTTGCATGGTTGTTTTGTTATTGATTGTTCATGTTTCTTCTCTGGTTGATCGCCTAGATTAGGTTTTTGCAAGCTAGGGTTAGTCGCTAGACGGTTCCCTGCTTTGGCGCTTAAACTTGTCTTCCTTGATCACCTAGTTTAGATTCTTGTTAAGTTGGGGATAGAAGCGAACGCTCGCCTCTCTTTAAAACATCAATTCAACCAGTTAACCTAATAATTGGAGTGTGCCTTTCGTAGGAACCGATTAGGGTTAATCCGCTTCAAGAGTAACTCATAAATCATTAGTAATTGCACCAGTTAATTAAGTCGTTGCGAGAGGCGACCGTACCCGGGCAGCTAATTAATCTTGGTAGTTAGAACGGATAGAGCGAACGTTCGCCGGTCTTAAACCTAAGGGTCAGGAGTTATGGTGGTGTTTGTGAACTGAATGAACTAGAATCGAAAATCGCTGGTCTGTTGACTGCTGTTGCTCTGGTAATCTAAGGGGGATTCGAAGTCTAAGTTTGTCTGTCGTCCTTCTGGTCAATCAATCAATCTTCAATCTTTCTTTGCTTTAATTTCATTTCAATTTATCTTTGCATTTTAGTATAGAAGACGTGGAACTCACACCACGCACAACGTGTTTAACCTCGAATTATTTTGCCAACAACTTTGAGTAAGGAAGTAGAGGAAACCACTGGAATACGATCTACCCTAGCTTCACAGCTTGGTAGTTATTTGATCGACCGCTATCCTGCAGCATCAAATTGGCGCCGTTGCCGGGGACTCTTCTAATTGTTTGAAAGGAGAGTTGGCAAATTATTCTTCTACCTTTCCGCCTACCATTTATTTTCCCTCCATATTTCCATGATTTACCTGGGTAGTGCTTCTTAGTTTTGATCATGCAGGATTACAGGTGGGATGACCGGTACCGAGAGTGGCACATCAACGAAGCACCATATCTCGAAGACTCCCAAGAGATGGATTTACACACTTATGAGCATCAACAATGGATGGCAAGCACCCAAGTCGCAATCGACAACCTCCAAAAAATGGACGATGCTGTTGATGCATTGAACGTCGCGCTCGAGCGACTAGTGAAATTGAAGGGAGAAGATGCTCAAGAACATTTCGAAGAAGAGCCAGAAGCTACACACCACCAACAAAATCACCAAGAGGTGTATATACCAGTTCATCAGAATCAACAACAGACGGCAAGAGTAGAATCCGCCTTGGATGATCTCGTTTCGAAGCTACAAGCTCGTAACATGGTGGATGTCGAGCTCGAGCAACCAAATCCACTAATGGAAGAAGATGCTCAAGAGCCGTACGAAGATGAACATGACAATCTCACCCATGACTATTTCGAGCTAGAAGCATCTGATGAAGAATCCTTGGTGGTGGTGGTTGATGAAGACAAAGAGCCAATCCATCTTGAAGTTGAAGCCGAAGAGGAGCATGAAGAAATCGAGGAGATATCCTCAATAGAGTTTCCGCCGAGCCAACCTATAGATCAAGCCAGAGACGAGCACGTGGGGATCAAGACGTTAAGGGTTTGGAAGCGTACATACTCGATCCTGATAGACCTCTAGATGATCATAAAGTGGAAAAGATGGAGCTCATTGACCATGCCGCACCGTACTACCTATTTCCTCCTCCAGAAGGAGAATTCGAGAAGAACTGGTCATCCAACCAGAACCGCGATCTACTAGAGCACTACCGGCTACATCACCCTTCTGGAGTGCTACATGGCACTCAACCGCTATCCTTGAAGAAGACGATTGACTTCAAGGAACTCCTAAGTTGGGGTCCCTAGCAGGTACCGTCCGGCTCAAGGACGTTAAAAGAGAGCGCTTCGTGGGAGGCAACCCACGGCTGGAGTCCGTTTTGAATTTTTGAGTCAGTTTTTTCCTTCTTCGTTTCGACTTTTATTCTGTGTGGATCCGGGGCACTTGTCCCGGTATCCTTTTGATCTTTTTGTTGTTTTTGTTTTTGTAGGAACTTGAGTAGCTACTTCGCTCCGCTCTGGGCTATCCGTGCTCATCCACTACACCGACCATCTCGTCACAGGTTCTTCGTATCTCTCTACTCTAGATTAGTTCTGTGAGGACACAGAACCGTTTAAGTGTGGGGTAGGATTCTAGGATTATGCATGATCTTGCTTGCTATCTATGATTCTGTGGTTCAAATTTGAAAATTCTCTAGCATAGAATTGCTCAATTCTTGACTTTTGATGTTAAATTGACTTCAATTTTGAACAATGACGTCTAGACTGTTCCACTTAGAACCTGTAACCAGCGTGTCGAAACTGATATTAAATGAGTCTAGGTCAGAACAGATCACAAATCACTTCGGTAGTTGGAACTTGAATTAATTGAATTAATTGGTTTGTTAATAACAAAGCTCGATAACACCATTCTAAGATGATAAATGCTAGTTTCGCCCATGTTTTTCACTCCATATTTGTTCACCTGTGATTGTGGCTAGAGATTAGACGGAAATCCAACTCGAAATCTTGTGTAAAAAGTTATAACTAGCTAGGATCAAGTGGCTAAATTGTTAAACCAAGTAATTGAGCTGTGCAAATTAATGTTAAGTTCTTTAAAGTGCTGAAAATAAAGCTAGGCAAGCCCGACACCTAAGTGAAGTGTTCGGGTTGAGCACTAGCATAAGCACAAATACTGTGAGCTAGGCAGGTCCAACACCTAAGTGAAGTGTTTGGTATCGAGCACTAGTATGCAGTAAATAAATTAAAGGAAGAAGTTTGAAACTTGAAATAAATTGTTATTCAAATCGGTCCTAGCTAGAACATGTAACGTACAGATCTAGAAACGGATGAAGTCGAGTCGATAGCCATGTCACTTTTCCTACCTCCACATCCACATCATGGCTAGAGCTTAAAGTCTTTTTGATTAGAATTGGTGTTATCGTAGTCGGTTAATCATAATTAATTGTTTTGCCAAGAAACGAGCTTTGTTTAAACTACTACTTGAAGTGTGCAAAAATTAGTGAGATCGAAAATTGTTTGGTTGATGTTCTTGCATGTGTAGGTCACTTTTTCTACGTGGAACAGTCTAAACCAAATTGTTAGAATTGAATCTCGGTTTAATCTCGTGTCATTTGTGATTTGAGTGTGTTCTAGTTCAGTTTGCTTGAGGACAAGCAAAAGCTTAAGTGTGGGGTATTTTGATGACACTCGATTTGACGTGATTATCAGCCTCATTTAAGCGACATTTCCTTGCTTGAAACGTGGTTTTAGGGGTAAAATAGCGAATATTCACTCAACTACCCTATTTCCTACCGATTTGGTTACTTTGGCCCTTTTTGGGTCTATTTGATGGTTTTCTAGTGTTTTTGTGAAAGCACAGGTTTTTGCCATCATTTATGTAGCCACAGACATGTTCAAGACCTCAAGGAGTGAACCGAAATCGAACCAGAAATGAAACCAGAGTCAGAACCGAAGATCCAACTGCCCAGCACAATGTTTTCGCCGAAAACACTATGAAATTTTCGGAGAAAATACCTTCAGAAACCCACAGGCGGAATGAGCTGAATTACACTGAAGTTTTTGGCGAAAATACTATAAAGTTTTGCCGAAAAGTTATGAAGAAATCAGCCGACAGAAGCAACAATTTACAAAGGAATTTTCGGCGAAAACTCCCTTAGGTTTTCGGCGAAAATTCCTTCACAAATCCGGCGACTTAGGGTTTAAGTATAAATACTTAAACCGGCGGCCCAAAGAGGAGAAGGCATTCATTATTCATATTTTCACAAATCAGACTTTTGAGAGTCAGCCGACTCTAGGGTCGATAGATAGAGTTTAGAGAGTTCGAAGATCCGTGGAGAGATCGTGACGCCATCCTTCCACCTCGGAGAGCTCGGAGCTTAAAGTTGAAGATCCAGGAGATTGAAGCTTCGGGGGAGTCGTCAGAATTAGGTTTTTCAGTTCTTATCTGTTCTTCCTCTGTATGATGATCTTCTTTGTTGCCTTTGATTCTTCTGTTATTGTTATGAGTAGCTAAACCTGTAGAGCTTAGATTAGATGAACCCTAAGTGACCCAGGGCTTTAAAGCGGTCACGGATTGGCGGTAATTAGATTCAAAGTTCAATCAGTTTCTCTTTGCATGGTTGTTTTGTTCTTGATTGTTCATGTTTCTTCTCTGGTTGATTGCCTAGATTAGGTTTTTGCAAGCTAGGGTTAGTCGCTAGACGGTTCCCTGCTTTGGCGCTTAAACTTGTCTTCCTTGATCACCTAGTTTAGATTCTTGTTAAGCTGAGGATAGAAGCGAACGCTCGCCTCTCTTTAAAACATCAATTCAACCAGTTAACCTTATAATTGGAGTGTGCCTTTCGTAGGAACCGATTAGGGTTAATCCGCTTCAAGAGTAACTCATAAATCATTAGTAATTGCACCAGTTAATTAAGTCGTTGCGAGAGGCGACCGTACCCGGGCGGCTAATTAATCTTGGTAGTTAGAACGGATAGAGCGAACGTTCACCGGTCTTAAACCTAAGGGTCAGGAGTTATGGTGGTGTTTGTGAACTGAATGAACTAGAATCGAAAATCGCTGGTCTGTTGACTGTTGTTGCTCTGGTAATCTAAGGGGGATTCGAAGTCTAAGTTTGTCTGTCGTCCTTCTGGTCAATTAATCAATCTTCAATCTTTCTTTGCTTTAATTTCATTTCAATTTATCTTTGCATTTTAGTACAGAAGACGTGGAACTCACACCACGCACAACGTGTTTAACCTCGAATTATTTTGCCAACAACTTTGAGTAAGGAAGTAGAGGAAACCCCTGGAATACGATCTACCCTAGCTTCACAGCTTGGTAGTTATTTGATCGATTGCTATCCTGCAGCATCAGTGATCCTTGATTCGATTGGAGATACCGATGTGCCTTTGATTTTAGGTCGACCTTTCTTAGCAACCTCTCGTGCTTTGATTGATGTCTATGGTGGTAGACTTACACTTAGAGTCGACAATGAATGCATGATCTTTAACCATTCTGATGGCATGGAGTTTACTTTGTCATAGTCACCATGATCCTAAGAATCCAAATGAGTTTACTTCGGCTACTAATAGCACTAACCTTGTTCGTCATAGTCTTACGGAGTTGTTTGCACTTAATGATATGCAGGAGAAAACTACTGAAGTAAAGGAGACTCCAACTCTCGTGCTTCGAAAGACACCACCTAAGGCCACAAAGAAAGGCGTGAAGAAGTCACCCGATAAGGGTAAGGAAGCCACACCGATTGGCGAGACGAGCAAGTCTAAGAAACCAGCCGATGAAAGGATCCACTCCAAGTGGCTTGGACTCTCTCCATTGCTCACACTTCATCATCCGGGAGACCCGAGCTCATACCTCCTGAAGTTGGTAAGATCCAATTCAAGTTCCTTTTGCCACACGAAGGTAATGAAATCGACTTCAAGGAGGTAATGAGTTGGGATGGTTTTACTTAGCTTGTCCTTTTGCTCCGTCGAGCTTACTAGGTTTGGCAATTTGACCCAAGATAATGGGTACCCGCCCAAAACCCACCCGAATTGGGCTCAATTTACCTGGCCGGCTTGGGCTTTTTTCGGGTCCGGGTAAACCCAGAACCCGTTAATTGTGGGCGGCGGGCGGGCATCGGATATAGGCAACCCGTCTCCGGTACCCACCCGCTGTATACCCATTTAGTCAAAACGGCGTCGTCACCCATTTAGCTATTGTTACTTAGCTGCTACTGCTACATTGCTTCTTCTACAATTATGTCATTTCTTTCAGTTTGAGATTCTTAGATTATGAGACATTGTGCTGCTACTGCTACAATACACCTATTATATATTACTTCTGTACTATTTCTTAACATTTGCATTTCAGTTTAATAGTTCTTAACATTTGCCAATGTTTCAGATTATACACTTGAATATGTTATAACTAATTATGTTACATTATTACTTTTGCACTTGAATATGGTTGACCGGGCATTACCCATCAAACTCGTCCACCCGAGAGTGGGTGGGGATGGTTTCGAAATCGTACCCAATTAGCTTGGACGGGTGGGGACGGGTAAAACCCGCCTAGTGAACAGGTGGGGATCGGATATACCAAACCCGTCCCCGACCCACCCGTTTGCCACCCCTAGGGCTTACGACGTTAACCAAGTGCTTCTCGGGAGGCAAGACGAGTGTTTTCTCGTTGTTTTGACTTTGTCTTTGTGTGTGTTTGTGTGTGTGTTCTTGTTTACTTTAGAGTCTTTGAGGTTTAGAGGTGGTTCTTGGTCTAAGTTGCTGTGGGAAATTGAGTTTTTTCGGGTCTAGGACCGTTTGGATGTTTGGAGTTGTTTGGGAAGATTGGGAAAAAATGCATTTTTCAAAAGGGAACTACACGTCGTGTACTTTCTCAACCCCTCTCCCTGGTCCCAAAAGCTAGTTAGTTTTGCTTTGGTCTACCCATGTCGTGTGGAACCACACGTCGTGTACACCTATACGACGTGTACCCAATTTTGAGTCATTTTCGGTTTGAGTCGTGGTTGGTATTTGATTTTTCCTTGTTTCGGTTTGACTTGGTTTTGGTTTCCACCCGACCCACTCACCTCACCTCACCCAACCACCCACCCGACCCAACCGGTCTCACCCAACCCGAACCACCCAACCACTCACCCACCTGACCACTCAACCCAACCCGGACCACCCAACCCACCCACCCAACCCACTCTCCTGCCTACCAGCCGCCGAAGCCGCTACCCCCGCCAACACAGTTCCTAGTCGCCACACCTTCCCCAATCTAACTTCTAACTCAGCCGTCGACTTCCCAACCACCACCGTCCGCCGCCACCTAACCCATGCCGTCTACTATCCCCTCTTCTTCATTTTCCTCTGTAACAAACCCATACTCCTTCTCCCTCTATTAAGCCTTCCTCCGCCGTCGCCACTTGCCTCCGCCACCGCTCCTTTCCAGCCACCAGTCGCCAATCCGCCACGACACAACTAGCAGCCCTACCGATTCCCAGTCGCCGCGCAATGCTCCTGCCCAGCCTAGTGTCTTTTTCCCCTCCTCTTGTTTGAACCCAGCGGTGTTCATTGCTTGATCTACTTCTTCATCTATTTGGGATTGGTAGCAGTTTGGGGTGGGATTAATTGTTTGTTTGTTGTGCTCAAGTGCTAGGCAGATTGTTGCTTGTTCATTAGGAGTTTGGCACTTGGCTAGATGACTTGATGAGCTGAGTTGCAATTGCTTGTTTTCATTGTTGAGCAGATTTTGGCTTAGTGGGGTTGACTGAAGTGATTACTGATGAACGTTGTAATGCGTGCAGTCAAATAACTAATCTACCAAGGTAGACTAGATCGTATTCTACTCGAGGTCTCTTCTTCTTGTATACTCAAATATGTTGGCAAATTACTCAGGTTTAAGCAGGTTGTGGGTGGTGTGAGTTCCACGACTTCTAATCTAATAAAGCAGGAAAATAAAAGACAGAAAGATTAAAAGGTTGACTAACGAGAAGATAGACGAGCTTAGATTTCGAATCCCCCTTGGATCACCAAGGCAACGACAATCACAAGACCAACGGTTTTCAATTCTAATTCAATCAATTTCTAAACACCACCATAACTCCTGACCCTTAGGTTTAAGACCGGCGAATGTTCGCTCTATCCGTTCTAACTACCAAGATTAATTAGTCGCCCGGGTACGTCGCCTCTCGCAACGGCTTAACTAACTGGTGCAATTACTAACGATTTATGAGTTACTCTTGCAGTTGATTAACCCTAACTGGTTCCTACGAAAGGCACACTCCAATGAATATGTTAATTGGTTGAATTGATGTTTTAAAGAGAGGCGAGCGTTCGCTTCTATCCTCAGCTTAACAAGAACCTAAACTAGATGATCAAGGAAGACAGGTTTAAGCGCCAAAGTAGGGAACTGTCTAGCAACTACGTCTAGCGACAACATCTGGCGACTAACCCTAACTTGCAAAAACCTAATCTAGGCTATCAACCAGAGAAGAAACATAAACAGTGAAGAACAAAACAACCATACAAAGAGAAACTGCTTGAACTTCGAATCTAATTACCGCCGATCCGTGACCGCTTTAAAGCCCTGGGTCACTTAGGGTTCATCTAATCTAAGCTCTACAAGTTTAGCTACTCATAACGATAACAGAAGAATCAAAGGCAACAAAGGAAATCATCAAACAGAGGAAGAATAGATAAGAACTGAAAAACCTAATTCTGACGAATTCGACGAAGCTTCGATCTCCTGGATCTTCAACTTTAAGCTCCGAGCTCTCCGAGGTGGAAGGATGGCGTCACGATCTCTCCACGGATCTTTGAACTCTCTAAACTCTATCTATCGACCCTAGAGTCGGCTGACTTTCAAAAGTCTGATTTGTGAAAAGTTGTTGGAAAAATCATCTTCTCTGGCTGGCTGCTGACTGCTTCTTTAAATAGGTAAGATTAGGGTTTTCTGTTTCTGCCGCGGAAAAGGAAGGATTTTTTGGCGAAAACTTAAGGAGTTTTCGCCGAAAACTTCAGTTGAAACCCTCTGTCTTCTCCGTTGATTTCTTCATAACTTTTCGGCGAAAACTCGTCCTCCTGTGAGTTTCTTAAGATATTTTCGCCGAAAACTCTGCAGTGTTTTCGGCGAAAACATTGTGCTGGGCAGTTGGATCTTCGGTTCTGACTCCAGTTTGATTTCTGGTTCAATTCCGGTTCACTCCTTGAGGTCTTGAACACGTCCATGGTTATGTATTTGACGATAAAAACCTGCGCTCTTACAAAAACACTAGAAAACCATCAAATAGACCCAAAAAGGGCCAAAGTAACCAAATCGGTAGGAAATAGGGCAGTTGAGTGAATATTCGCTATTTTACCCCTAAAACCATGTTTGAAGCAAGAAAATGTCGCTTAAATGAGGCTGAAAATCACGTC
The DNA here is from genome assembly GCA_034768395.1 of Linum lewisii. Lineage (NCBI taxonomy): Eukaryota > Viridiplantae > Streptophyta > Magnoliopsida > Malpighiales > Linaceae > Linum > Linum lewisii. Next base: position 52,232,357 of record CM068297.1, read on the forward strand.
AAATCGAGTGTCATCAAAATACCCCACACTTAAGCTTTTGCTTGTCCTCAAGCAAACTGAACTAGAACACACTCAAATTCACAAATGACAAGAGATTAAACTGAGATTCAATTTTAACGATTTGGTTTAGACTGTTCCACGTAGAAAAAGTGACCTACACATGCAAGAACATCAACCAAATAAATTTTCGATCTCACTAATCTCTGCACACTTCAAGTAGTAGTTTTAGCAAAGCACGTTTCTTGGGAAAACAATTAATCATAATTAACCGACTACGATAACACCAATTCTAATCAAAAAGACTTTAAGCTCTAGCCATGATGTGGACGCGGAGGTAGGAAAAGTGACGTGGCTATCGACTCGACTTCATCCGTTTCTAGATCTGTACGTTACATGTTCTAGCTAGGACCGATTTAAACAACAATTTATTTCAAGTTTCGACTTCTTCCATTTAATTTATTTACTGCATACTAGTGCTCGATACCAAACACTTCACTTAGGTGTTGGACCTTCCTAGCCCACAGTATTTGTGCCTTTGCTAGTGCTCAACCCGAACACTTCACTTAGGTGTCGGGCTTGCCTAGCTTTGATTTTCAGCACTTTAAAGAACTTAGCATTGATTTGCTCAACTTATTACTTGATTTAATCATCTAGCCACTTAATCCTAGCTAGTTATAACTTTTTACACAAGATTTCGAATTGGATTTCCGTCTAATCTCTAGCCACAATCACATATGAACAAATATGGAGTGAAAAACATGGGAGAAGCTAGCATTTATCAAATTATAACGGTGTTAACGAGCTTTGTGATTAACAAGCAAAATAGTTTAATTGATTCAAGTTTCAACTACAAGAGTGATTTATGATCTGTTCTGACCTAGACTCATTTAATATCAGTTCCGACACGTTGGTTACAGGTTCTAAGTGGAACAGTCTAGACGTCATTGTAGTCAATTTAACATCACAAGTCAAGAATTGAGCAATTCTATGCTAGAGAAATTTCAGAATTGAACCACAGAATCACAGAAAATCAAGCAAGATTATGCATAATCCTAGACTCCTACCCCACACTTAAACGGTTCTGTGTCCTCACAGAACTAATCTAGAGTAGAGAGATACGAAGAACTTGGAATGAGATGGTCGATGTAGGGAATGAACACGGAGCGTCCGGAGTAGAGCGGAGTAGCTACTCAAGATCCTACAAAACAAAAACAATAAAAAGATCAAAAGGATACCGGGACAAGTGTCCCGGATCCACACAGAATAAAAGTCAAACAAAGAAAGTTAAGGGGAATTTTGAAATTTTTAATTTTTTTTTTCAAATTCACGACACTCCTAGAACAATCTAGATCATCTAAGCTCAATCAGTTCAGAAAAAATCACACCGAAACAGTAGGCACGCAAAACGAGGTAGACCAAATTTAAACTCGTCGAAATTCAATAATCAGCATGTCAAAAGATTCAAAATTGAAAACCCAACAACTAACCTTTTAGGCACGACTCAAGAAAATGGACGGAAAGCGACGAAGTCGGCCAAAAACGTGAAAAACTTGTTTCGGGGATAACCGGAGCTACAGAGCTCCTATTTGGACGATCAAGTATGCGTTGGAATCGGACCGAAAAAAGAAAACTGATTTTCAAAACAGACACAAGTTTTTGGCAAAAACTATGGAAGTTTTCGCCGAAAACTTCTTCGAAAATAGGCAAAAATGAAGAAGGACGTCACTATTTGCAAATCACCCAATGTTTTCGGCGAGAAATTTTAATTCTCGCCGAAAACCTATTTTAAAACCCTTTTTTTTCAAAACCCAACCGAAAACAAATCAAAACGAAAGGAAATTAAACTGACACTTTGGCTCCCCCAAACCTGATTCGTACAACGAAAAAGACTGACTCAAAAAATTCAAAACGGACTCCAACCGTGGGTTGCCTCCCACGAAGCGCTCTCTTTTAACGTCCTTGAGCCGGACGGTACCTGTTAGGGACCCCAACTCAGAAGCTCCTTGAAGTCAATCGTCTTCATCAAGGCCAGCGGTTGAGTGCCATGTAGCACTCCAGAAGGGTGATGCAGCCGGTAGTGCTCTAGTAGATCGCGGTTCTGTTTGGATGACCAGTTCCTCTCGAATTCTCCAACCGGAGGAGGAAAGAGGTAGTACGGCGTGGCATGATCAATGAGCTCCATCTTCTCCACCTGATGCTCATCAAGATGTCTCTCCGGATTGAGTGTGTATACTTCCAAATCCTTGACGTCTTTGATTCCCACGTGCTCGTCTCTGGCTTGATCTATAGGTTGGCTCGGCGGAAGCTCAATTGAGGATATCTCCTTGATTTCTTCGTGCTCCTCTTCAGCTTCAACTTCAACACAGGTGAATTCCATGCTTTCAAGATAGACGAGCTTAACGCCTTCATCAGCCACCACCGCCAACAATTCTTCATCGGATTCCTCTATCTCATAATAGTCATGGACGAGCTTCTTCTTCGAACATCTCTTGAGCGTGTTCTTCCATTAATTGATTTGGTTGCTCGAGCTTGATGTCCGTCGTGAGATGAGCTTGTAATATTGTAGAGATATTATCCAAGGCGGATAGGGTTCTCGACGAGCATTGTTGATGTTCATGAGCTTGTAGAATGATCTCTTCGTTATCTCTAGCGCCAGTTTGATGTGCTTGTTGGTGTATCTCTTGGTAACCTTGTAGCATTGCATAGATATTATCAAAGAGGGAGTCAAATCTCGCCGTTTGTTGTTGTTGTTGATGTAGCATCTCTTGGATTTCCTCAATATACGGTGCTTCATTGACGTACCACTCTTGGTACTGGTCATCCCACCTGTAATCCTGCATAATCAAAACTCAAAAGCACTACCCAGGTAAATCATGGAAATATGGAGGGAAAATAAATGGTAAGGCGGAAAGGTAGAAGAATAATTTGCCAACTCTTCTTTCAAACAATTAGAAGAGTCCACGGCAACGGCGCCAATTTGATGAACGTTGTAATGCGTGCAGTCAAATAACTAATCTACCAAGGTAGACTAGATCGTATTCTACTCGAGGTCTCTTCTTCTTGTCTACTCAAATATGTTGGCAAATTACTCAGGTTTAAGCAGGTTGTGCGTGGTGTGAGTTCCACGACTTCTAATCTAATAAAGCAGGAAAATAAACGACAAAAAGATTAAAAGGTTGACTAACGAGAAGATAGACGAGCTTAGATTTCGAATCCCCCTTGGATCACCAAGGCAACGGCAATCACAAGACCAGCGGTTTTCAATTCAAATTCAATCAATTTCTAAACACCACCATAACTCCTGACCCTTAGGTTTAAGACCGGCGAACGTTCGCTCTATCCGTTCTAACTACCAAGATTAATTAGTTGCCCGGGTACGGTCACCTCTCGCAACGACTTAACTAACTGGTGCAATTACTAACGATTTATTAGTTACTCTTGCAGTGGATTAACCCTAACTGGTTCCTACGAAAGGCACACTCCAATGAATAGGTTAATTGGTTGAATTGATGTTTTAAAGAGAGGCGAGCGTTCGCTTCTATCCTCAGCTTAACAAGAATCTAAACTAGGTGATCAAGGAAGACAGGTTTAAGCGCCAAAGCAGGGAACTGTCTAGCGACTACGTCTAGCGACAACATCTGGCGACTAACCCTAACTTGCAAAAACCTAATCTAGGCGATCAACCAGAGAAGAAACATAAACAGTGAAGAACAAAACAACCATACAAAGAGAAACTGATTGAACTTCGAATCTAATTACCGCCGATCCATGACCGCTTTAAAGCCCTGGGTCACTTAGGGTTCATCTAATCTAAGCTCTACAAGTTCAGCTACTCATAACGATAACAGAAGAATCAAAGGCAACAAAGGAAATCATCAAACAGAGGAAGAACAGATAAGAACTGAAAAACCTAATTCTGACGAATCCGGCGAAGCTTCGATCTCTGGATCTTCAACTTTAAGCTCCGAGCTCTCCGAGGTGTAAGGATGGCGTCACGATCTCTCCACGGATCTTCGAACTCTCTAAACTCTATCTATCGACCCTAGAGTCGGCTGACTCTCAAAAGTCTGATTTGTGAAAAGTTGTTGGAAAAATCATCTTCTCTGGCTGGCTGTTGACTGCTTCTTTAAATAAGTAAGATTAGGGTATTCTGTTTCTGCCGCGGAAAAGGAAGGATTTTTCGGTGAAAACTTAAGGAGTTTTCGCCGAAAACTTCAGTTGAAACCCTCTGTTTTCTCCGTTGATTTCTTCATAACTTTTCGGCGAAAACTTAAGGAGTTTTCGCCGAAAACTTCAGTATAATTCAGCTCGTCCGCCTGTGAGTTTCTTAAGATATTTTCGCCGAAAACTCTGCAGTGTTTTCGGCGAAAACATTGTGCTGGGCAGTTGGATCTTCGGTTCTGACTCCGGTTTGATTTTTGGTTCGATTCCGGTTCACTCCTTGAGGTCTTGAACACGTTCGTGGTTACGTATTTAACGATAAAAACCTGTGCTCTTACAAAAACACTAGAAAACCATCAAATAGACCCAAAAGGGCCAAAGTAACCAAATTGGTAGGAAATAGGGCAGTTGAGTGAATATTCGCTATTTTACCCCTAAAACCATCTTTCAAGCAAGGAAATGTCGCTTAAATGAGGCTGAAAATCACGTCAAATAGAGTGTCATCAATTACAGTGGTTAGGATGAACTTTTAGGTTGCTTTCTTTCTCTAATGGTGGTTGATTGAATGGGATTGATAGCTGCTGAAAAGGGGGGGGGGGTTTGTAATCAGTTCAATTGTTTGGGGTTGGGTTGCTTCATTTGTTGGGTTTGGAGTGTAGTCTTTGGGTCGTTTGCTTGATGATCTTAATGTTGGCAGTTAATGGGAGTTTGGCATATGGATATGTGGGTTGGTTTGTAGTTAGTTGCTTTGCAAGGTGGCTGTTTTGTTTGAACTGTTCCTGTGCATATTCTACTTGTTGGTTTGAGGGTGAGTTTGACTTAGCTTCCATACTTTGCCTCTTGTGTCATTTGGTTGAATGTTGTGGGTGATGAATTCAAGGGACGGAATTCGATTCTTTATGTGAGGAGTTGGTGTGGTTGATCACCACTCGTTAGTTTATTTCTTTTGTATACCCTTGCATTATGTGGATTCATGCTTATATGTATTGATTCGTGTTATTGATCTGTGATGCATGCTTATTGCGTAGTATGGTTCTTAATGAAATGACCTTTGCTAGCATAGGTTATTGTACTTGACTCTGATGATCTTGATTCATGCTAAGTGATATTTCCGTTTGATGTGATCGTTGAGCTGTGGATGTTAAATTGTTTGATCTTTGCTCCGATCTTTCATGTTTTGGTTTTTGGAATTGGGGGATGCATGATTACCCTTCCCAGTGGACTTTCCAGGGTCACACTTTTCTATCTCGAAACTCTTGTTTTCTTTTTATTTGTTTATAATTGTGTGTAGATCAATCAGGGCTCTCTATTGGCTATATTGCACTTGTTTATGACCCCATGGATGCTACTCGGTTGTGGTTGTTTGTTTTGATTGCCAGGATTAATCACTGTGATCACCGCTCTTGTCTCCATGGCCCTCTCCATCGTGCGGTATACTCGTTCTACCTTACTCTCTCTCTCTCGTCCATTGAGGACAATGCCTATTCTAGTCGTAGGGGGATGTTTTGGGTTTGGTATGATTGTTTGTCGGTAGGAGTAGAGTCTTGTGCTTTGATAGTGGATGCCTTGTAGCTAGGTAGCATGCTCATATTTGTCTCTCTTTTCATCTACCTTAGCATGTGCTCATTTTGGATGCTCCACTATCACCTCATCTTCTTGTTGAATACTTAACTCGCTTAAATTCTATTCATTTGACTAGCCATTTGATTGTATGGTGAGAACATGCGTGATAGCCAGAGTTTTTCAATGTAAAGTGTGAACTGGTTTTATTATGCCTTTTAAACCTTTTTACAGCAAGACTGAAACTAGTTTTTATTAAATTTGAGGTCTGGTAACTTGACAAAGTGTTCTTATCTTCGATAGGTGCCAATATTGTGTAGTGTTCAGTGTCAATCGATTTTTCTGGAGTCTAGGACATAGGGCTGGAAAGTGAGGTGCCCAATGTGTGAGTAAGATGACCTTTGTGTCCACTCGAGTGATAGACGTGCGTAGGAGCCGCTTGGTTGAGATCCACCACGAGCTGGCAATACATTGCCCGCCCATTGCTTAGTCCCCAAAGGGGAAGTCTTAGTGTGGCATTCTCCTTCTCAACCCTCCCGGCGTGGGCATGGTTTAGGATAATGCGGTCCCCAATGGGACTGGCTGCTCCATACCTGCAAGGGTCTCCCAATGCTCCTACTGGTAAGACAAAAGAGTCTAGTAAATTTTTTTTTTCTGAAGTCGCTATTATAATAGAAAGACCAAAAGCGAAGAAAAAGTGAGATGTGGGAAGAAAAAGAGGGAGGGGGATAGAATTTGAAATAGCCTAGAGTCCTTTCGCAAAAGCCGCAAAATCTAAAAATGTGAGGATGAGTGTACTACCCCCTCGGCACAGGTTGACCAATGTCGACTGGACCCCTCACTTTCTCTCCGTTCATGTGTAGGCTCCAGGAATAAGTGAACCGTCCAGTAACCGATGCTTCTATCAAGTTGTTCGACCTTATGTCTAGTAAGAACTAGTTTGGTTTTTGTTGTAAAAATGTTTTAAGGGTTGTTTGGTGAGATTTTGGGATCCTTTACCTTGTTAAAATTCGGGCTATCAAAACATGGTTCAATGAACTTAGAGATCTTTTGGCTTGTTTCAAATGGTTAGTGCGTTAGTGTAAGTATTTGCTCGCTTGAGGACAAGCTTCGGGTTAGTCGTAGGGGAGTTTGATGTGACCTTATTTCATACATGTTTATCTTATGTTCTACCCTTGTTTTCCCTGTGATTTGGTCCCCCTCTAGCCTATTTTGCATGCCTTCGAGTCCTTTTGCACAAGTTGAGTTATTGTTGCCCGGGGATCACTTGTGGCTCCATTTGACGTGCTTTTTAGTCTCTTTTGTGTACATTTCAGGCCAGGACGTTGTAGTAGAGATGAAAAGGAGTCCATAAGACCAAATGGGGGCTAAATCGGAGCTTGGATGAGGGAGAAACGAACGAAGCAAAATTGCAGTTTGTGCAGATTTTAGGGTACACGGCGTGTTGTCATACACGACGTGTAGTCATACACGACGTGTGTGTAGTCATACACGACGTGTATGCCCAGCAGAATCCTATTTAAAGACGATTTTTGAGATTCAAATTCATTCTTTACACATCCCTTTGATCCCAAATTAGATATCCACGACCCCATAAACCCTAGGACACATTTCTGGAGCCAAGTGGAGCTAATTGGAGCTAATTGGAGCTATTGGAGCTTCGATTGAAGTCAACAAACCTTGGGAGAGGTGCTTACAAGTGGAGAGTTGAAGATCATCTCAAGAATTCATTCCATGGTATTCTTGGTGATCAATCTTCCTTCTCTTTTCTTTACTCCCTTGGCCATGTGTTGCTAAGTTCTTAGGTTCATCTTGAATGGGTAGATTAGTTGTGCCATGATAGAGGCATGATTGTATAGATTGGCCATGATTGATATTGGTTGCATGAGGATGATTTCTAGACTTGTTCTTAATGCCATTTCATTCCATGTTTGCTTGATTTGGTCTTTTCAATGTGATTTGATGCATGAGAGTGCTATGATTGCATGGATTGAAGTGATCAGTGTGTTCTAAGAGATTAGATCATCTTATTTCAACCATAGTTGCATGATTTCTCTCTTACACATTTTATCGAACTCTTGGCGTGCACTTGGTTTTTCATTCAATTGAGCTTTAATAGTCTTTTGGTGAATCTCTCAGTGTTAAGACATTGATATGAGAGTGTTGTGCCTACCCTTGTGGTCATAGAGTTCTAGGAGAGGTTTTGTGACTTGGCATTTCATCAAACACTTAGAATGCATCCTTAGCTTGAGAGCGAGAGCCTAAGTTGAGTGGTGCTAGGATAGGGATTGGTGCTATGAGAGTGCATTGAGTCTATAGAAATGAATTGCATGGTCATCCGATTGCAAACTCAACCTTGATTGGCTTGTTTGTTCAATTAGTCCTCTTGAGCATGATGAAACTATCCTTACAAGTGAACCTCCTTTGTCTTTGATTTGAACCACTTTGCTCTCTTGTTTAATCTTTGTTAGTATTGCTAGTCTTTGCCTTTGTTTATGAATTTCTTTACCAAACCAAAACCAATTTCAAATGTCTAGACGGGCTATGAGAAGTGTGAGTATTAGCCATTGAGAGAACCCCGTGGAATACGACCTTGATTGCTAATAATCGTACTTTCTTAGTTGATTATTAGTACGTCAGGCATATACTCTTTGACTGGTGTCGAGGAGGAACTACTAACTCGGCACGTTTGTTGGAAGATCTAGGCAGGGCCTTTCAAACCAGCTTTCTGCCGCCTCAGTTGACTGGACTGAGGTTCGCCGCCTGGAATTACAACGGTCCAACGTACGATTACAGGAGGAAGTGTATTGGAAACAGAATTCTAGAATTAAATGGCTAGAATTAGGGGACCGTAACACATCCTTTTTACATAGATCAGTTACAGCTACACGGAAAAGAAATTTTATTGGTGACCTGTTGGACATGGACAGTAATGTTGTTTCCTCGGAGAAAGATAAAGGCGTATTAGTTGCCTCGTATTTCAAAGCTCTTTTTAGAACGTAACATGATGGGTCGCAGGAATCTGTCTCTGAGATCGGGATTCCCTCTGTTATCAATGCTGCCACTAATCGCGACTTATTGGCTTCAGTATCAGAAGAGGAAATTAAACAGGCAGTATTTGCCATTGGGCCTCATCAAACACCTGGTCCAGATGGTTTTACTGGTCTTTTCTTTCAGAGATATTGGGAAATCATATACTGTGATGTAATTTCAGCGGTTAAGGACTTTTTTAGACGGGGTCATATGCTACGAGGTTTGAATCATACTTGGTTGACCCTGATTCCTAAGGTGACGGAGGTCACTAATGTGACTCAAATTCGACCTATCGGTCTATGTATGATTTTTTTATAAAATTATTTAAAAAATAATCGCTGGTAGGCTAACAATCGTTCTACCACATCTTATAAACCCAGCACAAAATGGGTTTGTACGAGGTCGATGCATAATGGACAACATTCTCATCGCCCATATATTAATCCACCACTTACAGACTTATAGCTCTGGTAAACTTCATTTTATGGCGTTAAAATTAGATATGGAGAAAGCCTATGACAGGGTGGAGTGGGATTTCTTGTGGGGAGGTCGCCAGGGTTAGGAGGCCCTGGTGATTTGAAAATATGTGGATGGAGCATGAGACCTTCACTTCCTTCCTGTCATATTGGTGGTTTGCATCAGCCATTGCTAAGGGGAGCTTATTCAGTTTAGCAAAGAAATTCAAAGATCTTAAAGGTTTCTCTTAAGGCTTGCAATAGGGATGTCTTTAAAAGAGTTGAGAATGAGATTGAATTTTGCTTGACTAAAGTGGCTTCCCTAGATCGAAAAGAGGAGCTTGGAGTTATTGCGGAAGCATATCACATTCTTCGAATTAACTTAAAGTGCAGGCTCGATAGACTCTGGAAGTGGGAGGAGATTTCTTGGAGACAGAAAGCAGGGGAGAAGTGGTTGTGTGAAGGAGATCGTAATACGAAGTTCTTTCAATGGGTTGCGAACTTCAATCGTCGCTCGCAACAGTTGGATGGTCTTGTTTTTATGGGAGTTTATTTAGTCCGTCAAGTTAATTTGGCAAGGGTGGCAGTGCAGTTTTATAAGTCCCTTTATGAGGAAGAGTCGACTTCGAGGCCTTTTGCCACCAGAACGGTTTGTCTGTCTTTGTCTCAGGATAAGGCCTCGCTTCTAGATCTACCAGTTTCTGAAGAGGAAATTTGGAATGTGGTTAAAGGCTGTTCGGGCGAGAAAGCTCCAGGGCCGGACGACTTTTCCATGGCCTTTTTCAAGAAGAACTGATGATTATTAAGCAAGAGGTGTGTGATGCTGTCAAGGTCCTTTTTGATAAGTTGGAGTTGCCTCTTAGTATTAACAGCACATTCATAGTGTTAATCCCTAAGAAAGAGGAAGTTACGGATTTTAAAGACTTTCGTCCAATCAGTCTTGTGGGTGGCATGTATAAGATCATTTCCAAGCTCCTATCTGGTAAGTTGAAGCCCCTTTTGGCACATGTCATCTCTTCTAATAAATGTGCGTTTGTTAGGGGTCGCCAGATTCTTGATGTTGTTTTGGTGGCTAATCAAGTAATAGATGCGAGGATGAGAAGCGGTAGACCGGGTTTAGTTTTCAAATTGGATATCGAAAAGGCATTCGATCATGTAAAATGGGAATGTCTTCTTAAGATCCTAAGTCTTATGGGATTCTCTGATCTTTGGGTTAACCAGATTAGATGTTGCGTGTCTACAGCTTCATTCTCTGTCCTGGTCAACGGTGAACCATCGAGGTATTTCTATAGCAGCAAAGGTCTCAGGCAAGGGGATTCTCTATCCTCTTCATTACAGTCATGGAGGTACTATCTGGGATCTTGGATCGGGTTTAGGAGACAGATCTCATTTCCGGTTTCTACATGAACGAAGACCTTCAGACTAGTAGAGCGAGTCACATTCTTTATGTTGATGACGCGATGATTTTCTGGGACGCGCCGGCCTCTCAAGTTCGCCATGTGGTTGCTTCCTTGATTTGTTTTCAATCAATCATGGGTCTTAAAGTCAATCTTCACAAATCTCTTTTGTTCTCGGTTGGTTCAGTTCCAGATATTAGCCTCTTTCAGAGCTGGTGAGTTATCAGATTGGTTCCTTTCCCTTCTCCTATCTTGGTCTTCCTTTTGGACCTAAGCGCTACTCCAAATATATTTGGGACCCGGTTCTGGCTAATATGGAGAAGAAGTCACAAGTTTGGAAAGCTAAGTTCCTTTCTTTCGGCGGCAGGATTGCCCTTTTGAAGAGTGTTCTATCCGGTTTGACAATCTACTTTATGTCCCTCTTCAAGCCCCCTCCAGTGTGATCAGTAAATTGGAAAGGATTCAGAATCGCTTCTTGTGGGGCGGTGATATGCAAAAAGCTAAGATTTCTTGGGTGGTGTGGGATGTGGTCAAGTCTCCTAAGAGTTGCGAGGGTCTCGGGGTTCAGGATCTTAAGATTTTAAACGCAGCCTTCCTCGCGAAATGGACCTGAAGGTTTGCAAATGAGAGAAACTCTTGGTGGAGATGTCTTTTGGTGGCAAAGTGCGGTGTTGGCAGATCGAAGTGACAAGCTGTTTGGAGTGTCGGTTCGGCCGGTTGCTCAATCTGGAGATGGATTGTTTCGTTTAGTTCACTTTTCTGGAAGCACGGCTTTCTTGATCCAGGGGTCGGTTGTGTGATTTTTGGCATGATTATTGGGTAAAGGGTGTGAGGCTGTGTGAAGCTTTTCCGAGGATTGCGGCGGCCGCCCAATCCTCGAATTCTAACGTTCACAATCTTTATTCTCAGGTTGCAGGAGGGACTTGGTTTATTCCGTTGACTACTTCGCTTAGGAGAGGTGCTCTCTTGGAATGGACCCAACTTATGGCTTTCCTAGAGAATTTGCCTCCTTCTTCTCTCACGGCCGGCCCCGCCGCGGTGGTTTGGCTACTTGATCAGTCCGGCAGCTTCTCTGTTCGGTCCCTTCGGAACTCTTTGACTTCGGAGCGGTGTGTCAACTTCTTTGATTTCCCGAAAGATGTGATTTGGTCGAATCCGGTGCCTCCAAAGATTCAAGGTTTCTGCTGGATGGTGTGGCATAAGAAGATTACATCGGTGGACAACTTGCAAAGGCGTGGTATGAGCTTGGCTAATCGTTGCGTGGTGTGGGAGCAGGAGGAAGAGTTGTGGATCATCTTTTTGTAAATTGTCAGTTTGCATTGGAGGTCTGGGATAGGGTGAGTTCAAAGCTTTCCTTGGTTGGTCCTCGACTCGATAGCGTTAGAGGGTTGTTCTCATCTTGGAAAGGTATGAGCTTTTCTTGGAGGTTTCGCTGATTTTATTGCATAGCATTTTGTGGTATATTTGCCTAGAAAGAAACGAGCGGGTTTTTAACGACAAGAGCAGAAATGCCGCTCAGGTGACTTATAGGATTTATGTAATTTGGGTAGATGGTTAGGTACCGCAAAAGTCTTCTCTGCTGCGAGTTTGACCCACTGGAGTTCCTTCATATTCGATCCTGGCTGAGGTCGTAGCTGTTGTTTGAGTCTGGTTTTGGAGCTGGGTTTTGGCTCTACTTATTTTGAGCACCCAGTTTGGTTGTGGTTTCTTTCACTCGGATTGGCCCGCAGCTAGGCGGCGTTTCTTTGTTTCCTTTGGTCTGTCTTTTGATAAACCTGCATTTCAGCAGGTCCCTTTTCATTTCTTTTGATTAATATACACACTTTATCAACAACAAAAATATACTTAGCAAGATGCAAGACCTCCCACAACTATATGAAGAGTGGCTCACAAGGGAAGAAGATCACAAAGCTCACTGGATTACTACTACAAAGGATGGAGCTTCTGATTTGGGTCTCAGTTGGTGACATCTATCTTTGATATTTGCCCATTTCTTCTACCTGTGTGTGTTGTTCTCGGAATTTTGCACCAAAACAGTAAAGTTGCATCAGGTTCATTCATAAACCAGTTTCAGATGCCGTTAATTCCTCCAAAACAACGGATTGTGCAGTTTGATTGTAAAAAAAGGGCCTAACAATTAGCAGTCATATACTGAAGGATATGCAGACATTATCTACAATCAATCTGGCTGGCTACAGCTCTGTAGGAGATAAATCCTATTAACATGGACTAATGTACATTAACATCTATCTGCAACTGCAAGCCTTGTTATAGATATCACAGCTTCAGAGCATGATATGAAACAAAATATCAAGGACATAATGCTGCAAGTCCTCAACATATCATATCCATAAACAAACATAAAGTTGCCAACAGATGTTTAATAGCTGCAGTTGCCTATTTAAATTCAGTCGTTGCAAGGGACAGTCCATTCCCCATTTGACCAGTCCTGATGTGCTCTTAAGCGAGCTTCCCTAAACACCAATTCCTCATTAGTGTCCTTGAAGTACACCCAGTACCTGCAATCCGACAATTTCTTCTTAACCACACCTACCCACCAACCATCATTATAGTAAGCATCAACTTCATCTCTCAACTTGAAACCATCCACAACGACGACTTGTGGTGGACAAGGCCTTATGTATCCAACATGTATATCTTCTCTCAGATATTCAGTGTTATCCTCGTTCGTCAATGTCTTGTACTCAACAAGGTACTTATCTTTCCCCGAAGCTTCGATAATCCTTGCAGCATACCAAGTGCCTTTGAAACCCTCTTCATTAATACTAACCTCAACTTCCATTCCCTGAATGAACACCGTCTCTTTCACAGCGATACGAGTCTCCTTCTTGGTAGGGAATTCGGAATTCTTACAACGCTCTTTGCTTCTTGGTATATTGTTGACCTTCACAGGTTCGGATTTCTGGCGTTTCATTGCTGTTCTGGGATTAGAGTGCTCTTTGCTTCCAGATGCATTGTGGACCTTCACTTGTTCCAATTTATTATGACCTTTCACTACTTTGTTGGGATTACAGTGCTCTTTGCTTCCAAATGCATTGTTGACCTTCACATGTTCCGATTTCTGGCATTTCATTACTTTGTTGGGATCAGAGTGTCCTTTGCTTCCAGATGCATTGTTGACCTTCACATGTTTGGATTTCTCGTGTTTCATTACTTTGCTGGGATTAGAGTGTTCTTTGCTTCCAGATGCATTGTTGACCTTCACATGTTTGGCTTCCTCGCATTTCAAGACTTTGCTAGGCCTGATTCCAGCTTCTTCAACAGATCTCTGCATTTGAAGTGATTCAAACAAGGTTACAGAAGAATCAAAGCATTGTTACAGAGGAAAGAACCAATCACTCCAAACACTGTGAAGGAGATGGAGTTAATTTAGGGAATGGATGTTGAGGTTACTTGTGATTTAGGGGGAAATTCTGAATTCTTAGAATGCTCTTTGCTTCCAGATGAATTGCTGAGCTTCACATGTTCGGATTCCTCGCCTTTCATAACATTGCTGGGCCTGATTTCAGTTTTTGTCGATCTCTGCAATTGAAGAGAATCAAACAAGATTACAGAAGAATCAAATCATTGTTACAGAGGAAAGAGTCAATCACTCATAACATTGTGAAAGAGATGGAGTTCATTCAGGGAATGGAAGTTGAGGTACTAGTGATGAAGAGGTGACTCCAATATTCTTAGAATGCTCTTTGCTTCCAGATGGATTGTTGTCCTTAACATGTTCGGAATTCTCGAGTTTCATTACTTTGCTGGGCCTGATTTCAGCTTCTTCAGTCAATCTCTGCATTTGAAGAGGTTCAAACAAGGTTACAGCAGAACCAAGACATTGTTACAGAGGACAGAACCAATCGGAAAAGGAACCAGGTCCTCAGCTATCACTAAACAAATGAAATCATCCAGCACTACAACCTAAATAGTAAATACCTAGAAAGCAAAATACTCGAAATCCATAGTGAATAAATCAAAATTTTCTAACCTGGTCAAAAGGCAGCGTCCATTGCCCATCAATCCAATCCATATGCAGCCGCAAGTCCTTCTCTGGGAATATTTTCTGATACTTGGAGATCCTGAAGAAGACAGAGAAATTCCCGTCGGGTTTCTCGGCCGCAATCGTCCCTTCCCACCAGCCGTCGTTATGGTAGGCATCCACTTCGTCACGGAGCTTGAACTTGATCTTCTTTTCCTCGTCGAGAGTCGGAGGGGGCCTCAATTGCCGCCTATCTAGGGTTTCTTGGAGGAGATTCCTCTGGGTTTCGTCCTTAAATAGCTTATCGTACTGGACTACGCAGTGATTAGGGTTTGACTTGTCGCGGCGGACGACGATGCCGGAGTACCATGATCCAAGGAATCCGATTTCAGGTTTGCTGATCTCGACTCGGTCGCCAGGTTCGAATTTTGGGGTGGAGGGAGAGGAAGACGAAGGGGTTTTGGGCATTGCAAGGTGAAGGTTTTGGGTTTTGGCGGGAGATGAACAGACAGAGACGGCGGAGTAAGAAGGAAAAGGACTGGTATAAAAATAAGAAGGGGGAGTTTAGTACTAAGGGTATATTTGTTGTACAATTACTTATCTGCCCTTGTTTTTGTCCTCATATTAGGAAAAGGGAACTTTTCAGGCTTAAGCTAATGTCGAACCCGGATGGTGGAGTAAGAAAGATAAGGAAATTAAGTGAGGAATGCACTACGACATCGCAGCACTAAAGCAACAGACAGAGGATCAAATCGGCATTTATTGTTTTTCGTTATTCTTTTTCTTTTTCCTCTGAGAATTTTGTTAGGATATTTTCCTGGACAGCTGGTCCTTTCTCCAGCTCTTGTCGTCTACCAAACACCTATGTATTTAAGCTTGAAAGTGATGAATGAAACAGTGCGCCCTAAGCTTTACCCTAAACCTAAAAGCTTTGTTATGGTATCAGAGTAAAAGTAGACGCCATGTCCAAAACTCTGGAGGACGACAATGGGGAATACCCATTGTCCGATCCATTTTACCTCCATGGCAGTGAGCAGCCAAGGTAGTCCCTAGTTGCTGAAAAACTCACAATGACGAATTACACAGATTAGAGCAGAACGATGAGGAACGCATTGGATGCAAAGAACAAACTGGGTTTCGTAAATGGCATGATAGAAGAGCCAAATGTGACTGATCAGAAGTTCTGGGTTTGGAGCAGATGCAACATCATGGTCCTCAGCTGGATCCAGCAATCCGTGGATCCAGCAATCAGGGAGACGATCATGAACTTGAAGACTGCAGAAGAAGCATGGATAAGCCTCAAATCAAGGTATGGACAAGGGGATGTTGTTCGTATAGCAAAAATCCAAGAGGAACTGTCGAATCTTAAACAGGGCAACAGATCTGTTACTGACTATCAAGGGGCAATCATAGTTCTCAGAGATGAACTGAAGAATTATCAACCCACCAGGGAGTGCGATTGCACAGCCACGAGCCATTTAGACTGCACAGCTATGAACATGGTCAAAGGTTATGAAGAAACTAATTCCACCATACAGTTTTTTAGAGGACTGAATGATAACTTTGTTGATTTGAGGTCACAAGTTCTGTTTGGTGAGACACTTCCACCCTTAGAGAGGGTTGTGTAGCGTATGGTACAACATGAGAGGCAGCTGTTTGGTACACAAGGAAAGCAAATCTCAGTGGAAACCATTGTTATGGCAGCACAACAAGATACAAACAATCAAGGGCAGCACCTCATCAATTATGCAGAACAGCAACATGGTCAGTACACAGGGCAACAAGGACAATACAGGCCATACAGGCCAAATGCAGGCAATAGACCACGACCCAACTGCACTCACTGTAAGATGAACAATCATACTGTTGAAACCTGCTATTTCAAAAATGGATTTCCACCAAGAATGCAACCAAGAAACCCTGGGGGCAGCAATTACAGACCAGGTCCAAGGTATCCACATGTCAATCTTGGTCCTAGGTTTCGACCACAAGCCAATGTCGTTCATACTACAGAAGGACAAGGAATTCAAATGTCCCAAGCACAATTCAATCAACTCATGAGCATGATGCAACTCAAGGGACAAGGTGAGGTGAACACTGCCAATTCAAGTTCACACTCTGCAGATGCCTTCACTCAATATAGCACAGGCAAGTTTAATGCATTTTCTGAAGTAATGAGCATTGAGGCATGATGACACTCGATTTGACGTGATTATCAGCCCCATTTAAGCAACATTTCATACCCTTTGATGCCATTTTGACGAGTATTTGGTGCATTTATCGTAACTTTGTGATTATCGGCTCCTAGTGCGTACATTGTCCATTTCTTGGCTATTTTTACCCTTTTTTGTGAGCTTTTATGTTGAGCCCCAGGTTACCACATTAAATAGGACTTTCTCACGAGTCCAACGCTTCAAACGAGGACCAAATTGGAGTTCAAACGGAGCAGGAATGATCGAAACAAGTTGGAACTCCGCACAGCCCAAAACGCTGCGTTTTGGAGCTTACATGGCGTGTAAGCTAAATGCACTGTGAGCTTACATGCCGTGTAAGCTCCCCAGATGGGAAATCCTCTTCTTTTCCAACAAGGAAAGGGTTTTTGGGGGTATTAATAGACTTTTCGAAGCCAGATTTGAACACATTCAATTTAGAGAGATCAGACACGACTTGAGGAGAGTTGAGAGAGCATTCCGGAGCTATCGGAGAGATCGTGACGCCATCAATCCATCCCAAAAGACGCTCGGAGCTAGGAATTGAAGATTCTCAAGATCGAAGCTTCACGGATCATCCAAAATTAGGTTTTTCAGATCCTTTTCTGTTCTTCCTTTGTATAAGATGAATCCTTCTGTCGTCTTTGATTCTTGTTTGTCAGATATGAGTAGCTAAACTTGTAGAGCTTAGATTAGATGAACCCTAAGTGACCCAGGGCTTTAAAGCGGTCACGGATCGGCGGTAATTAGATTCAAAGTTTAATCAGTTTCTCTTTGCATGGTTGTTTTGTTCTTGATTGTTGTACTGCGTTTCTTGTCTAGTTGACGCCTAGATTAGTTTCGTTGTTCTTGTGTTTATTTTCTGGTTGATCACCTAGATTAGGTTTGTGTTGAGTTAGGGTTTGTCGCCAGACAGCTTCCCTGCTTTAAAACATTAAAACTTGTCTTTCTTGATCACCTAGTTTAGATTCTTGTTAAGCAGAGGATAGAAGCGAATGCTCGCCTCACTTTAGAACATCAATTCAACCAGTTAACCTATTCATTGGAGTGTGCCTTTCGTAGGAACCAGTTAGGGTTAATCCGCTTCAAGAGTAACTCATAAATCATTAGTAATTGCACCAGTTAATTAAGTCGTTGCGAGAGGCGACCGTACCCGGGCGATTAATTAATCTTGGTAGTTAGATCGGATAGAGCGAACGTTTGCCAGTCTTAAACCTAAGGGTCAGGAGTTATGGTGGTGTTTAGAAATTGATTGAACGAGAATTGAAATCCGCTGATCTGTTGATTGTTGTTGCCTTGGTGATCTAAGGGGGATTCGAAATCTAAGCTTGTCTGTCGTCTGTCTGAATCAACCAATCATTCTGTCTTTTAATTTCATTTTAATTTTCCTGCATCTTAGTCTAGAAGTCGTGGACCTCACACCACGCACAACGTGTTCAAACTTGAATAAATTTCCTTCATATTTGAGTAGACGATTAGAAGAAACCCTGTGGAATACGATCTATCTTGCTTCTAGCTTGGTAGTATTTGATCACTGTTTTACAGCACATCAAATTGGCGCCGTTGCTGGGGATTCTTCTATATTGTTTGAAAGAAGAGTTGGCATTTTATTCTTCTGCTTTCCATCTTTCATTTTCCATCACACTTCGATTTTACACCGGTTGTGCTTGTTTTTGTCTTTTGCAGGTTAAGAAAATTCAGAAGCAAATCACTTCCAATCCACCTTCCCCTTCCGCAATGGCTGCTCAAAAGAGTCTTGCGGATTACAATAGGCCAAGTACTACTAGTGCTCGGTCTTCCATCTTTGTGCCGCGCAATGAAGACGGTCCCGACTATGAGATCAAGATCCCCTTCCTGGAAATGATCTCTAGAGATTTACAGTTTGAAGGAAAGCCGCATGATAATCCATGCACATACTTGGCGGATTTCCTTGCTTTTTGTGAGACCTTTAAGAGTGGGAGCCTCGATAAGGATACCTTGTGCTTGCGAGCCTTCCCATTCTCACTCCGAGGCGCCGCAAAGAGATGGCTCACTAGCAAGCCACCCGGTCACTACACCAACTGGGATGATCTTGCTCAGGAATTCGTAGAGGAATACTTCCCTCCTTCCAGAACAACTGCTTACAAGAAAAACATCTCAAGATTCAGACAGAGAGAAGGAGTAAGTTTATATGATGCTTGGAAGGAATTCCAGGAACTCCTCTACGATTGCCCTCATCATGGCTTCACTCAGAGGCAACTAGCCAAGATCTTTGCTTGGGGTATGAACGAGGAGTCATCTGAATGGGTTAACTCCTTAGCCGATGGAGACTACACCGCACTCACACCAAAAGCTGCTCTTCTTCACTTTGCAAACTGCGCATCTAAGTCTAGAAGCTGGGAGAGACAGTTTGGGGCAGCTAAGAGCCAACTAAGATGTGAAGATCATATCAAGATCGAAGTACAGAAAGAAATGAAGAAGATCTTCGGTACAGCAAATAACTGGTCTATCGGAGAAGTCAATTTTATTGATCAAGATCCCCCTGGATTCACCGGAGGACATCAGCCTCAGAATTATACGTTTGAGAATACTTGGGAAATTGAGATAAACAGGAAGGTCAACCTGATCTTGGCAAGACTCGATGACCACGAGGAGAAATTCAAGCTTCAAACCGTCTTAAATCGAGATCATGAAGATGGAGGTCGACGAGTGGAGAGCGCGGTGAATGGCATGGCTAGCTTGCTAGCTAGTATCCCCTTCTTTAATCAATCATCGATTCAAGACGACTCTACCATTAGGAAGGAGCACGTCAAGGCGATCTCCACAAGAAGCGACAAGCAATTAGATGGTCCTACAACTCCTGATCCGGCCATAATTCCTGATGCTATAGCCATTGACAAGCCAGAGATCGAGGAGGAGGATAAAGAAGAAGAGGAGGAGGTGACTGCCCCGCCTCCCCTAACAAAGACATCACCTGCGCCACCTCTTCCTCCATATCAGCCTCGGATTCCATTTCCTAAGGCTGCGCAATCAAAGGAGAAAGATCATGATACCCGGTACTGAAAGTGGCATGGATACTTGAAGAACACAGATATCAAGATACCAGTTACTGATGCTATCCAGATGATACCGGAGGTTGGAAAAGTCACGAAAGATCTTGCGAAGAACAAGAAGAAGGGAGAGTTGTCTTCGGTCTCCCTCGAGGAAGAATGCTCCGCGATCCACAGCCAGACGACCGCCATACCTCCCCCAGCTAAGTGTCGCGATCCCGGTGCTTTTACTTTGCCTTGCACTATTAATGATGTGAAAATTGATCGCAGTTTAATTGATCTAGGTTCTTCCATTAATGTCATGCCTACCTGCTTGTATGAGAAGTTGAACCTAGGAGAATTGAAACCGATTAGCATGCATTTAGTGTTTGCCGACAAATCTGTGAAATTACCTAGGGGATTGATAGAAGACGTGGTTGTCAGTTGTGGTCCTTTTACTATTCTGGCTGATTTTGTTGTTATGGATACCCGAGGGGAAGATGTCACTCTTCTCCTAGGCCGACCATTCATGGCGACAGCCGGCATTACCATTAATGTCCCAACTGGCTCGTTGACATTAAGGGTCGGCAAGGATACCATGACATTCCGTCTCAAGGACGGTATGCAAGCCCCTGTCAAAGAAGAGGCGTATTGCTTATCTGTTGAAGCTGTGGACTTGGCTTCGGTCAACTCCGTTACTAATGAAAAATCTAGAGTTTCTGCAGAAATCTTCTTGCCAGGTGTTGGATAGGTCCCTAATCTGAAGAATGAGCTACCGGCACAGAAGCCGAGGAAGAAGGAGGAGCCGACGACATCCCATCATGAATCGCCAAAAGTTAAAGATCCTGGCGAGATGAAGAAGGAGAATAAAGAGAAGGACGCTCATTCAAAAGAACTATTCGGGCCATTTGAAATTTCTGGTCATCCCCCGAAGAACGAACCAAGTTAATTCACGCAAACGGGAAGAAGTTCACACTTGCCGGAGGATATTTCATGAACTCCGACTCGGGCCTAAGAGAAATCCTGAGTTGGGATGTCTCTTGATCGCCATCCAGGTATCGTCCAGCTCAAGGACGTTAAGCAAGAGCGCTTCGTGGGAGGCAACCCACGGCTGGAGTCATTTTAAATTTATCGAGTCAGTTTTTATTTATTTTGAGTCATTTTTAGAATTTTGTGTCGAGTCGGTTGAGTCCGGATGATAGAAAATAATCGAAAAATATATTTTGGGTGTTATTTGGGTTGAATATTTTGTTTGCAAGACGAGGAGTGACCAATTTGCAAGAAATTGGCCAAAATCCGGAATAGAGAACTCAAGGAGAGCTAAAAAACACAGTGGGTTTACATAGCCATGTACCCACCCGTGTAAGAGCTTACATTCCATGTAAGCTATTGCACTACACAGCTTACACGCCATGTAAGCTCGAAAAATCAGAGGTAAGTCCCCTTTTCCCTTCTCATTTTCGGATTTCCCCTCTCTCTCTTCGTTTCTCTCTCCCAAAAGCTCTCAACTCCCTCACATCTTCTTCGAACCACCAACCACCCAGCCTCACCACCACCAAACCAATCCTCCCCTGACCGCCGGCCGGCTCCACCCAACCCACATCACTCGTCGGCGGCCGGACCTCCTCGCCACTTCCCCCTCACCGAGCGCCGCCTTCGTCGCCGCCCTCGACCGCCGCAGCAGCAGCTGTCTGACGCGTCCCTTCGACCTCCCCACGACCAGCCGTCCTCTCCTCTACCGTCTGTCGAAACGCCGCCCACCCGCCGCCTTCCCCTTCCGTCCGCCGCGACGAGCACCAGCAGCCGGAGCTGCTACTTCGCCCCCCAACCGCAGCAGCCAAACCATTCGAACCAGCCCTTTCTTCTCGTTTTTCCTTCGATTTCTTGAGTTTGAATCGATTTCCAGGTATGAAACTCGACTCCCCTACCCTCTATGATGCTTTAATCAAGGTATTTGCCATGAAAATCGAATTTCC
Source organism: Linum lewisii (assembly GCA_034768395.1). Lineage (NCBI taxonomy): Eukaryota > Viridiplantae > Streptophyta > Magnoliopsida > Malpighiales > Linaceae > Linum > Linum lewisii. The sequence goes on from CM068297.1 coordinate 52,254,142, forward strand.
AGGTGCTGAATCGGATTTGTGTTCTTGAGCTCAAGAACCCTAATTTTTCAATTTTGAGGTTTTGTTAAATTGAGTTGATAATAATGAAATTGATGGTATAATGAGCTGGTAATTTGAATCGGGGTCATTTCGACTTCGTTTGCCTATCCAATTGTGAAATTCCTTAGACTTTTCATACCGATTTTTATCAAAATTTGGGATTTTTGCTTATGGACGAAATTGGATGAATTTTTGCTGTGTTATTGATCTTGTGATGATTATAAACATGTATGCATGCTTGTTCCCGGATATCTATACCTTAATTAGCTCGTATGACGTATTAAGGTTCACTTTGTGCATATCGATTTCATGAGTTGTGATCTTAGCTTGTGTGATTTATATAGCTGATTTGGACTTGCTTATTACTTGATTATGACTTAAGTTTGAATTGCAATTGGCCATTTGCTTCCATGATGATCTTTGCAAGTTTGCTAAATGCCTAAATGTTGAGCTTGCTAAGTGTGTGTAAGACCTAGATATGTGCTTATGGGATTGTGCCTTCACTTGTTGACTTCCTACTTGCATTCTTTGATCTTGATATCTTTGATATTTGTTGTGGTTGTCATTGATTGATACTCCCGTATTGCTCGGTTGATTCATAGGTTCAATGCCATGTTCTCGTGTGTCTCATACCTTATTCCATTTGCTTGTCTTATATGCACAAATCCCACTTGTTATATGCTAAACTTGGCATTTTGGTTTGTGATTTATTTTCAGGATGGGAAAATCAAAAGGGAAAGGAGTTGCTTCTTTTTCTTCCGCCCCACCTCCGGTGAAGAAAATGAGAGGAACCGCAAGGCGCGACACCCTCCAGGTAGCTTCCCCGCCGGATAACATCCCCAGCATACGACTTCAACGGACTAGAGCGCGAGCTTAGGGAGATGTGAGCAGATTCCGATGCGCGTTGGGAGGCTACTCAGAAGTGGCAATAGGAATCCGACGAGCGTTTCACCAGCCTCAAGGAGTTGTTGCAGCAGATGTACCAGTCACAACTCCAGTTCTTTAGGCAGTTCCAGCCGCCAGATGATCACCCGCACCCTCCGCCCCAGTGATTTTAGGATTTTTTATTTATTTTTCTTATCATCCGGAACTCTGTACTCTTTGTTTTTGTTAGTCAGTTTGTATTGTTTTGGGTCATTGTTGAACCCTTGTGGTTGGTCGAGTCTTTTGTATTCCAACTGCTCTAATCATGTGATGGATTCTCCCTTACTATGTCTTCAGGTTATGAACTCAGAGTTCTCTATGGTTCTATTCACGTCTATACCTCCGGTGTCTCGTCAGCGCCATCTCCGGCGCCCTCATGCTCATTTTACGGTACCCCTGTACACTTTCCTTCTCTTTGTTTGGTCCATTGAGGACAGTGTCTTATTTAAGTGTGGGGTGGGGATTATATTTCTGAGGGATGCTATTTGTCTGTGGTATTTGTGAGATTTCTCTAGCATAGAATTGCTCAATTCTTGACTCGTGATGTTAAGTTAGTTTTCAATTTTTCATAATGATGCTTAGACTGTGATGACACTCGATTTGACGTGATTATCAGCCTCATTTAAGCGACATTTCCTTGCTTAAGACATGGTTTTTAGGGTAGAATAGCGAATATTCAATCGATTGCCCTATCTCGTGCCATTTGTGTTACCTTGGCCCGTTTCGGGTCTATTTGATGGTTTTCTAGTGTTTTTATGTTAGCACAGGTTTTTGCCGTCAAATAAAGTAGCCAAGGATGTGTCTAAGGCGTTGGAACCTCGAGGAATAGCACCGGAATCGATCCAAGGAGCCAATCAAGTCGAAACAATTCCTGCCCGGTTTACAAAGGAATTTTCGCCGAAAATTCCTCAATATTTTCGGCGAAAATATCAGAAGAAATCCGGCTAAATTAGTGTTAAGTATAAATACTTAACCGGCGGCCCAAATCAGAAGATACCTCATAATACTTTTGATAATCACAATTCCAAGGATTCTCTCGAGTTCTGGAGCGAAGAGTTAGAGTTCGAAGAGCCGAAAAGAGATCGTGACGCCATCCCTTCCATCTCGAAGACTCGGAGCTAGGATTGTAGTTTACCGAAGGTCGAAGTCTGTCAGAGTCGTCTTAATTAGGTTTTTAAGATTCTTTTCTGTTCTTCCTCTGGATGATGAACTCTTTCTTTGCTTTTGATTCTTTTGTGATAAACATGAGTAGCTAAACTCTTAGAGCTTAGACTAGATGAACCCTGAGTGACCCAGGGCTTTAAAGCGGTCACGGATCGGCGGTGATTAGATTCAAAGTTCAATCAGTTTCTCTTGCATGTTTGATTTGTTCTTCATTGTTCATGTCTCTTGTCTGGATTGATCACCTAGATTAGATTCTGGTTAAGCTAAGGATAGAAGCGAACGCTCGCCTTACTTTAGAACATCAAATTGAACAATTAACCTTATAATTGGAGCGTGCCTTTCGTAGGAACCGATTAGGGTTAATCCACTGCAAGAGTAACTCATAAATCGTTAGTAATCTCACCAGTTAAGTTAAGTCGTTGCGAGAGGCGACCATACCCGGGCGACTAATTAATCTTGGTAGCTAGAACCGATAGAGCAAACGTTTGCCGGTCTTAAACCTAAGGGTAAGGAGTTATGGTGGTGTCTTAGTAATTGATTGAATGAGAATCGAAATCCGCTGATCTGTTGATTGCCAATGCTCTGGGGAACGAAGGGGGATTCGAAGTCTAAGTTTGTCTGTCGTCTTTATTTTCAATCCTAATTTCCAATCAGCTTTAGTTTAATTTTTAAATTTCTCTGCATTTCTTAGAATTAGAAGCCGTGGAACTCACACCACGCACAACTTGTTTACAATCGAGTATTTTGCCAGCTTTTGGAGTAGTCAATCTTAGAAGACCCCTGGAATACGATCTACCCTAGCTTCACAGCTTGGTAGTTATTTCATTACCGCTGTTTTGCAGCACATCAAATTGGCGCCATTGCCGGGGACTTCTTTTGATTGTTTGAAAGAAGAACTGGCAATTTATTCTTGTACTTTCCATCTTTCACCTTTCCATCCACATCGATTTTACACTGGTTTTTGTTTGTTTTTATTATTTGTAGGTTGCTCACAGGTGTATGCATCGCCGCCCTTGGAGTCGCTCTCAAACCGACAAGGCTAAGAGTATAGAGAGACCAGGCAGTTTTGCTCCACCTCGAGAATCACAAATTCCAAGGAGAGGCAGAACCAATCCACCTCCAACCATCACTCCGATTAAGATCGAGGAACTGAAGGATAGTTCCTCATCTCCATCTTCACCGTTACCGTCACCTTCATCCGTTTCATACATCGAGTCACTCTCACCTCCTCCATATCCTACCATGAATGATCAATTACCACCACCACCACCACCTGCACAGAAAAGTCTAGCTGACTACAACAAGCCGAACGCGACTAGCGTTCGATCTGCCATTGCCGTACCGCGCATTGAAGGAGATCCTGACTATGAGATCAAGATTCCATTCTTGACTATGATCTCTAGGGATCTACAGTTTAAAGGCAGGACCCTAGACAATCCGTGCACTCATCTTGCAGACTTCCTTGATCTCTGCAGCACTTTCAAGAGCGGAAACCTCGACAAAAACACTCTTTGTCTGAGAGCTTTCCCGTTCTCTCTAAAAGGCGCTGCAAAGAGGTGGCTTACTGGCAAACCACCTGGATATTACTCTGATTGGGATACTCTAGCTTAGGACTTCGTTGAAGAATACTTCCCTCCAGCCAGAACAACAGCCATCAAGGACAACATTGCCAGATTCTCCCAGAAAGAAGGAGAAAGCTTATATGATACTTGGAATCGATTCCAAGAACTTCTCTACAACTGTCCTCATCATGGATTCGAGCAGAGGTAGTTAGCTGAAATCTTTGCTCGAGGACTTCGAGAAGAATCTGCCAAGTGGGTCAATTCTCTAGCTGAAGGAGATTGCACTACACTTACACCTGAAGCTGCTCTTCTTCACTTCGCAAACTGTGCTTCCAAGTCAAGGAACTGGGAACGACAATCTCAAGGATCAAGGAGCAAGCTAGATCTCGAAGCAGCTATCAAGGCAGAAGTAGAGAAGCATTTGAAGAAGTCTACCACACCGATCAAGCCGCCAGCTACCTCTGTCTACGTTGCTGATTGCGACTGGTGTAGAGCTTGCGCACATAATGGAGGCCGTTGCCAGAATTTTGGTAAGACAGAAGTCTGGTCCGCCAAAGAGGTAAATTTCGTTCAACAAGGCTTCTTAACAATCAGAATGGCTATGCTGGCTACCGCAACTTCAGGCAGCAAGGGAACTATCAAGACAGACCTCCCTACAATAATGGCGCCACCCATAACCAGAACCAGAATAACCGCCCAACTGGTCCAGCTCAGAATCAGAAGCCTAACCATCTATCGGCAGGTGTCTACCAGCTGCCGCATCGTAATCCGGGCAACTATGGAACTGCTCCTGGCAATCGCCAGAATCAATACTTGAACAATACCTATCCAGGGCAGCAGTACGAGAAGGAAAACAACGTCAGTGACCTGGACAAGAAGCTTAGTCAGATCATCACCAGACTCGATGATCATGACAGTCAGTTCAAAGCTCAAGCTCTGCTCAATCAAGAACAGATAGCCGCCGGTCAAAGAATTGAGCAAGCCGTGAACAACATCTCGAGCATGCTGACATCTGGTCGACCATTTGGCCAACTTCCGATCCAGACAGAGCCGAATCCGAGAAAGGAGAAAGCCAAGATGGTAACCGTTCGAAAATTTACAAGTTTATCTGCTAATGCTTGTTTTGTTTTGCGCAGGATCGTTGAATCTCAAGAGGAAGAACAGAAACCGGCGCCTAAGGAGGATGACCCTCCTCTTGCACCGTACGTCGTGAAGCCTCCTTTTCCAAGAGCATTGCTGCCAAATGCAAGGATCGAGACTGGCATAAAGGGAAATAAAGAAGGATATCCTGACATTCGTAGCAAGAAACCTCCCTCTCCATATCTAGCTAAGTGTTCTGACCCTGGTTCTTTCACTCTACCTCTTGTCATTAATGATGTTGAGATTGAACGTTGTTTGGTTGATCTTGGCGCGTCTGTTAATGTTATGCCTATAAGCTTATTTGAAAAATTGAACCTAGGGGAACTTGAACCACCTAGTATGCAACTATCTTTGCTGATAGATCACTTAAAACCCCTAGAGGAGAAATAAAAGACGTTGTTACTAAATGTGGTCCGTTCACGTTCTTAGCTGACTTTGTTATCATTGACACTAGTGAGGATGATTCTACCATTCTCATAGGACGACCTTTCATGGCTACTACTGGAATGAATATTAACGTCCCAAATGGTTCTTTAACTTTGAGGGTCGATAAAGAAACGATAACATTCCGCCTTAAAGACGGAATGAAATATAACCCTAAGAGTGAAGAATTTCATTGTTTAGCTGTTGAAACTGTGGAGTTGACTCCGGTCAACTCCGTTACTGATGTCTCTTCTAGTGTGCCTAGATCTATTGTTACTGCAGGTGCTGAACAGGTTACTAAGAAGAAACCAGATCCTCCTGTTCCTAAGAAACCGTCACAGAAGAAGGAACTGCAAGCCTCTTCTAAACCGCCAAGCAAGGAGTCTGGCAAGTCAAGGAGGCAGAATCACAAGAAGATGAAGACTCAAATGGTCTGGAGACCAGTTGTGCTACCACCATCTACCGAGCCAGCTGCACCACCTATTCGTTCCAAGCTACCGGCGCCGGAACAAGTATGGAAGGAGAAGCCAAAAGCATCTCCTAGGGAAATACTGACGATTACCGATCCTGGTGATATTAAGCCGGAGGTTAAAAAGAAGAAGGAGCCGATCATTCTCATTCCGTCCACTGTCTTCCTTGTGGAAGATGAACCCTTGACAGAACTTTTCGGACCATTCAAGATCACTGATCATCTTCCCGACGGACGTACCAAACTCTTACACGCGAACGGGAAGAAATTCATGCTCACCGGAGAAGCCCCTAAGCTCTACTTTATGAACTCCGATGCTAGCATTAAGGAGAATCTGAGTTGGGATGTCTCCTAATACCGTCCAGGTATCGTCCAGCTCAAGGACGTTAATAAAAGAGCGCTTCGTGGGAGGCAACCCACGGCTGGAGTCCGTTTTTCATTTGTGTCAACCTTAGTGTTTTAGAGTCGGTTCGGGGGAGCCAAAAGTGTCAGTTTGTTTGATTTCATATTTTTCGTGTGTAGTAAGTGTGTCATAGTGTCAGTTTCAAGTCGTTTGAGGTCTTTCCGATTTTTGTGGATTTAACTGTGAGTTTAAGAAGTCTGCCGGGATTGCAAAAATATTTTCAATCGTAGAGTTCAATATTTTCGGCGAAAATAACCCATATTTTCAGCGAAAATTTCTCTTTGAAATCCCACAGAGTTTTCCAAACGTTCCTGTTTCACATTTTCGGTGAAAATGTACTAATATTTTCGGCGAAAAACTTCTTTTGAAAACCGGCAGTACTTTTTAACACAAATTTTCGGCGAAAATTCCTCAATATTGTCGCCGAAAATATCTTTGAAAATCAACCAACTATTCATTTTAAAATCCGGATTTCAACCCTCTCTTTCCTCACTTCATTTTCGAAACACAAACCCGAAAACCTCCCCTCTGTTTATCAAACCCCGCCGACGCCACCTTATCTCGCCGCTGCCGACCGTTGCCGCCGCCCACCGACCGCCGCCGCTCCCTTCCCCTCCTATTTCCGATCATTTTAAGCCCTAGAACAGCCGAATCGGAGCTCTACAGCTCTAGTTCACCCAAACCCTAAAAATCTTCATTTTTCACCGATTTCTCCCAAACCGTTCATTTTTAGCATCCATGGCTTCAAGGTAAGTTGTAGAACTTTTCATTACGAATCTTTTGACATATTGATTGCTGAATTTCGTCGGGGTTGACTTTTGGTTGACTTTTCGGTTTGCCTCGATTTGCGTGCCGACTGATTTCGTGTGAACTAGGTTAGCTGAACTTGTTGAACTATTCTAGCATGCTTAGGGAGTATCGTTCTTAAATTCCATATCGTTTCATCATGTGTTGCTATGCATAAGATTGATTCTTTGTGATGTTGACTTGTGAGAAATGTCGGTTTGACCATGAACTGTTTTTTATCATTTGGCTGCCCTATGTGTTCATTCTCGTTCAGATTTTTGTGTTTGCCATCTGAGATCATATTATACCGCCATTCTCCGCTTTGTGATAGTCTTGCCATGATTAGGGTTCAAAATGCTATGATGTTGACTTTCTGAATGTCGGTTTGACTTCTGAACTCTGATTGTGCTAATCCAATTCTGGCTGTTCCTAAGCATGTATTTTATTGTCAGTGATTACCGGTTACTCTGCTTTGCTTACCCCCACTCGGTTTTCCTCATTTCTTTGTGAAATTGAGTTTTTCGACTAAGTGTGGGGTAGGGTTTTAGTTTGACTGATCAGGTTTGTTCTATTGTTTAGGAACACCACTTATGAGCGCAAGACCAAGGCACGACTTGATGGTGCCTCAAGCTCCGGAGTCGCCGCTCCCATCACACCCGCCGTTCAGGGCCCTCTACCTGCTTTCCCTAACCGTGGGGGGTACCACCGCACCGTTGCTCGCCTACCCCAGCCCTACTTTGAGCGCTACCAGCGGTTCGAGAACACCCGTGGAGCTGATGTTCGCCCTCTTTCCATGGAGTCGCTCTCGGAGCACGATGATGACTGGTACTGGAACGTGCTCGATGCACTGACCCACGCCGGCCTGCTGGAGCTGACTACGCTCACCGCCGACTTCCCAGACATCGCTCTCCAGGAGTTCTGGGCGACATTTGAAATGGACGAGCACAAGAGGAGGCAGCACAGGAAGGTTGTCACCTTCTATCTAGGCGGGGTGCACAGGGAACTCACATATGACGAGTTTGTTGGTCACCTCGGTATCCCCCATGAGCACTACCACCGCCATCACTTCGGCTGGGAGGACGACGATGACGACGCCGAGGAGTACCATGCACTATGGAGCCACATGACTGGAGTGCCCGGCGATCGCCTCACGGACCATAACACAATTAAGTCGCTCTCTCACCCTTTCTTTAAATATATTCATATGGTTTGGCGTAGATCGCTTTTATATGCTCCAGACAAGGACCGCCACCATATCAGCAAGGACGAGCTTCTGCTTCTTCGCGCCATCCGGGAGAGATATCCTCTTCACCCTGGTTGGGTGCTTGCACGCCTACTCCGCAAGAAGACTCAGAGGTCTGGTCGTCCCCGCGCACTCCTGGGAGGCAACTTTGTAGGCCGGCTCATCATTTCCTTCGGCCTCAACAATGAATATGGCCCGGACATCCCACGCCGCAGAGTACGCACTGTTGGAGGCGATTTGGCGGTCGAGTACAACATCGATCTCGACGTCAGCCCCCTTGTAGCAGCGAACCCTCCTCTCGAAGATGAGGACGAGTCGGGAGAAGAAGATGATGCTGAGCTGCAGCAGCCCCAGCCGCAGCCAGAATTTCATGACCATATACCCTCGCCACATCATCAGGCAGGGTATGCACACCAGTCGCCGCCGCATATTCCAGATCCATACCAGGCGCCTCACCCTCAGCACCGACCACACCCCGCGAACATTGGTGAGCTGTATGAGCGACTGCAGGAGTGGCGCATCACCGACAACGCCACTCAAGAGGCGAGATGGACTATTATGCAGCAGCATATGCGCCGCTCCGACAGGCGGTACGAGGCACAGCTGGCATGGCAACGCCAGCTCGGCGATTACCTCCACTTCCCACCTCCCGACGCGCCTGACGAGCAGTGATCGAGTTGTATCCTCTTTCTTGTCCATTCTTTTTATTTATTATTTTCGGATCTCGATCCAACTTTTTTCTGTATGGATCCGGGACACTTGTCCCGGTTTCCTTTTTATGTTTCATTTGTTTTTGTTTTGTAGGCAGTAGGGAGATTCCCTTTGCTCCGCTTTGGTAGATCGCCTCCGCTCCGAGGACCCGTGCTCATCCCCTACGCCAACCATCTCGGTCCAGGTTCTTCTACTTCACTCTGACCTCTAGAATTTAGTCCTGTGAGGACACAGTCCGATTTAAGTGTGGGGTAGGATGCTAGAGAACCTTGCATGAACTTGATTGCCCTGGATTGTGTTTTTGTGTGCCTCGTGATTCCATTCCAGTCTCTCTAGCATTAGAATGGCTCAGTTCTTGATTTTTGATGTTAAGTTGTTGTTCAAACCTTCATAATGGTGCTTAGACTGCTTAACCTAGAACTTGAGAACCAACTTGTATACTTTGATGCTAAATTGCCTGGTCAGAACAGAATTTTTAAAATCACACTTGTAGTTTGTAGCCTTGATTGCATGAAAATGACCGAAACCGACTAGCAAACCAAATGTGAGCTTTTGATCCATTGCACGTAACTTGCAATTTTAATTCTTTCTGAGTGGTTTTCTGTTGCTTGAATGAGTAGAATTTGCATGAGACCTACTCGAGACCACACGATGACACGAGTTCTAGAAGGATAGGGGCACCTAGATTCAGCTACTATGCCAGATAGCCTACCAAACGATAAATCCATTAGGTTTAAACCCTTGAGCTTGGCCTGTTTCAAGTTTTGAGTTCAGTAAACGTTCTTCTCCCTACACATGGAAGAACGAAGTCAAAAAAAATGTGTAAAAGAAAATAAAGTGCTAGGATGCTTGAGGGTATCATAGGACGAGCGTTCACTATTCCACCCGTGTCTGGTTAGACGGTAGGAAGCCATAGGCTAGATTCGAGGGAAGTTAGTCAAAAGCTACACCGCACAAAGCCATCATCATACATTCCCATCATCCATCGCATCATAAACCCAAGTAGTATAGAATTCATTACGGTCCTAGCAGGGAAGTCCTTCTTGACTAGATACTCGTGTTGTCACAGTGGTGGCGATGTGGTCGAATTGCAAACCTATGACAGAATTCAGTAACAAAAAATGATTGAGAACAGAAACACGTCCTTAAACACAGAGAGTGAGAGTTCCCATTGTACTAAATAATTCCTGTGTGAGGAGTCTGGTCGGTCAGAGTCGTGCATGATTTGTGTTTGCTACTTGTTGTGTGCATATAATTAGTGAGACCAGGTTGTTTGGTTGACGTGTAAGCATGTTAGGTCACTTGTTCTAGAAGTAGCAGTTTAATGATTCATTGTGATTACTTGAACCTTAACTTGATCAATCGTGTCATTTGTGAATCTGAGTGCGTTCTAGTTCAGTTTGCTTGAGGACAAGCAAAAACTTAAGTGTGGGGTATTTTGATGACACTCAATTTGACGTGATTATCAGCCCCATTTAAGCAACATTTCATTCCCTTTGATGCCATTTTGACGAGTATTTGGTGCATTTGTCGTAACTTTGTGATTATCGGCTCCTAGTGCGTACATTGTCCATTTCTTGGCTATTTTTACCCTTTTTTGTGAGCTTTTATGTTGAGCCCCAGGTTACCACATTAAAGAGGACTTTCTCACGAGTCCAACGCTTCAAACAGGGACCAAATCGGGGTTCAAACGGAGCGGGAATGATCGAAACAAGTTGGAACTCCGCACAGCCCAAAACGCTGCGTTTTGGAGCTTACATGGCGTGTAAGTAAATGCACTGTGAGCTTACATGTCGTGTAAGCTCCCCAGACGGGAAATCCTCTTCTTTTCCAACAAGGAAAGGGTTTTTGGGGGTATTAATAGACTTTTCGAAGCCAGATTTGAACACCTTCAATTTAGAGAGATCAGCCACGACTTGAGGAGAGTTGAGAGAGTATTCCGGAGCTATCGGAGAGATCGTGACGCCATCAATCCATCCCGGAAGACGCTCGGAGCTAGGAATTGAAGATTCTCAAGATCGAAGCTTCACGGATCATCCAAAATTAGGTTTTTCAGATCCTTTTCTGTTCTTCCTTTGTATAAGGTGAATCCTTCTGTCGTCTTTGATTCTTGTTTGTCAGATATGAGTAGCTAAACTTGTAGAGCTTAGATTAGATGAACCCTAAGTGACCCAGGGCTTTAAAGCAGTCACGGATCGGCGGTAATTAGATTCAAAGTTCAATCAGTTTCTCTTTGCATGGTTGTTTTGTTCTTAATTGTTGTACTGCGTTTCTTGTCTAGTTGACGCCTAGATTAGTTTCGTTGTTCTTGTGTTTCTTTTCTGGTTGATCGCCTAGATTAGGTTTGTGTTGAGTTAGGGTTGTCACCAGATAGCTTCCCTGCTTTAAAACATTAAAACTTGTCTTTCTTGATCACCTAGTTTAGATTCTTGTTAAGCCGAGGATAGAAGCGAACGCTTGCCTCACTTTAGAACATCAATTCAACCAGTTAACCTATTCATTGGAGTGTGCCTTTCATAGGAACCAGTTAGGGTTAATCCGCTTCAAGAGTAACTCATAAATCATTAGTAATTGCACCAGTTAGTTAAGTCGTTGCGAGAGGCGACCATACCCGGGCGATTAATTAATCTTGGTAGTTAGATCGGATAGAGTGAACGTTCGCCAGTCTTAAACCTAAAGGTCAGGAGTTGTGGTGGTGTTTAGAAATTGATTGAACGAGAATTGAAATCCGCTGATCTGTTGATTGCTGTTGCCTTGGTGATCTAAGGGGGATTCGAAATCTAAGCTTGTCTGTCGTCTGTCTGAATCAACCAATCATTCTGTCTTTTAATTTCATTTTAATTTTCCTGCATCTTAGTCTAGAAGTCGTGGAACTCACACCACGCACAACGTGTTCAAACTTGAATAAGTTGCCTTCATATTTGAGTAGACGATGAGAAGAAACCCTGTGGAATACGATCTATCTTGCTTCTAACTTGGTAGTATTTGATCACTGTTTTACAGCACATCAAGGCAGATCATAAAATTCTTGATAAAGTCAAGAAAACATGGATTCTGGACACAGGAGCCTCAAATCATGTGGCCAGCTCCTTGACTTTTTTTTATAGTTATAATGCCATCACAGATATACTGATCACTTTGCCAACAGGGCATCAAGTAAAAGCCACACATCTTGGAACTGTGAACTTTTCTGCTGCATTAACCTTACATGATGTTCTCTATGTTCCAGAATTTACATTTAATCTCATATCTGTGAGCAAACTTTCAGCTCACCAAGCTCTTTGCCTGACTTTTTCTGCTGATTCTTGTGTGATTCAGGACAAGCCGAAGGGGATGATAATTGGTTCTGCTAAGCTGCATCAATGACTTTATCACATGGCTCCTAGTAAACTAGTTAGTCAAGTCATTTCTACCAATTCCTCTAATGTATTTGACTTGTGGGACTTTCGTTTAGGACATGTTTCTCATAATAGGATACCTTACATAAAACAAATAGACCATACCATAGAAACTCATGCTGGTTTTCCTTGTGATGTCTGTCATTTTGCTCGACAAAAATGTTTACCTTTTCCTATTAGTACATCTGTTTCTCAAAAGCCTTTTGATCTCATTCACATTGATATCTGGGGTCCAACTCCACAACCTTCCTATGATGGTCATCGATATTTTTTAACTATAGTTGATGACTACAGTCGTGTTACATGGCTACTTTTGATGAAATCAAAGTCAGAAGCTAGGCCAAAAGTGCAGCAGTTCTTAATTCCACGCACTGCAAAATCAACAAGCTTAATTCCACTGTCAAGCCAGGTGTTATACCAAAAGGAAGTTCCCTTCACTGTAACTAAACTTCCCATGTCACCATACGTCACACCTTCCTGAATCTCCCACCTCAAACCTCTCTTAAACAGGCAAATCAGCTTCTGCTCCCGATTAACCTATTCATCGAACCACTTAGAGAGGTTGGTGAACTCCATGTAGTACTCCAGCACTGACTTCTCACCCTGCAGCAGCTCCATGAATTATTTGGCCTTCGCTTTGCACCAAATGTCCGAACATAACTATTACGGAATAACCCCAATAACTCCTCAAACTCCATATCAGGCGGGTACACTTGACTCTGTGGCAACAAATCCCAAAAGTCCAGAGCATGAACCTTAAGCAGAAAGGTCATGGCTTGCAGCTTCATCTCATCTCCAAACCCAGCTCTTAGAAATTTGAAGCGACACTCCTTGATCCACTGCTCAGGAAGAGCATGATCAACTACTTGGCCACTGAACTCATTAAAGTTCCAGCTCTTCAAGTCAGACGGGTGGAACCAGCGGCCTACTGCTCCATATCCTGAGTTACCAGTAGAGTGTCTTCCCATCGATTGGATTGCTGCACTACAGGAGCACATGAAAGCATTTCAGAAATTGACATTTCAATTCAAAACACTTTTCTTTCAACACTCCCCCACCCATTTCAAAACAGTTTGGAAACCCTTACAAAGTTGGTCTTGTACCGATGTCACATCCTCTGTCCCTATGAGGTTAATTACTCCCCTAGGAGAGAAGACAATTTGCCAATACAACAACAACTAACCAGGCTATGATATCCTTGTAACACCCATCCTGAATTAGCCCGGGTAAACCCGTGGCCGAACTGGTTATGCCCATCACTAGTCTAACGGTTCAATAAAAGAAATAGGAAAAATAACAAATAAAGAAATAGAATCCTTAATAAATGAAATATCCGAAGGAGGCCTCCAATAGTAAAAATTGAATACAATACCGATGAACGACAAGTTCATAGTCAAATCCCCAAAATGGTTACAAAAATCCACAAAACAAGAATAGTGAATTGAAACATGATATTAATGTAAAAGTCAACTCCAAGTAGCTTGCCAATCCTCACCTCATAGCTTCACTCAAAAACCTCCTCGACTACACTGGAGTACCTGAACTCCAACACCACACTAACTAGCCACGAGATCCTGAAAGGGGAAGTGGGGGGGGGGATCAATTTCATAATGAAACTGAGTGAACCCACTAGCCACTGCTCTTAATTATGCGCCGAACTAGCCAAGAGTAGCGGTTCCATACTTCACACGAAACAGTGACAGTGGAACCCAAACTCAACCTTAATCAGTTTATTAACCTACAACAGTCTAGATGACCATGCAGGTGCATTCACAGTTCAACATTCACCATCCACAACATCATTATTACAATAAGAAAAACTAATATTCATACAGTTAAGCAAATAACACATAAAAGCTCACAGTCACAATCAGCACACACAAACACACACTCAGTTCACATCTCATTTACTAGGTGAGTTACTTAGGCGCCAAGGAGTTATCCACACACCACCATTGGCCACCACATCATTCCGACGCATCCATATAGGATCCTTTCACGAAGGAGAAAAATCAACAAACCTTGGCAACGCAACCAAGGGTTTCACCCTAGTGAATCAGACTCGATCACAACTAGTACTTCGGGTGGGGCAGTGTGGGTTGTTTTTGGTTTCTTATTCAAATTCACATCACAAATCATTACGCTCATATCACAATCTACTGTCATCACAACATCCCATGAATTCCACATTTTCATCCATATTTCACACGATCATCATCACATTCACAACAAGGGTAATCGGCTAGCTTGCCGGCCACCTCACCTGTAACACAAGAAAACAAGGGGTAACCATGTTGCAAGTCCAAGTTACCCACTTGTTCGTCCTTCATAGGATGATCCCACATTGGCAGGACCATCCTCTTACATCCACAACTGACAACAACATTTACATATACTGAAACACCCTTAAACCCATGTCATCCTATTAATCATTTCTAACTCGAATCCATTAAGAATTCCATTTCAACTTACTCCCCAACCCCAATCAACATCAATCAAACATTTGGCAATCACAAATCAGTTATCCACTTTAACTCTCTTCATTTTCATGCAAAACCTAGCTTTTGATCTAAGTCAGATTTCAACTCCTCACGTTACCAATCACTACCTATCGATGCTAAGCGCTCACCAGGAGTATAAGGCGAAGCTCTAATCGTCTACTAGCTTCCCGGATGAACGATTTCCCCTTCTAAACAATGTAGCTTTCCCCCTTCCTCACTGACTGCACTTCGCTCCAAAACTCCAGAATCCAAGAAATGCGATCTCATCCTCTCGTCACCAGGAACACACAGGAATAAATGGCGCCTTAATTGGACACCCGTAGCTCCCGGAATGAAGCTTCAAAAATTGTAGAGCTTGGTTCGTCAAAAGGATTTTCGGGAAGAGAGAGAGACGATTTAGTTACAGAAATCCGTATATGCAAGTCAAACCACACGGCGTGTTTCATGAAGAAACACGACGTGTTTCACAACTACACGGCCGTGTGGTTTTAAAATCATTCGTGACCGCGGTTCCTAGGAATTACAACCTTTTCTTCTAGAACCATCACCAGTTCATCAACCATTGGAGTAGTAACATGGTATCCCACATTAGCCTTTAATGGCTCCGTCCGAATCCATATCTACTTCGTGCCCTCTTTCCTATAATTTTTTGCTTTAACTTGAATCACAGGGATAACATGCTCCTCATCTTCATCAAATACACTTATACTCTCCGGGCATGGGATTTCCTTATCCTTCATAATGAAAACCTTAATGTCCAGCCCTTCTCTAACAAACTTCCTCATAGGTTTCCCAATTAAGCCAAATAACCAATTGATACCTTCAATAGTGATTACTAAATGATGTACCTTTTGAAATGTAATCCATTCAGGGGAGTGTCTATCCGAAACCTCCATAGGTTTCATTCCCCTTGCCCATCTTCGCATAATCATCCCAGTGTTATGGATGTGCCAAGATCTGCTGAGGACCCAGTCACACAACTTAACAGAGTTAAACTCAACTAGGTAAAAGTTCGCATGCAGAATGGAGATCAGCACTCCTCCTTCAAACCCCCCATAATCTATTAGCCACGCTTTCAAAGACACAAAATGGAGAATGAGAGCCCAAGAACTAAACAACCATCGCTGCCATCAGACGATCCAAACCCTTATCAAGCACCGCCTTAGGTAAATGTAAGACTCCCCCCTGACGCGCCGACTCTGGAATCTCCACAAACTTTAGGTCATGTTGGAATTTTGGATTCCATGTTAGTCACATGGTGTATGTGACTTGGTTGGTTAAGAAAGAAGGCTTAGGTTATTAGTATTAATTCATAGCAACACTTAAATTAGTGAAGGCTTGAATGGTAAAATATATTAATAAACTAAAGTTTTGAAATTTTGAATTTTGAATTTTCAGATACAATTTCTGTGGTTTGAAAATTTGGTTAGATTCGAAATCCAAATGAACTGATTCTTGGTCCGATTTTTGAATTGGTTTTGGGGCAGAGTTTTGGGTCATTTTTGGGCTGATTTTTTAAACAAAATCAGGCCCAATAAACATAACTTGGCCGGCTGTACATGAGAGGAAGGGAGGGAGGGAAAATCAAAATCAAATGTTCTTTATTTGATTTTGATTTGAATGAAGGGTTGTGTTGATCAATGGTTGAACTAACACAACTCTTCACCCTCACACCTCTCCATGGACTATAAAAGGAAGTCTTCTCCTCACTTCCAAGACACAACAATTCACACATCTCCATCTCCTCTCAAAGATCTCAAAGGTTCTTCAATTTCATAAGCCTTGATTTTGAAGGTGTTAGTTGTTACACCCCAAAATTTTTTTTAATCTTTCTTAGCAAAAAAGGAGGGGGGGGGGACACGAGTTCATTCGAGGTTACACTTAAGAGTTAGTTTGAGTTGGTCGTTGGTAGGATCTAATTTGGGAAGGTGAATCAAACCAATCAGACCGAGTTAACAGCTAGCTGGGTAATACTAAATGATGAATGACCTGTAGCCCAGCTAGCTTTGGAACTAGACCAGCACTCAACCAACCCAGGTTCAAATTCCAACCTTGACATTTCATTTTATTTATTTAAAATCCGCCCAGAACCAAAACTACGTCGTTTTGGGTCATCTTCTTCCTTGGCCCATCAGTTCAATGACCAGCAATTTTTCCGACGACCGGAATCACTCCGGTGACTCTTCCTAATAGCCAAGAGGCATGTTTCTAGTCTATTCGGGACAAGGAACCCCACCAGAACGTGAAGAAACATGTGGGAATCGAGATTGGAGCTTGAGTCCATTCAGAAACGGACAAAACGGATAAGGAGTTGATCCCACTTCGGCGGAAATCTCGGAAAATCGACGACTTTCCAGAGTGCCACCCAACCCGTGAACCTTATCTCTTTTGGCTCTAATCGACTCCCTGAAGCCTATAAAACTCGGATCTTTCTTCGAATCAAAGCGTATCTCTTCCAAAAGCCATCTCTCCGTCACTCTGACACCATCTCCGACGAAAGATGGGTTTAAGGGTTCCAGACATCGTCGGTCTAAACTGAAACCCTCTATCAGCTCGTTTCAAACTCCTAAAACTAACCCCTTTCTCAGAATTGAGTTTCCATTCACCAAAATCATTTAATCCCCTCGTCGAAAATTGGCAGAACTGCAGGTGCAGGAACAAGGAACAGGTAAATTACCTGTGCAGTCCCTCCTTCTTTTTCCTTTGTTATTTCGGCCCTTGAAGTTTTCCCTCGTGACAGTTTGATCCTTAACTGTCCACTTTTTGGCATTTAACCTCTTTTTAGCTTTAACAGTTTGATCCAGGAAGTTGCACAGCCGTTAACTCCCTATCTTCGAGTCGACTCTTTAGGTGGGTTGGTTTAAGGGGGTAAATTCCTTGGATTAATTAATTCCTCAATTTAAATAGCTATTTGGTTAAACTTTGTCACTAACCAAATATTGTGATAATTCTGAATTAATCGTTTGACGGGAACCGGATCAATGAGTGAGGTACTCGGGCCTTATTTTGGACTCGTGCATGCTTAAATTAAGGTCCTTATAATTTTCGTGGTGATTTTACTGCTAACCGAGTACTAACCCATCTGAGTTGGTTTCCCGATAGGTTAGATTATTTAGAGTAATGAGTGACGCGGATCCTCATTAATTCCGGTTTATAAAGTTATGATGCCTAAGGTTAGAGGGACTTAAGTAGTTCCGAGTGACTCCCCTGCTTACCTGGAAATTAAGACGGAAAGTCTTGGTTTGTACAACAATGTGTCATTTCTATGGAAAGTTCTATCTTTCCGGAACCATTGGTTTTATACCTAATAGTGTTTGATTCGGTTATGGTTAAACCGTGATGTTATCTGATGATGTTTGGCACCTAGTGCATACAGGTGGAAAGTAAGGCCTCGCTAGCTAGTCCTCCGCCGGGAACATCGATGGATACGGGTTCCTATCGGGTAATGGGAGTTGGGTATTGTTCGCCCCAATCGAATCACGGTAGATGAGTACGGATAGCCCAACCGGATGATGGGAGTTGGGTGGAATTAGCCTCGACCGGATGATGGGAGTTGGGTATTGTTAGCCCCAATCGATTCATGGTAGTCGGGGAGAATAGCGACTCTTGTGAAGTCTCTATTATAGGCTCATAAGTAAGCCTTATCGATGATGGCGTAGAGGTTAGCTAGGCGGGAAGAGGGGACGCCCTATTCGATGTTAATGTGGTGTTATTGTGAACTAACGGTTATATGATTTTTCCCGCAGTTCGGCCATGAAATTGATGACCATGCCAGTTTGGTCATAAGCCCCTCTATACTTTTAACATTCCTTTATACTTGAATGTTAAGGACTGACCCCTGAACCACCCACCAGGTCACTTCGCAGCTAATCAGGAGTAAGCGGTGGAGAAGGAGCCTCGGAAATCATGTCGGGAGACTCTCAGTGAGTGGTCAAGGATGTTGGTCGAGTGTTTCTATTATGTGGAGTGTGATTTGAAACTGTGTGCTTGGTTTGTAATAACTACAACTCATGTGTTGGTATTGCCCATGCTTTGGGGCCCACTTTGCGTTTCTTCCTTTCAACGTTTGCCAACGACTTTGGTATTGTGTTTCCTTTTATTTTATGCAATAAAGGTTGTTTTCAAAAGTTTAAAGCTTGGGAAGTCACATTTTGGTATCAGAGCCGGTCTTCCCTCTGTTTCTTGGTTACCAAGGAGATATGGAAGTCGGTCAGATTTTTGAAACCAAGAGTTTTAAGAACAGAATTGGATTTTTAAGCCACGTTTTTTTTCGGTTTTAAAAACGAGGATTGAGTCTAATAGTCCTTCTGAAGCGCTTCAGATTCAATGTTTTAACAGTTTCAAAACACTTCACAAAATATGATTCCCTCGTTACGGTGCTAACTTGAGAATGTTCTATGTCTCAACAGAGCCAGTTACGACCAACAACCTCAGGAGCCCCGACAACCTCCGCCTCCTCCACTTGTGCGACCAGTTAGGGTGACACCTCTCCAAAGCTTTCCGAGACCTGGGGGTGGAAGACTTCTTTTACGATGATCGAGACCCTGTCGTCGTTGAGCGATGATTAGGAAAGGTTATTCGCACACTTCAGGAGATGCGAGCTGCCGATGATGATAAGGTCCTCTTAACCTTAAACCTCCTT
Organism: Linum lewisii; assembly: GCA_034768395.1. Lineage (NCBI taxonomy): Eukaryota > Viridiplantae > Streptophyta > Magnoliopsida > Malpighiales > Linaceae > Linum > Linum lewisii. The sequence continues at coordinate 52,273,547 of CM068297.1, forward strand.
CAGGGCACCGCGTATCCCTGGTGGCTCATGCAACCCGCTAGTCAGCAGGACCCACCAGAGATCACATGGGAATAATTTCTACGACCGTTCAGGGAGCGATTCCTTCCACCATCTTATCATGAGGATAAAATGCAAGATTTCCTCACCATCAAACAGGAGTGGGGAAGTGAAGATCGGGAATCGGTGGCTGACTACACAGCTCGGTTCGAACAGCTGTTACCTTATGGAAGACTCCTCTATCAGGACCCGGTAGCCCAGCGAGATCACTATCTCAATGGACTATGGCCTCAGCTCTACAAGTCCTTGTGCACCATCGCCTGGAAGGATCGTTGGGAAGCCTACCATGCGGCGATGAACTTGGAAAGGGCCGACCAGCGAATTCTAGAACAAAAGGGTGCGAGCAAGAAATCGGGAAAGAGGAAGGTGGTTGGGTCACGTGAGGAGTCACCACGGACCTTTCGCTCAAAGAAAAAGAAGGCTAGGACCTCTAATCAGGGTTATGCTTACCCTCCTCCAAGGCCAATCAGGAGCGCCCCCTCTCTAGGAGCCTCACCCAGCTGCAATTTTTGTGGAAGACCACATCTCGGCGAGTGCAAAATTCGCACCGACACCTGCTTCGGATGCGGAGAGCAGGGACATTACAAGCGCGAATGTCCTAATAGAGTAGTTCAATAAAGGGCTACGTCGGAGCCAACCGTTAATGGCGGAAGGGCACCATCAGGAATCCGATCTGGAAGCAGGCGAGATCGAGGTCACAACAATGAAGGAGGGCACGACCGTCGAGACCAAAGCCAGGCGAGATCAAGGTCACAACAATGAAGGAGGGCACGACCACCGAGACCAAAGCCATGCATCTCGAGTTGGAGGACAACCCAGGCTCTTTGCTGTGCAGAGGGAGGTGGCCAACGCAGCTCTGATGTGGTTACTGGTATGATTACGACTTTTGGTCAGTCAGCTTTTGCTTTAATGGATTCGGGTCTACGCATTCATTTATTTCCAGTACGTTTGCTCATAAACTAGGAATAGAACCCACTCCTCTAGGTCAAAATTTAGGAGTGCGAACACCGGCCGGTGATACCTTGCTCGCTGATTCAATTTTTCAAAGTTGCGTTATCGTAATAGCTGGATACGATAGTAGACTTAATCCTCCTCCCTTTCTACGAGATCGACGTAATCCTGGGTATGGATTGGTTGTCTCGAAATCACGCGAAATTGGACTGCTTCAACAAGGAAGTAAGCTTTAAAGTAGAAGGCCGAGGCACTGCGCTGTTCAAGGGAATTCAGAGGCCCGTTCCTGGAGCTCTTATTTCGGCTACTCGAGCTTTCACCTTAATTCGAGAAGGATGTTAAGCTTATTTGGCACACGTGGTGGAAGCACCAACCGTAGAGCTTAAGGACGTACCTGTAGCAAAGGAGTTTCCTGAAGTTTTCCTAGAAGAATTTCCTGGTCTTCCGCCCTTAAGAGAGGTGGAGTTTGACATCGAGGTGGTTCCCAGAACCGCACCAATTTCAATTCCACCTTATCGGATGGCTCCTGTGGAGCTGAAGGAATTGAAGGAGCAGCTTCAGGAGCTACTTGACAAGGGATTCATCCGACCCAGCGTTTCACCCTGGGGAGCTCCAGTGTTGTTCGTAAAGAAGAAGGATGGAAGTTTGAGGTTGTGCATCGACTATCAGAAGTTAAATAAGGTGACCATCAAAAATCGATACCCACTACCAAGGATAGACAATTTGTTGGACCAACTTCAAGGGGCAACGATTTTCTCGAAGATCGACTTGAGGTATGGATATCATCAACTACGGGTAGCCGAAGCTTCGATTTCAAAAACTGCTTTCCGGACTCGTTATGGTCATTACGAATTCTTGGTAATGCCGTTTGGGCTAACCAACGCACCTGCTGCATTCATGGCCCTCATGAATAGAGTGTTGCACGAGTACTTAGATAAATTCGTCATAGTCTACATAGACGATATCCTGATTTACTCAAAGAATCGGGAGGACCATGAGGAGCACATAAGGACCGTCCTACAATGGCTGAAGGAGGAGCAACTCTACGCAAAATTCTCCAAGTGCGGATTTTGGTTAAAGGAAGTCCTATTCTTGGTCCACCTTATCTCCGGTAAAGGTGTAGAAGTAGACCCGAGAAAGATCGAAGCCGTAGTTAAGTGGGCACCCCCAAAGAATGTGTCTGAGGTACGAAGCTTCCTGGGCCTGGCAGGCTACTATCGGAAGTTCGTGGAAGGATTCTCACGCATTACTCGGCCAATGACTCAGCTGCTTCACAAGGGAGCAACATTCATCAGGGATGAGAAGTGTCAAGAAGCGTTTGATGAGCTAAAAAGGAAGCTGACCTCCGCGCCTGTCCTCACTCTTTCACAAAGTGGGGAAGATTACTCGGTTTATAGTGACGCATCACACCAAGGCTTGGGATGCGTACTAATGCAAGGAAAGCAGGTTATTGCCTATGCCTATCGACAACTACGCCCGCATGAGGTCAATTACCCCACCCATGACTTGGAGTTAGCAGCCGTGGTATTCGCCTTGAAGTTATGGAGACACTACCTTTACGGGAAACGTTCACCATTTTTACGGATCACAAGAGCTTACAACATCTAGCCGAGCAAAAGGAGTTAAATATGAGACAAAGGAGGTGGATCGAATTGCTCAATGATTATAACTGTATAATCAAATATCTTCCCGGGAAGGCCAATTTGGTTGCAGATGCCTTAAGTAGGAAAAATGATAGCCCACTACCAGAACTCACAGCACTTCGGGCTCTGAACGTTGAACTTCACGTAGAGGGAGTCACGGCTCTCTTAGCAAATTTGAAGATTCGTCCATTACTCTACGACAAGATCAAGGAGAAGCAGGAGAACGACCCAGAAATAAGGAAACTCAAGGAACGGCTCAAGGAAGAAAAGGCTTCAAGATTTCTTCTGGTCAATGGCTTACTAACTTGTCAAGGACGGGCTTGTGTCCCAAACGTAGACAAACTTCGTCAAGACATACTCGATGAAGCCCACTCGGCACCTTATGCAATGCACCCGGGAGCTACCAAGATGTACCAAACCTTGAAGAAACACTATTGGTGGCCTGACATGAAAAAGAAGTAGCGGAGCACGTTCATCGTTTCCTTGAATGTCAAATGATTAAGGCAGAACATCAGGCCCCAGCTATCCAGCATTTACCTCTGAAGATTCCTGAGTGGACGTGGGAGAAGATTACCATGGATTTTCTGTACAGGCTACCAAGGACTCCTAAGGGACACGATGGCGCTTGGGTCATAGTGGATAGATTCTCGAAAGCGGCCCACTTCATTCCCATCAAATTCAAGCCCGGACCGGATGAGCTGGCAGAGTTGTACATTCAAGAAATTGTGCGGTTGCACGGAGTTTCGGTCAGCATTGTGTCAGATCGAGACCCTAGCTTTACCTCTCGATTCTGGGTGAGTCTTCAGAAGGTCTTGGGCACAAAAGTGCACTGCTCCACGGCGTATCACCCCCAAACCGATGGCCAATCGGAGAGGTCCATTCAAACATTGGAGGATCTCCTTCGCGCTTGTGCCCTAACCATGAAGGGAGCATGGAATGAACATCTGCCGTTGATAGAATTCGCTTACAACAATCAGTATCATAGTTTGATAAAAGCTGCGCCATATGAAGTACTCTACGGGAGGAAATGTCGAACCTCGTTATACTAGGACGTAGAGGGAGTAAGGCAACTAGAAGGGCTTGAGATTATTCAAAAGACGCTCGAAAAAGTCGAGGAAATACGACGAAATCTTAAAGCTGCTCAAGACCGTTAGAAGAGTAACGCAGAAAGGCCTGGGCCACCGCGTTCATACGAAGTAGGAGAGCGAGTATTTCTGCAGGTGTCTCCGTGGAAGGGAGTCATGCGATTTGGAAAGAAAGGGAAATTAAGTCCCCGGTACATCGGCCCGTATGAGATACTAGAACGTATCGGTCCACTAGCGTACCGGCTGTCGTTACCTCTTAGCTTATCTCGAATACACAATGTATTCCATGTAAGCATGCTTTGAGCTTACAGATCTAGCCCGGATCACGTACTAAAATTAGAAGACGTTGAGTTATCCGACGACTTAACCTATGAGGAGGTTCCGGTGCAGATAGTAGATCGACAAGAGAAGGATCTACAGAAGAAAAAGATTCCTATGGTTAAGGTCGTATGGAGGAATCAGGGAACAGAAGCTGCAACCTGAGAAACGAAGAAGAGTATGAGGGAGAAGTACCCTGAGCTCTTCTTGGACTAAACTAGGTTGCTAATCTTTGCTCGTCTAAGTTATAAATCTCTTTTTTTTCTCATAAATTCATTAACTAGAATTTTGGGGACGAAATTTCCTGAAGAAGGGGAGAAATGTTACACCCCGAAATTTTTTTTAATCGTTCTTAGCAAAAGAGGGGGGGGGGGACACGAGTTCATTCGAGGTTACACTTAAGAGTTAGTTCGAGTTGGTCGTTGGTAGGATCTAATTTGGTTTGGTGAATCAAACCAATCAGACCGAGTTAACAGCTAGCTGGGTAATACTTATTGATGAATGACCTGTAGAGCAGTTGGTTTTTGAACTAGACCAACACTCAGCCAACCCAGGTTCGAATGCTAGCCTTGACATTTCATTTTATTTATTTTTAAAATCCGCCCAGCACCAAAACTACGTCGTTTTGGGTCATCATATTGCTTGGCCCATCAGTTCAATAACCAGCAATTTTTTCGATGACCGGAATCACTCCGGTGACTCTTCCCAATAGCCAAGAGGCATGTTTCTAGTCTATTCGGGACAAGGAACCCCACCAGAACGTGAAGAAACACGTGGGAATCGAGATTGGAGCTTGAGTCCATTCAGAAATGGACAAAACGGATAAGGAGTTGATCCCACTTCGACGGAAATCTCGGAAAATCGACGACTTTCCAGAGAGCCACCCAACCCGTGAACCTTATCTCTTTTGGCTCTAATCGACTCCCTGAAGCCTATAAAACCCGGCTCTTTCTTCGAATCAAAGCGTATCTCTTCCAAAAGCCATCTCTCCGTCACTCTGACACCATCTCCGACCAAAGATGGGTTTAAGGGTTCCAGGCATCGTCGGTCTAAACAGAAACCCTCTATCAGCTCGTTTCAAACTCCTAAAACTAACCCCTTTCTCAGAATTGAGTTTCCATTCAACAAAATCATTTAATCCCCTCGTCGGAAATTGGCAGAACTGCAGGTGCAGGAACAGGGAACAGGTAAATTACCTGTGCAGTCCCTCCTTCTTTTTCCTTTGTTATTTCGGCCCTTGAAGTTTTCCCTCGTGACAGTTTGATCCTTAACTGTCCACTTTTTTCCATTTAACCTCTTTTCAGCTTTGACAGTTTGATCCAGGAAGTTGCGCAGCCGTTAACTCCCTATCTTCGAGTCGACTCTTTAGGTGGGTTGGTTTAAGGGGGTAAACTCCTTGGATTAATTAATTCCTAAATTTTAAATAGCTATTTGGTTAAACTTTGTCACTAACCAAATATTGTGATAATTCCGATTTAATCGTTTGACGGGAACCAGATCAACGAGTGAGGTACTCGGGCCTTATTTTGGACTCGTGCATGCTTAAATTAAGGTCCTTATAATTTTCGTGTTGATTTTACTGCTAACCGAGTACTAACCCATCTAAGTTGGTTTCCCGATAAGTTAGATTATTCAGAGTAATGAGTGACGCGGATCCTCATTAATTTCGGTTTATAAAGTTATGATGCCTAAGGTTAGAGGGACTTAAGTAGTCCGAGTGACTCCCCTACTTACCTGGAAATTAAGACAGAAAGTCTTGGTTTTTACAACAAGGTGTCGTTTCTACGGAAAGTTCTATCTTTTCGAAACCATTGGTTTTATACCTAATAGTGTTTGATTCGGTTATAGTTAAACCGTGATGATATCTGATGATGTTTGGCACCTAGTGCATACAGGTGGAAAGTAAAGCCTCGCTAGCTAGTCCTCCGCCGAGAACATCGATGGATAAGGGTTCCTACCGGGTGTTGGGAGTTGGGTATTGTTAGCCCCAATCGAATCACAGTAGATGAGTACGGATAGCCCAACCGGATGATGTGAGTTGGGTGGAATTAGCCTCGACCGGATGATGGGAGTTGGGTATTGTTTGCCTTAATCGATTCATGGTAGTCGGGAAGAATAGCGACTCTTGTGAAGTCCCTATTATAGGCTCATAAGTAAGCCTTATCGATGATGGCGTAGAGGTTAGCTAGGCGGGAAGAGGGGACGCCCTATTCGATGTTAATTGTGGTGTTATTGTGAACTAATGGTTTATGATTTTTCTCGCAGTTCGGCCATGAATTGATGACAATGCCAGTTTGGTCATAAGCCCCTCTTTACTTTTAACATTCCTTTATACTTGAATGTTAAGGACTGACCCCTGAACCACCCACCAGGTCACTTCGCAGCTAATCAGGAGTAAGCGGATGATGGGAGTTGGGTGGAATTAGCCTCGACCGGATGATGTGAGTTGGGTGGAATTAGCCTCGACCGGATGATGGGAGTTGGGTATTGTTAGCCCCAATCGATTCATGGTAGTCGGGAAGAATAGCGACTCTCTTGAAGTCCCTATTATATGCTCATAAGTAAGCCTTATCGATGATGGCGTAGAGGTTAGCTAGGCGGGAAGAGGGGACGCCCTATTCAATGTTAATTGTGGTGTTATTGTGAACTAATGGTTATATGATTTTTCCAGCAGTTCGGCCATAAAATTGATGACCATGCCAGTTTGGTCATAAGGCCCTCTTTACTTTTAACATTCCTTTATACTTGAATGTTAAGGACTGACCCCTGAACCACCCACCAGGTCACTTCGCAGCTAATCAGGAGTATGCGGTGCAGAAGGAGCCTCGGAAATCATGTCGGGAGACTCTCAGTGAGTGGTTAAGGATGTTGGTCGAGTGTTTCTATTATGTGGAGTGTGATTTGAAACTGTGTGCTTGGTTTGTAATACTACAACTCATGTGTTGGTTTTGCCCGTGCTTTGGGGCCCGCTTTGTGTTTCTGCCTTTGAACGTTTGCCAACGACTTTTGTATTGTGTTTCCTTCTACTTTATGCAATAAAGGTTGTTTTCAAAGGTTTAAAGCTTGGGACGTTACATTAGTAGTTTTATCCCATAAAGGATTTCCTTGTAACCCTAGTCTTTTGGAAAATGGTAGGAATGTTCTTTACGGAAAGTGAGTTCGTTCACGACTCTACTATAATCCGAGTCACAACTTGGTTCGAGTTGATTACAAGCCAAAGCCTCTCTACTTTCGACTAGAGTGTCGTAACAGAGCGAATTCTAAGGTTGAAGGGACTTAAGTGATCATGTGATCCCCCTTTTCAATCTGGGTACACGAACTCACTTCGTGTATTGTCAACGAGAATTCGTTTTTAGGAAAGTCTCACTTTTCGTACTCGGTAAATCGAAACGTAGGTTCCAACAGGTCATTCTCCGCATCAAAAATCAGATCCGCTCACATTTTTTTCAGAGGATTAGATGATTCACCCTTCTTCATCGAAGATACCTTCAAACCTGCCGCTTCCATTCACTCGAACGATTGACAGAAATAGCTAAAGTAAAAGAAGACAAGCGTATGAGTTATCTGGGGGCGTCAGAGGCATACCAGTGATCACCCTCCCCCGGAAAAGTCCCTCTGTAGCTCACCCACCGAGGGAAAAAGCCCTTCTAGCGAAGGAAATCAAAGAAAACACCAATGAGAATCAGAGAGAAAATCATTCTCACCACGCGCCCTCATGCGCTAGCCTCCTGGTTTTGGGACTTGGTCAAGACAATGTCAAAATCAAAGAACAATTCGAATCGCACATCTAGATAGGTCAAGAAGAAGAGGAATGAGAAGAACACATAGGTCTGAATCACATCTAAACTTGAAATTAAACTGAAACAATCCAAGGTATGAGAGTGTAATGAATCATCAACCCCATAAGGTTTCACTCACTCAACCCTAGGGGGATTTAGTTACAATAATACATAGTGGATATATGAATAATACAACCTAAGAAGAAGATGATGGAAAGAACTGTCGATTTCTTCCACTATGGTCTACTATTTCTTTGCTGCTTTCTTCGTCTACTGTTTCTATGGTCTCTGGCATGAAAGACGATGAAAGTTGGACACTACTAGTCTCTAGAGATGGTTTTCCAAGTCATGAGAACTTAAGGATTCTCCAAAATCGTGTTTGGAGAGAGAAAATACCATCCTCTGAATTTGGGGGAAACTTCCTTAGTTATAGAACTGATTCTTTCGCGTAGCTTTGAGCCTTCATATGAGGGATCCGCCGCTTGGTCGCCGCACGCGGTGTCTGCGCGGCCAGCACTGTGTCGCCTCGTTAAATTTTCAATTCCATGAGCATCCAAACTCCGAATCGATCATCGTTCGAAGCTAAGACTCCGTGATAATGAGCTCTATCATGTTATGATCTGAAAACTAAGAAAAAAATAGCTTCATAAGAATGAGAATGGACCACAAGGGTCTAATCTCAAGGTGCCATTTAAGCTCAATAATCAGGATTTAACGCAGAACCAATCAAAAGACGACATAAACCACTTAATTAACATTCAATTATGTGTCAATTATGGGGAATTAAAGTAGGCTTGGCAATCGGGCGGATCGGGGACGGGTATATGATATCCAATGCCCGCCCAATTAAGCCCCGGGAACGAATAATCCCCGGTCAAAAATATCCATCGGATTTCGATTGCATCCCATCCCCGTCACCGACGGGTTTTTAGGTTAACCGCCGGTGATTTATACCCGAGTAAACCCGAAAAAAATAATAAAAATGAGCAGAAATTATGCATACAAAATTTAAAATGAACTTCATTACATCAAGATCCACAATTCATTTCAAACTAAAGTACTGGTAGTCTGCTAGCATCCAACAAATTGGATCAGTTTCAACACTTAAACTACAACAGTCTCAACACATCAGACAAAGTACTACAAAAAGATGCAAACTTCAAAGTTCAAAGTTCAAACTTGCCAAGCATAACTGCTGCAGAGTGCAGATTAACGAAAGTACTATTGTACTAATATGTTACTACCAACCACCTAACCTAAGAAAGAAAGCAAACATAAAGAACTTGTAAACTCATCACTCATCAGTCATCATTCATCAAGGCATCTCAGTCAGTCCTTACTCCTTAAACAACAGTTGACAGCTCTTCAAGTTCTCATTTTAGCAAACCCTGAAATATACAGTTGAAAATAGCTTTCAGCTAGACCTCTAAACCTGTTAGCTTGTTAGTTGATATTGTAAAATACATAAAGACAGTTCAGTTTTAGTATTTTAGTTAACTACCTTTCTTAATTCTTACGAAAATCAGTCAATGTCATCAAGATTGTAGTCCGTAGTTGATCTAGGAGGAACTTGAGATTGAGATCCTCCTACACCAGACAACACAAATTCATTAAAAACTATCTGTGTTCTAAGTTTTTAGCAGATAAGTTTACATTGTTTAGGGTTTATGCAGGTTACCTTGGTCCTCTATGTCGATTGGTTCATCATCACTCCCAGAAACGATATCCAGAGCTGTGAAGCATCCCTCCAACTCCACAATGTTGTTCCCAACAACAGGATCTGCATAATAGAAGAGTTAGAACTTAAAGTAAAGTATTACATGGTTAGTACAGAGTTAGAACAGTATGATCTATTATCTATATAGTTGTACCTCTTTCATATTCATCCTTTAGCCAGCTCCTAGTACACATTAATGCCTCCACAGTGGCAGAATGCAGCTTGTTGCGATGCGGGTCTAAAAGTCTACCTCCAGGACTGAAGGCAGACTCAGATGCAACAGAGGTAACAGGGATAACAAGAACATCTCTTACTACTGCTTGCAAGATAGGGTATTTCAGTCCACTTCGTTTCCACCACATCAAGATATCAAAGTCAGAAGAATGAGGTAGAACATCATCGTTCAAATAATTGTCAAGCTCAGTAACAACATCAGTTGTTCTAGCCTTTTTCCTTTGAGTAAGGAACAACTTAAAGTCAAGATCATTGGATGTGGCAGTACCATTTTCAAGATCAGACGTGCCAACCCCAACAGATGATTGGTTTTTAGTATGCCTCGATTGATATTCCAGTATAAGATCACATAAGATCTGTTTCACAGAAGCAGCACTAAAGCCACATTCAGCAGGTCCAATTTTTCAGCATAATACTCTACAATTTCAAGCTTATATCTAGGATCCAAGACAACAGCAACTGCCAAAATTTGGTGAATCACCTCCCAATACTTACTGAACTTAGACCACATAGACTGAGCCATATTAGATATCACAAAATTTGGATCCCAAAGCCATTCAGTTATTTTTACCCTCAGGTCACATATATGAGGAAAAAATAAATTAGTGGTGGGGTACTTAGATCCAGAAAACATGTCAGATATCAAGCTGAAAACCTCAAGCTTCTCACTCACAATGGCAGCAAATTGCCAATGAGCAGTAGATGGCAAACAATTGTATTGAGCATCCCTAAGCTTCAGTCTACTGAACACATCTCTATAAGGCATGGCACAGCTTAACATTGCATATGTGGAATTCCAACGAGTTGGACAGTCCAAAACAAGCCTTTTATCATGTCTAAGTTTCAATTGTTTAGCAGTTTCTTGAAAAAATTCCAATCTCTTAGGAGTATCCATCCAATAACACACAGACTCACGAATTTTCTCAATCCCATCTCTCACAACATCTAGGCCATCTTTGACAACTAAATTCAGAATATGGGCAGAGCATCTCATGTGAATTAAAGCCTCATCTTTGATCAAAAGAGGCAGTGCTAACTCGTCTTAACATTTTCAAGCATTCTATCGTTTGTGCTACAATTATCTAAGGTTATAGTTGATACCTTAGTGTCAACGTTCCATTCCATCAAGCAGTCAACAAGAAACCTTGCAAGCCTATCAGTTGTATGAGGAGTTGGGACATATATGAACCTGCAACAAGTCAATAAACAACTTTCATTAGACAAACAATTGCTCAGTTAGACAATTAGTAACTTATAGTTATATGTTTTATAGGTTTAGATGAATTACCTCAACAGTTGACTCCTCAAACACCATCCATTATAGATATAATGTGCAGTGACATCCATGTAACCTTTCCTTTGGTTACTGGCTGTCCACATATCAGTCGTTATGGCTACTCTGCCCTTACTAGAATCAATTAACCTCTGAATCTTAGCCCTTTCATCAAAATACAGTCTCATCACATCTCTTTTCAATATGTTCCTTGAAGGTACATTGAAAAGAGGCTGAAGAGAGTAGCAAAACCTCTTGAAATGCAAATGTTCGACTATAGACAAAGGGTACTCATGCATCAACACAACAGTAGCAAGTTCTTTCCTAGACACTTCAGGATTATAAGCAGTAGAAACCAACTCAGTTTTGCCTTTAATTAATAAATTGGGACCAAGAACTTTTTGTGATCCATCATGTATTCTCTTCTAAATACATGACTTAACATGACTCCTCAGGTGGGAGGTACCATTACTGGAATCACCACCCAATAACTTCCTACAGTAGTTACACTTAGCCTTCCAAATACCATTGATCTTAACTCTTTCAAAATGATCCCAAACCAGACTTTTCCGCTTACCATGACCTGGAGATGTTACTGCTTCTTCTTCAGTAGGTGTTTGGTGGTTATCATTGGCAACAACGATCTCCTCTGGGGGTTGTACTTGGTTGCCATTGTTGTTAGGTTCAACAACATGCAACTGATCAACATGCATATCAACCTCACCCCCATTTATGTTGCTTGCAAGTACCAAAATTGGCAAGATTCAATCAACACAAAATTATGCTATTACTTTAGGCAGTGCTAATAAGTAGTAAACCCTAAAGCTTCAATCATCACAGAATAACCTGAAATAAAGATTCTCACCTTGAACGATTGCGGCTTGCATGTCTGAAATCACTCACTCACTTCACTCGATAGTCTATACCTGCCAAAACGACGAAATAAAGTCCAGACTTCAGAGCAACTCCACTCGATCAAAGTCACTGACTTTCGAATCGAATCGAATGACTAAACAATAAAACCCTAATTTTTGAATACTAACCTTGATTGATGGAAGAACATGTGAAGATCGAAGAACAGAGAAGCGGTATTTATAGCCACAAACCTGTAGATATGAATCGAAATATGGTTAGTGAACAAGAGCATAATTATGTCGAAGAAATTCATTGGGAAAGGATTAGGAAATAGAAAAGAAGCGGAGAAATCGAAGGGTTCCTGGGATTGTATTGGCTGAAGCCGTGAAGGAGTAATGATTTCCGGCGGCACAGGACAAGAGGAGGACTCTGATCGAAGCGGCGGCGAGAGAAAAGAGAGAGAGATTTGGCAACTGAAATGTCGGAAAATAAATGAGAAGGTGCATGCGATTATGTTTAGGGCTAAATCCGGGGCTGTAATATCCGTCGGGCCGGGTCCGGGTATGGGGAAGGTGCGAATACCCCTAAATCCGTCCCCGCCCGTCGCCGTCAACTAACGTCGTCGGTTTTATCCGTCCCCGACCCGTAACCTGATCAGATCGGTTTTCTCACCGCCATGTTCAGGCCAGTTTCGGGTGGTTAACCAGGAAATCGGTCAAACCTACCAAGCCTAAATTAAAGTGACATATTTCAAGTCATCAATTCTTGAAATCTCAATAATTAAAGAAGTAGTCACTTAATGTTGGAAATATGGAAGTTGTTGCCAGTTAGTGCAAATCAGTTCAAAATGCTACGAAGTCAGTTAACTCATTTGTTTGTGCATGCATTCTTGAGGTCATTTCACTAAAATAAATAAAAAAAATTAACTATTAACCTAAATAAATACGTTTCAAAACTATTGATTTTTATAGATAAAATCGCCCCAGGCCTAGGCGATATCGCCCAAGTCCTAGGCGATATCGCCCCTGCACCAAGGATTGTCACCTGTGACTCTAAAACGGGTCCGTGATTAGATTCGGTTGAGTCACGAGTGTGAAAATAGCCAAGGATTAGGCGATATCGCCTATGGCATGGGCGATATCGCCTAATGCATAGGCGATATCGCCTACATCTCGGATCACTAACCACCCTATAAATCCTTGTTAGTTTCGGGGGTTAGTCACCAAATCGAAAGAACTAACATTCTAAAATGGCCGACTACACTTTGTCACGAGAATTCCGAATCCAAGTTTTCTGGGGGGGCCGTATCGTTCAGGATTGGACCGGCTTATCCTACGAAGGGGGAAATAATGTCCGTCTGAAGATGACCAAGCGAGCGACCTATGATAGTGTGGTTACCGTGTTTCGGCGGAAAATGGGTCTTGGAGCGGATCAGATAATCCAGTCATTTGTCTGGAGAATGCCGATATACAGTTCTGAGGGAAATCTGTCACATTTCGTTTCTAGGCCGATATCGGACGACAACGGCGTACAAGTCATATACGACTTAGTTCGCGTCAACCCATTTTTCGAAGTTGCCGAGTTGTACGCCTTGATGGAAGAGGAGCCGTCTCAGTTCTCCGATTTCTCGGGGGTCATTCCAAATCAGATGGCAGAGCAGAGCCAAACGTATGATGGGGAATACATGGCAACCAGTCATATCGGTCCGGAGGAGGAGGAGGTTGACCAAGAGGGGTTGGCGCGAGATGAATATGTCAGCACTGACAATTCTGGAGATGAAAGGAGCCATTGCTCGGCGGACGAATGGAATCCAAACGTCGACGATGACATTGGCCAAACCGACGAGGAAGACGACGATGAAGAAGGGGGAGCCACAGCAAATAGCGTGGAAGTTCATGTGCCACTGGAACATGCCACGAGCGAGGGTGACGACTGTGACGACATTATGACAATCTCCAACACCTACTCCATGGACAGGCGCTTCCAGATCCCAGCGAAGGCGTACTGGTCGGTGGAGATGGAATTCTTCTTGGGTCAGACATTCTCTACCAAAGGTCAACTGGTGTCCCTAAAGAAGAGCCAAGCAGTCATCCGCAACTATAAGTACAGGGTAATCACTTCCAACCCGAAGGAATGGGCCATCAAGTGCATCGACCCGACGTGTCCTTGGAGGATGCGTTCTACACTTAGCAACAGATATGGATTCTGGATAATACGACAACTCAACAACGGCCACAGTTGTGACCGGTCAACGATACTAGGGCCCCACCCACAGCTCGATGTCAAGCTGATCTCAGATGCAATCATGCACATTGTGCGCAGAGAGCCGGGGTTGAAGGTTGAGACAGTTATTGATTGCATTCTGGAGAAGTACCACCGCAATATATCGTACCGGAAGGCGTGGTTTGGCAAGCAACGTGCTGTCGAGAAGCTGTACGGTGACTGGGTGGCATCATACAACAACATTGAGACAATCCTGAATGCTATTCGTCTCACAAACCCCGGGACACGGTACGAGATCATAACCCACCCGGCGGGTAACTGTAGGATGTTCAAGAGTGTGTTTTGGGCGTTTGGGCCATGCATAGAAGCCTTCAAGCACTGCTCTGGGGTCATGATCATTGACGGCACATTCCTCACGGGCAAGTACAAGCAAGTGTTGTTGATGGCTAGTACATTCGATGGGCAACATCGGATTGTTCAATTGGCGTACGCCATAGTTGACAAAGAGGATTCCGATAATTGGAAGTGGTTCATGGAGAATCTACAGAGACATGTGACCAATCGGGCCAACATCACAATCATCAGTGATCGACACAAGGGGATAGCAGCGGCAATGCGCAACATTGATCGAGGGTGGGTATGGAGGTGGTGTCTACGCCATTACGTAAGCAACTTCAACAAGAAACACCGCAACCAAACTTTAAAATCTCGCCTTTGGAACTTAGGTATTTGTCAACTTGTTTACGGTGTATATTTGAACTTAACTAATACAATATTGTCATACAAACTAGATATTCATAGAAGTCTTCATCGCTACCCGCAGGAATAGAAGGGAATGTGCGGAAGTTTGAGGCAAAGAAGGCAGAATGGTTGGCGATCCATGATGAACAAAACGTACGGGAGCCAAAATGGGTGAATGAGGAACTACCCTTATGGAGCTTGGCCTATGACAACACTGAGGGAGGCGGTGCTCGGTGGGGAACCATGACGACCAACGCGCAAGAATGCGTGAACGGAGTACTTAAGGGCGTGCGACGTTTGCCCATGTCTTCTGTGATCGAGCACACATTCCACCGTATGGTCAAGTATTGGCATAGGCACCGTGGGGAATACTAGGGAATGTTGGCAGAAGGGAACGCGTATACGAAGTACTGTCAGAAATTAACCAAAGAATCTACGTCAAGTTCCGTCAGACACTACGTGCTGCCGTACGATGCGGCTAACGGGGTTTACGAGGTTAAGTCTGGTCCAAACAATCAGAACCGTAGCGGTAATAATAGCTACGTTGTTCGGTTCGATAGGCAGTCGAATCGTAAGGGGACTTGCACATGCGGGAAGTTCCAGGGGTACAAGGTACCGTGCTCCCATGCTGTAGCTTGTTGCACATTTGCTGGTGCTAACTGGCAAAACTACGTCAGCCCCTTCTATCTGGTATCCAAGACCCAGCTAGTGTATGCTCAGTCATTCCAACCAATACTGGGTCCTAAAGACTGGATCCCACACACGGGCCTACCAGTGATCCCGCAACCTCATCTTCTTCGTGGACAGGGTCGTCCACGACACTCTCGAATCAGAAACGAGATGGATTGGCGTGAGGAGGGTCGCCCAAGTAAGTGCAGGACATGCGATTGCGTGGGTCATAATGCAAGGACATGTGGAAGGAGACGGGACAGTGCTGGGGCGTCTTCTAGTAATCAAGCGTGAAATAAAATAGTGTATCTGTAACGTTTTTATCTCGGTTCGTTTAATAAAATAGTAGTCACTCTAGGCATAGGCGATGTCGCCTGTGACATGGGCGAGATCGCCTGGGTCACGGGCGATATCGCCTGTGCCACAACAGGGGGCAGTATGCATCATAAAACCCTCCTATCACCAGCTTCCAAACACACACCACTACTTTCAATTTTTGAATTCAGTTTCCATCCACCGCGGTCACACTATGGTGTTCACACATGGGGAAAGAAGTAGAGCTCGCGATAAAGGTAAAAAACATGCCTTGTTTCCCCCGTCTACTTCACGTTTTGCACTAATTACAATTGCTATTGTCGTGTAGTTTCAGAAGTTGATCGTATAATGTACAAGATGAAGAAACCTCAGGAAGACCTGTTCGAGTATGAGCTAAGTGAGGTGAATTGCTGGTGTGATTTGAGGGCAACAAGATCCATTCAACTGAAGGATCTCGAACCCTATTTTGGGTGTCCGCTTGAGAGGGAGGTATAAAGACTTGAATTATTTTCTTAATTTGTCACCTATCCCATTAATATTTCCTAACCCGCATGTTTCGTTGCCATTTTTTAAAGAACAAGGGTTGTGGTTATTTTGAAACATTGGTGGTTCGGGAGGCTGTGGACAAGATCAGAAGGGAGAAGGACAATATAATTCGGACGAAGGACAAAGAACTTGATCGAGCTAAGAGGGAGAACCAAAGGGTCGTTAGGGAGAAGGACGAGATGATTCGACAACTGAACCAGAAAGTCAAAGAACAACAAGAGCTTATGAATTTCATTATGAGAAACCCTCGGACCTGAACCGTGTTGGAACTGTTGTTTATGTAATTTTCATAGTGAAGTTTGTTATAATAAAATGTGGCGCAGTAGTGTTCCATCCACATATAGATCGAAATGGTTGAATTTCATTGCAAAAACATTAACAACGAAAATGACATGAAAGTGCAAATCAGTAAAATCGATCACCATAGTACGACAAATAAAAACAGTAAACCATAACATAAATCCAGAAACGAAAAACTGAAAATGTGAGTGTCAATGCCTCCGACCCCTCTGGCATCTCTGTCGCTGCTCGTCCGTGTAGTAATCCGGTGGACGCAATGTAGTCCGATCACGTAACATGTGAGTGTACGGTGGTGTCTGGGTGGACTGCGGTACGAAATCAGGTCGATGGGCCCAATCCTCGAACCCACTGTCCTCCGAGAAACCCTGGGAGCCGACCGGATGGCTCTGATCAACGTGCTGGCTGGTGGGCCCATACGGCTGGCTACTCGACGCACCTGGTGTCCTGCATGCTGGTAATGAGGCGCCGTCGTCTGGTACTGAGGTGCCGTCGGCTGGTACTGAGGCGCCGTAGCCTGGTACTGAGGAGGGTCATCGAAAACTGTAAGTCCGCCCGTCAGCGAAATCCTCGTTCCACACATAGTAGGGTGGAGGTGCGTATCCCACATCGTGGTGCGCGAGACCGCCGTAATCGACATTATCCAACCCTGTACTGTGACCTCTCTGTGGGATGGGATAGCCATCATAGGGAGGGTATGTCGGCAGGCGTGATGCTGCACGTGGGCGGTGTAGTCCTCGATCGGGAAGGCGCTCATATGCTCCACTCATAGCCAATCCAGATCGGAGCACATGACTCATGTGAGAATCACTCGTACCACTCAAAATGGTAGTCTGCTCCAACGAGGCGATCTGAAAGGCAAAACAAAAAGAAAAGTTAGTGTACCCTAAGGGAATACTAAATTGGCTACAGTTACTAAAGTAGGTGGCCACTAACCATCCCCTGAAACTGTGCACCATCGTGTGATATGGCCAGGCGTGTCCGTCTCCTGTACCACTCGTCGTACTCATCATGGAAGTGGTGGCTCAATGGATCTGCTCTCACCATGGGTTGGCAATGTGCTGATCCCGCTCCTCCCAGAGACGTAAGTACTGTAGGTACCTAGCACCCCAATCATGTACTGGTGCTCTGAAGTCTAGTCCCAGCAACTCCTCGACGCGAGCAGCAGGCTCAGCGTCCTGTGGGATACGCTGACCATGTCCGAACTGACGCATGCAACGATCAGGATGGTGCCATGAGACACAGTCTATGCACAGCATGGGGCAAACAGCTCGCCAGAACACATCGGCCTCCAACTGATAGTCCTCCTCTCGAAAGGCGTACGGCATCCACTGGAGAATTAATAAATATGTTGTAAGGGAGAATTAAGAAAATCATGAAAGAGTATGTACATGAGGTTAAGATTCCTAACCACGAACTCCGTGTTCCGATCAAGTGCGTAGCGTATTTCCTCCAGCTTCATAGCCACGCGATGTTGGTGGCGCCGGATGACAGACATCCAGCGCACACCACGAGGAACGGTGTCAGCATCTGGTGGGTCACCACCTGCTACGTAGCGCTCGGCTATGATCGGGAATCTCTCCAAGGCCCAGAGCTGGACCAGCAAGGTGAAGCCTCCCAAGTCACCTGTACCCCTCTGACTCCCAGCCGTGAAGAAGGCCGCCCTCCCCATGGCCTTATACAGCCATGCTAGTACCGCACTACCCCAACTGAACGTGGATGCAACCGCAGAGTCCCCAATAAGCCGGAGTAGATGAACCGGTATCAAGTCTCCAGTCCGGTCAGCTAGTAGAATGGCGCCAAGAAGAACCCAAGTGTAGGCTCGTGCATAGCGGAGAACAACATCTGCTGGAGCTCCAGCCGGTAGACGATCAAACATTCCCTTCACCCACGATATCTTCACTGACTGTCCCGTACAACTCCCAGCTGGGGGTTGGGCACCCAACAACTCCTCACATATGACACCCGGATCACGTCTGTCCACCGCTACGGTAACAGGAACTCCATCGATAGGAAGACCCGTAAGTACCTCAACATCCTCCAAAGTGATCGTCGCCTCGCCCGGTATCAGGTGGAATGTGTTAGTCTCTGGCCGCCACCTCTCAATCAATGCTGTGACGAGCTCCTTACACGGTGTGAAACCGAGTAAACGAACAACAGGGAGGAGTCGACACTCTCGCAAGAATGCCTCGTACTCTGAACTCCACTCTAAGCAAGAACTACGCTGTCGCAACTTCAGCGCCTTGCACGCATGTGGGTCACGCCACACTAAAGTAGCCCTATGCTTGTTCTCCCCCCACAATAGAGAACAATCACGAGGTTGAGGCTTAACGCCCTCAGGAGTCTGATCAACCAACGGTTCATCCCATCCATAGTTCGACATCTATTGTATAGTAAATTGTTAGGAAAACTATTTTATACTAATTCTCTTTCTCAAAAGTATACTAGTTCTCTAACCTCAAAATTATACTAATTGTCTAACCTCAATATTATACTAATTGTCTAACCTCAATATTATACTAATTCGCTAACCTCAACATCATACTAATTCTGCTATCCATAAATAATGACATAGTTCACAATGACATAAGAACAATAAATAATATATGTACTACGTACCTTGTGTAATGGTGCGAGAAAAGGTCCTCTCTGTTTTATAAAAATCCTACAACGTCAATATGACAGTGTTAATAAATCACTTTGGAAAAAATTATCTAACCTAAAACCCTAAACTAATTATCTAACCTAAAACCCTTAACTAATTCTCTAACCTAAAACCCTAAACTAATTCTCTAACCTAAAATCCTAAACTAATTCTCTAACCTAAAACCTACTAAATAATGTAATTAAAAAAAAAAGGGAGAAAGGAGACTTACCTTTGCCTTAGGGGTTAAAGAGTAGTGTGGGGGAATGGTGGGGTTGAAAATGGGGTATTTATAGGGGTTGGGCCGAGTTTGCCCGGTGTCTAACCCTCGGGCGAGATCGCCTGTAGCCCGGGCGATATCGTCTGTGTCTGGGGCGACATCGCCTGTGGCTGGGGCGAGATCGCCATGTGTCCAGCCAGTCAGCATTTACTCGGTTGGTTGGGCAGTTTAGAATCGGTTTGATCAGAAATCCTTGGTGTTGGGGCGATATCGCCTGTGCTTTGGGCGATATCGCCTAGGCCTGGGGCGATTTTATTTATAAAAATCAATAGTTTTTGAACCATATTTATTTAAGTTAATAGTTAATTTTTTTTAATTATTTTAGTGAAAAGGCCCATTCTTGACATTAAGCTGTAGGGCTTTGTTTTACTAGTAACTTATAAATTCTGTCAAAATGAACTCAACCAACTTTTTTCAATTAGTTTAGTCTCGTCTAAAAAGTTATGAATCTGGTTAATCGATAACCGTCGATTATTAAACCACTAAATATAAATTCTTAAAAGGTTTAAGATGATAATTAAATGGAAAATAGATTATTATTAAGATAATTTTAAGATGTCTATACAAATTTTCACATGAATAAAATTAATGACCAAGGTGTAGGATTTATTATAGCTGTGAGTTATGAAGTTATTTCAAGATTAAAACGACTTTTCCCCTCCCTCCCAAATTAGGGTGAAATTAGAACATGGATATTATTATTAACGTATTTCATTCAGAATAATGATGAAACCATAAATTATCATCTCTCTACGTATCTCCAGTTAGAGAATATGAACTTCATTATTAATATACTTTTGTAAGGGAATGAAATCGACGATAATTTATTTAGTTTATAATCGAAGTTAGATGGGAAGAGCTATTTATTTGTTATAATAATAATGCGACTTCTTCTCTCTTGTTTCCAAATTAGATTATATTATTAGACCATGATTTATATTTGGAGGGCAAAGGATCTGCGTCCAAACCCAAACCCGGAGGGGTAAAATTGGAAAATCAATAAAATCCCACCCCTGCCTTTTTCCTTTTCCACCGCTCACACCACCGTATCCCGGCGTTAACACCTCACCCCGTGCGTAGCCACCAAATCAGCAGGAGCTTCATCGCCATCTCTCCACCGCTCACCGCCACCACCAACAGAGGAGCTCCTTCTTCCCCTCTAGACGACGGGAGTGTCGAGAGTTGGAGGAGGAATCAGAAGCTGGTCGGTGGGATTGGGAATCAGGATGGACGATTGAAGGAGGTGGGTTGTGGTGTCGAGAAGGGAGAGGCGGAATTGAGGCTGTGAGGTGGTAGATCGGTGGAGTTGAGATTAGTGGGAGTCAGAGTAGGGCGTTTGGATTATGGGAGTGAGCAGGGATTTGAAGATTGAAGGGTGAATGTCAAGAGAAGGGGAATTGAGGGTTGGTGTCGGTGAACAGGTGAAGTGAGGGTAATGGGTAGTTCATATAATCAATCTCCTCTTTTCCGTCACTTTCAATCATTTCCCCTCACTAGCGTGAACGATTTTGAACTAATTATGCAGAAAGTAGTACTGAAATTACATATGCACAACGACAAGGACAAGCATAAGGCGATGAAGATCATCTCCACCCTTGCAGGTACCTTCAAGCTCAGTTCCACTGATTCTGTTTCAATTTAGCTTAGTTCCCTGCTCTTGTTTGCTGAATCGGAAATGATCCAGGGGTGGATTCAATTGCGACAGACTTGAAAGAGAGCAAGGTGACGGAGACGGTGACGTTGACGGGGAATATCGATCTGGTGAACGTGGTGAGCAAGCTGAGGAAGAGCTTCTGGAGAACGGAGATCGTCACTATAGGTCCGGCGACGGCGCTAGAGAAAAAAAAGTAGATCTGATGCCAGCTGTTGGTGAAGTGAGTGTATTGGTTAGCGGAATCTGGTGTTGGGATGAGAAATTGGAACGGGAGATAGAGATGGGATGGGAGGCAGGGCAGGAGTTTGGCAACTATTGAAAGTAGCATTATTAATCACTGGAAATTATGTTGTTTATTGTGGGTCATTTGTAAATGCAAACATTGTTAGGATAACTTTGTAACTATATAATTCCGTCATCGATAAGTTAACTAGTTAAATAATTTTGATAACTAGTTATCAACTATAAATCCTGTTAACTAGTTAACAACTTGATAGATAGTTAACTCAATTGGTAACTAGTTAACAACTTGGTAACTAGTTAACTCGATTGGTTAACTAGTTAATACGATAAGATAACTAGTTAATTTGATAAGTTAATTAGTTAACTAGAGTAGATAACTAGTTAAGAACTTGATAAAATAGTTAACTCAATCGGTTAACTAGTTAACTCGATTGGGTAACTAGTTAACTCGATTGGGTAACTAGTTAACTCGATTGGTTAACTAGTTAACTCGTTATTTAAATCATGATCTTAACTAGTTAACTAATTAAAAACAACATAACTAGTTAACAAACAATTCAATTACCTATCATGACAATTCGTTAACTAGTTGTCAACAAAATAACATGTTAACTAGTTATTTGCTGATAACTAGTTAACTGTAAAAACTCAGGTTAACTAGTTAACTAGTTATAAATAAAAAAATCTTGTTAACTAGTTAACTTGTCATTGCCGGAAAAGTCACCGGATTTTGGTCGGTCGCCGGAGCCTCACCGAAAAAGTAGCCGGAAAACATGTTAACTAACTAGTTAACCGTAAAAACCCAAGTTAACTAGTTAACTAGTTATCAATAAAAAAAATCATGTTGACAAGTTATTAGTAAAAATCAGGTTAACTAGTTAACTTGTCCTCGCCGGAAAAGTTGCCGGAAAAATTCACTGGAAAAACTTATCGGAAAAAATTCGTCCGAAAATTCGCCGGCGACGGTAACAAGTTATTAGTAAAAGCAGGTTAACTAGTTAACTTGTCCTCGCCAGAAAAGTTGCCGAAAAAAGTCACCGAAAAATATCGTTAGAAAAAAATCGTATGAAAAGTCACCGAAAAAGTCATCGAAAAAGTCACCGGAAACGGTTGCCGGAGACGGTCGCCGGAGATGGTTGCCGGAGATGGTCGCCGGAGACGGTTGCCGGAGACGATGTGTAACTGTTTAAGTCATAAAATTAAATTATTTAATAATAAAATATAATAATAAAATATTTAAATTAAATATAATAATTAAATGATTTGTGTAAAGTCCTAAATAAGCCTAACAAATCTAGACCATTAGATTGGTAAAGGGTCAAACTAGATCTAATGGTTGGAGATGAGTTTGGAACTTTCCAAATGGTTGGACGCTGATCTGCTTCCATATTTGGAGGATATTTAAGAATACATTTTAATAAGAAAATTAATGGCATGCTCCCTTGTCAATTATCTTAATTAGTTTGATTCAATAATATACATCTTGTTGAAGATAATAAAAGTAGTCGATGAAAGCCTCATAAAGTGATGTCCTTCATCACACTTCATAATTAGTTATGAAGTGAGTTCTTCAAAATTAGTTTTTTGTGAGGTAGAAAAACGTTGCATAAACCTTTTGACTACGTTTTCTTAGCGTTATAATAATCATTGTGAAAAGCACATTGCAGAAAATGTGTGTAATAATTTTCAAAATTCGTTTCCGAAAGATTATGTTTTTTTTTTTTTTCGGGACATCTCCAAAAGAGATATCGTAGACCGTGAACCATCCTAGGAGCTAAAAGAAAGGAAAAAGAAAAAGAAAAAAACGGCAAGGGAGAGGGAGGGGGGAAGGGGGGGTTGATGGGTGGAGATTTATCCACCAACTGATTTAGTGCCAGAGGGATCTTAAATTGAATAGACCAATAGACTTTGGGAGAAGTGTCAGTGCTTCTTTAGCAAGGTTATGTGCCAATGCGTTTTGTGACCTCGGAATGGTGTTGTATTCCACAAAGTCAAATTCATTAATCAGCTGTCTAATTTCAGTGACAATTGCACCAGCATGAGAATGCAGGGCTTTCCCTTGTGCTATTTTCATTTTGACTTGTTGTGCATCCCCTTTAATCACAACATTTTTTTGATTTGAATCTAAACACCATTGTAGGGCTTCTCTAATTGCTAGACATTCAATGGTAAAGGGGTCAGTTATTCCCACGAAATACCTACCCCCCGCGAAGATTTGAAAGCTGTTAAGAAGTCTAGCACTAAAACCAATTGCCCCTCCTACATTCTTATTAATAGCACCGTCCACTTGGACCCAGATAGCATTATTAGACCTCACGCCCTTGCAGATGGGTCTATTTATGTGTGCAGTATTTGTTACTTGTACTATTTGTGGTGGATCGATATTGGAAAAATTCTCCAGCTGTTCCTTTAGCATAAAAAAGAATTGAATCGAGATTTTTTCTGTGGAGTCCTGTGTTAATTTGAAAACGACCAAATTTCTCGACTTCCACAGTCTCCACCAGAAAAGGATGAAGGATACTCTTAGGCTCATATCTTTCCTAGCTAGCTTTCTCCATGCATAGACAAAGGAGGGCCCTTTATATTCCTGAACAGGAAGGTTGCATTCCTTAGCCACTTTGAGCGTCAGAATACATTCGAAAAACAGGTGTTCTATTGTTTCCTCCTCTTCCCAACATACTGGACATAGAGTCGGAATGTCAAGTCCTCTGTAAAAAAGCTCTGCTCTTACATGAAGAGATCTTCTTAATATTCTCCAGAGGAAAAAATGAAACTTTGGTTGAATCTTGATTTCCCAGATTTCTTTCCAAATTTTTGAATCCACCACATCAATCGGTTCATATTGCGGTTCTTCGGCCATAATATCTTTCGCAACTCCATATCCCGAATGCACTGTGTATTCCCCGGAGCCCGCTAGCTGCCAAATTATTTTATCTATTGTTTGTCGTTTAGGAATTGGGATGGAGAGAATTAGGCTGACTGAGTCCTTTCTGAATTAACTATTAAGTTTAATTTGGTCCCAGTTGCCATTATCAATGAATCCAGCCACAGAGAGTGGAATGTCAATAATTGATTCCTTCATTTCTAAAATGGGTGTGGAAGGAGGGGAGGTGGGGACCCAGTGGTCCAAAAAGGGATTTATATTGATTCCGTCTCCCACCTGCCACCTATGTCCTAATTTTATGATTTCCCTTCCTTTGAGAATGCCTCTCCAACCCCAAGAAGGATTCGAGCCCTTCCCAGCTTGCATTAGTGTTAATTTTGGAAAGTATTTTGCTTTATAGATTTGTGCTAGTAACAGATCAGGGTTTTGAATTAGTCTCCATGTTTGTTTGGCCAACAAGGCATGATTAAAAGCTTCCAAATCTTTAAAACCCAATCCTCCATTCTCCTTGGGGAGGCATAGTTTCTCCCAGGATACCCAATGCATCTTCTTTTTGCCGTCAACTTTGCCCCACCAAAAATCACCAATAATCGTGTTAAGTTTGTCAATGTTCGTTTTAGGAATAAGGAAGGATGCCATCGCGTACATTGGAAGAGCAATGAGTACAAAAGAGATGAGGACTTCCATAGCGGCAGGGGAAAGCCATTTTCCTTTCCATGAGTTTATTCTCTTAAGTAGGATATCTTCCAGAAATCTGAACGTCTCAGTTTTGGATCTTTTTAGAACCGACGGGAGTCCCAGATAAATATCTTGGTTGTTTGAGATTGAGATGCCTAACATATTACTCTAGTGGGATCTCAAGCCATCAGGCGTACCTTTAATGAACGTGACAGCCGATTTTGCAAGATTTATTTTTTGACCACTATAAAGTTGATAGATCTCAAATGTATCTATAAGATTAGTTATAAATTCATCTGTCACCTCTAGAAAAAGGTAAGTATCATCTGCGAACATTATATGGGTGAGAGTCGGGCTTGTATTATTGAATTTCAGACCAACTAGCTTTTTATCCAAAATAGCTTTCTGAATAATAAGGGTTAGACCTTCCGAGCAGATGGAAAACAAAAGTGGAGAAAGGGGGTCCCCTTGTCGAAGCCCCCTAGTTGGTGAAAAATAGTCAAAAGGTTGACCATTCAAGATGATAGTTAGCTTAGCCTTCGAAAGGCATTCATAGATCCATCCAATAATCCTTTCTCTGAACTTAAATCTTCTCATAAGAGCGGTAAGAAAAGCCCATTCGACTCTGTCGTATGCTTTTTCCATATCGACTTTAAGTGCCATGAAACTTGATAGTTCTGTGGTTCTATTTGCTAAATAATGCATAACTTCATGGGCAATAAGTGTGTTGTCCGATATTGCTCTCCCTTGTACAAAGCCATTTTGGTTCATACTGATGATGTTTGGTAGTATCTTCCCTATCCTTGTTGCAAGGATTTTTGTTATTGTTTTATACAGCACAGTGCATAATCCAATAGGTCTTAAATCCTTCATACTTTTAACCTCTTCTTTCTTAGGTAGCAATGATACCCATGTATAATTTATTTCTCCCAGCATTATCCCCGATCTGAAGAATAAGGCCACTGCATCAGTGACTTCCTGGCCTACAATGTCCCAATAAGCTTGAAAGAAGGCTCCGGTGAACCCGTCAGGTCCTGGTGCCTTATCTTTCCCGATTGAGAAAATTGATTCTTTAATTTCTTCATTAGATACCCATTCCGTAATTTGATTATTCATTTTGCTCAAGACTTGTTTGTCTTCTGGAATTGCATTCATTATAGATCCGAGACTAGTTGGAGGAAAGGAGGTAGAGAAAAGTTAATTATAAAATTCTGAAGCAATTTGGCCCAAATTTATGCTGATTGCTTTGGTTAACTCCGTTTTTATCTTCTAAGTTTGTTACTAAGTTCCTCCTTCTTTGTTGTGCTATAGACTGATGCATAAATTTCGTGTTTCTGTCCCCCAACTCCAACCACTTGGCTCTGTTATGTTGTTTCCAATAGCAATTTTCTTGATGAATCTCAGTTGATAAATCATTCTCTAGGGTTGAGATCCGTTCCCAGTTAACTGTTTTTGCAGCTTTCTCCAAGTCAATTTCTTTTTCAATCTCTTTAATTCTTTTCTCAGAATTAGTGACACCTGATCTCATTAATTCAAAAAGTTTACCCCTGATTTCTTTTAACTTTTTCGTCACTTTATACATTGGTAAACCAGGCGTTGGTCTATTCCATTCAGTCACAATCACATTTCTTACTTCGGGGACCTCGATCCACCTATTGTCAAATCTGAATAATTTTTTCGAATGAGATTTTGTTGGCACTCTTTCCAGAAAAATTGCCAGATGGTCCGAGCCATTTGCTTTGATGTTAGAACAGCATGTTTCAGGCCAAAGGTTTAGCCATTCTAGAGAGATTAAAAACCTGTCGAGTCTTGATTTTATCTCCTCTATTCCATTTCTTTTATTTGACCATGTGAAAATAGGTCCAGTGAATTCTACATCAAGTTGTAAATCGTTTATGAATGCATTAAAATCAGCCAGATATCTAGCATTCGGGATGTTACCACCATGTTTTTCTAAGAGTTTGGAAACATCGTTGAAATCTCCAAAAATAACCTTAAGTCCATTGATATCTAGTAGTTTATCTTGTAGTGCTTCAAATTGAGCTCTTCTAATCACCGTGAAAGTTGACAGATAGACGCCTATGAGAAACAGTTTTTTATCCTTTGATTCAGTCCATTCGATGCAAATTGAGTATGCATTCGCAAAAACAATCCTAATTAAAAGTTTATCTTTCCAAGCCATCACAATTCCACCTTTCGTATTTTCACCCGAGACATGTTTAAAATTCCTATATTGAATGATGAATAATTTTTCTCTAATATCTTCGTCTTGAGCATGTGTTTCACACAGAAAAAGAAATTTAGGTTTGAATCGACCCACTAGCTTTTTGAGTTCATGAACCGTCAAATCCGGTCCAATCCCCCTACAATTCCAGGATAAAATGCTCATTTATTCGATTGGGCCCATTTGAGGTAGGAAACCACCACCTTAACAGTATCAGAAAATATAAGAAAACAAACAAACAGCCTTAAAAATGACCCACTAAAAAGTAATTCAGCCTTATTCAGTCCTACTTTATCCTGGCCCATTCCATCATTCCCGGCCCGCCTCCTTGATTCACCTCCTTCCTCAATTATCTGTAACACAAAAAGCCACACCAAATAAGCCCAATTAAAGATATGAGGAGGTAGTACGGAGGCCCTATGAAATTGAAACCTAGGTATACTGCCGCCGACAATATGATTGATACAATTAGGACTCCAGAAACTACCTTCAATTCCATCTTCATGTGCTTCATCTTCTCCCGACTCATTCATTGGAACATCAATTTCTTCTTCTACTCCAAAATTCTGCTGAGCATAGTTATCCTCCTCATCGCTATCAGTAACGTCCCCCCATCTTCCGATGATTGGCCTAATCCAACCAATATCCTCCATGGAAGCCTCCCTAATAGGCTAGTTCACTGATGAAGCAAGGGACTCACTAAAAGCTGGACGAACAGCATCAGGAGCAGACCTTATCCCATTAATCGGAGGCGCCCCCTCTTCCTCATCCTCATCCTCAGTTTCGTTTTCTTCATCATGCTGATATAGGTTTCGGATAAGCTCTAGTGAGTAAGATTTCCTCTCAAAGCATTTGTGAGGAATCTCCCCTCTCTTATCAGCAATTTCAGCACCCTTGTTTCGATCGATCCATTCCCCGACCCTGCTAGGTCCCGCCAGCCTTTATGGTGAAACAGAGCACCTGTTCCTCCGAAAGGGAGCTGATGAAGTCGACTTAGAGAAAGCCTCCCCTGAATTGGGTTCCCTAATTGTAATTCCTTTAGAGGGAACCCATCTCTTCGCAGGAACAGAAGCAGCGCCTTCAATCATCTTCCCTTTGTCTTTCCCTTCAAAGGTCAGTTTTCTTTTGACGGCCTGTTGATGAGGAACAGCCGTCGGGCCCAAGGGAGGACGAGTAACGGGAGCGGCAGCCTTATCCTTGCCCTTGGAGCAGCTGAAAGCTGCATTTCCATCTATCATTCTCCTTCCCGGATGGATGTAGAGCCCATTCGCTTCTTTTCTAACTCCTGCTTTCACCCATCTTACCATTGTTAATTAAGCCGGTTGGCGCGGATGATTGTGGAAGAGGAGCTTGTTTCCTTCGTGCCACTACCCCATCAGAATGATGAGGACCTTTCCAAATAGGTGGTCTAGCTCCATCTTTAGACTTTTTTCTGCTTGCAGGTGGCGGCCCAGGTTGTCTTGAAGAGGCAACAAAGGAGCCGTCCTCAACATCCTTCTCATCGGATTCTGATTCATCCACCAGCGGTTGAACCGAGTAACCGAACCTTTTTTCCTTTGTTACGAAACTGAACTGCCCGATGTCAGCATTTTCAGGTTCCGACCTCTTTGCCTTGTTTTTATTTTGGATGTATTTCTGTAGGCTGTTTTCCATTATTCGAAAACCAACTCGTCCGATGCTCATCCATGAACCCCTTGCTTCATGATCCAATGGAATATCTGTATGCGGATATCTCAGAGATGCGTGCCCTAGAAAGCCACATTGATAGCAAATGGACGAAATGTTCTCATAATGGAGTCTGACCCAAAATGGGATGTTATCCGGCCCACAGGCTAGCCTTCGACCCAAAAAAGAGGCTAACAGATCAATTCGAACCAACCCTTTGATGAAAACAGCATCCCTCCCTCTTGATCCGAAAAGCGAAATATCGAGTAACTCACCGAAAAAAGGAAGGAATTCCCGCCCGAAGCGGGTTGTGACACAGTGGGATGGAACATGAGAGAGTTTAATCCAGACCGCCATGAACTGCAGCTCCTTGAAAATTTCCACTGAGGGCGGTGAGAAAGGAACCATGTTCATGACGTTCATGTTCAGCGACCACGACCTTCGTTCAAGTACCCAGTTAACAGCATCCACTGAGGGGAAAACCACTTGGAGTAGACCGAAACCCACCTCAATCACTTGGATGGATCCATCGTAGTGCCATAACTGGTTCAAAGAGTTCTGTACGAACATTCGACTTCTTGGCTGATCCCAAAAAATTAGCACGCTCCTCTCAGCTCTTTCAAGGCCATCCTGGATGACTTCATTGCCGAACCTGAACATCTCTCCTTGATCATTGGTCTTTTGGTTATCTTTTGGATTCATGGCTGGATAGAGATAATAACACAGAAGTAAAATGGGGACAGTGAGTGTGGATGGTGTTCTTTTCCATTGGAGGTAGTTGTTTATAGGAGTCATGTTGCCTGAATGATTCATAAGGAAATTAATTGTTGATTGTATCATATCCGGTTGCATATCTCTATTTCCATATAACACTTCCAATTCCCTTGATTTCTCCCGTTAGTACTATCTCTCACAAATTGAGTCCGTTTGATTTTATTAATTTAAAGGGTAGAATGATTTTAAAGGTAAGTATGAGTGATAAGAATCAAACAATAGGTAAAAATGGAAATTGGTAAAATTTAAATATCCCACGCCAGCAGTGCATTTAATGGGCCGATGTCTGACAACAAAGCAAACCCCACTGAATACGTCTAATCAAAGCCAGGGATTGACTGCAAACGTCAAACACAATGCCAGCTCGCACGCAAATCAATATTTGAAACCAGCCTGGAAACACGCAAATCAAAACAAATGAATTTAAAATTTTCGGCAATAATTTCGGAAATTAAATGAAACCGTTTCGTCAGAAGAAAGGGGGTCGTCGCCGGCAACGCTCCGTCCGCAGCCGGATTACTCAGAAGAAAAGAAAAGAAATCCCAAAACACTGACCACAGATCTTTAGTCAGGAAACAAAGCTTAAGGAAAACCAAAAACAATTGTTCTTATAGAGTCCGATTTTGAACGGAGTCTTCAAACCCACCGTCTGACTTTGGGTAGGGTTCCGACCAGTTGTCAAACAGAAAATTCGTTCGATTGAGCTGGTACTCAAGTTGACAGATGCTGAGCACTAACCCCTGCTTAGCGATCCTGTAGTATTTTGGGTAACAGCAATCGACGTTGACCCACTGATGGAGCTCGTAAAATTCTTTAAAGGTGAACCGAAACAAGTCTCTAGAACCAAAACATACCGCTCACAAAAAACTCAGGAAGAAACAGAGCTTCCTCTATTTTAATTCTGGGATTAAGATCCCTTTCGAACAGGATAAAACCTTATTCAATCTAGGATTAAGATCCCTACAAACTCTGGGATTAAGATCCCTGCAAACTCTGGGATTAAGATCCCGTGCGGCACCGTCAAGAAGATGGGCCAGTAACTCAGGTTGGGAAACCCAACCTCTAGAATAAGGAGAAACAAATCACCAGGACGGTAGGAACCGCGCGCCCAGCTGACGGAGACTACCGGCGGCCTTTCAACCTCTCGTTAGGAGCTGCCGTTCCGGCGAGAGAGAGAGAGTAACCACCTAATATTCTTCCTGCCACATGACCTTATTTAATTTGTTTTCCCGCTGCAAAATATGATTGTGTCTATGATGATTACGAAAGATTATGTTTCTGCAACGTTATTTTAAGTTGTGGTAAATAGCCTACCGTAGTGATTTTTTGGGTTTGTTACCGAAACCATTAACCTTCGACAACATTTTTAGTTGTCATCTTATAATGTTTAAGACAACATATTTATCTGTCACCTCATGATAGATTTAGCGGGATCTACTACCATAGGACACCCCTTAGAACCATAGGATTAGAGAGTAGATCTAATGGCCTAAATTAAAACGAACAAAATAGTCATTTGGAACTAGTATATAGTAAATCATATTATAGAGTTTGTGGTGAAACCCTAATTCTATTTACAATCAGCCCAAAAGCTTCTCTCCCTCTCAACCCTACTTGTCGTCGCCGTCTCACCCCTAGTGGTCGTCATCTCCTTTCCTTCACCGGCCGCCATCTCCCTCATAAGAACGATGTCAACATGATCGGTGGTGAGGAACCCGCCGACGTTGAAGATAAAGGGTGATGGAGATTCCAAGTAACTCCAACCAAATAAAGAATACGAGATCCAAGCCACCATTGTCGAACACGACGAAATCCACCATAAGACGAGATCCAAGCCACTACTGTCGAACAAGATGAAATCCACCCATCATCGGGAAACAGGTAGAGGGCTTTGTCATCCCTTCCCGCTATCGAAACGTACCAGAGCAAGGAGTGTTGAGGCCGATGAATTCGTTGGATATGACATGAAAACCTGTTCAAGGTAAGAGTGTTCTGCTTTTGAATTTTTTGTGGTGTTAAAATTTTGGGGTCGTAAATCAATTATTTCAAATACATGAATCAATTATTCATAAACCTGGCTGTTCTGTTTTTTGGCCTTATTTTATTTTTTGCAGGATTTTGGGGCACCACTTTGTATGGTGGCACTCTTGTCTTCTCAATTGGGTTGGCACCTGCACTTTTTTTGTAGTTTGAGTTGCTGTGTACATATGGCTTTTGTGTGAGTGAGGGTTGCTTTGGTTTGTCGGGTTTGTTTAGTGGCTTAGCTTTGGTCACTTGTCTATAGACTTTTTGGAGGACTCATTGATATTCCAATACATGATACAAAATATTATCATCTTTCATACAAAATTTATTCATAAATCTGGGTTATAAATATGGATTCAGAATTTTTTTTATTGCATTCTTATTCCAATACATGATCACTAAACTTTGTGCATGCTTTAGTGAAATGGAACAAGTTACATTGTATTTTAATTTGTCTTTGTTGTTTCAAACTTGTGATTGAGTACAATGTTCCCATTTCAATAATCTGGAACAGGTTCGAGATCTGTTTGTTTGTGCTAGAAGCCACAACTCGATGTTGGATCGAGAACCGACGGAAACACGAAGCCCCTCACGAGATTGGGTCGGGGAAGCTGTTGATTTTGTTTTGATTTATTAGGAACATGTTGATCTTCAAAACCACATTGTTCCATTTTGGTGATTTAGGAACATGTTGTTTCAATTTACGATTTAGGAACATGTTCATCTCGTTCTAGTTTTTTTTGTAATAAGTTGAAGAATTTGTTTAATTTGTTCTTTCGTTTGTACAAAGTTGTAGATTTTGAATCAGGTTCAACTAATGTTCCAACTAATTATAAGGTTGAATCAGGTTCTTTCGTTTGTACAAAATTAATTCTAACTATGAAAATGGTCCTAAAAATGAAAACGGAACAATGAACAAAAATATCATAAAATAGATGCCTATATGAATGTTCCTAAATGTGAAAAAGGAACAATGAACGACTATAAAGGATGATCGGAGAAGATGATTGGCGAAGCAA
This sequence comes from Linum lewisii, assembly GCA_034768395.1. Classification (NCBI taxonomy): domain Eukaryota; kingdom Viridiplantae; phylum Streptophyta; class Magnoliopsida; order Malpighiales; family Linaceae; genus Linum; species Linum lewisii. The sequence goes on from CM068297.1 coordinate 52,306,340, forward strand.
AAAAGTAAGTTGCATGGCATTGATACATAAGTTGCAGTCGGCGAAAAAATAAATGCCTAGATAAAGATGGAAAATTGAAGATTTAGTAAATAATTGAAAATTTTAATAATAATTATAATTAAGGAAACAATAATCCCTAAAATAAAAATCTGCAAAATTAAATATATACAATTAGACTTTTGTCCTTTTAAAATAGACCATTAGATCTCCCCTTAAAAATTGGATGGTTATGATTAACAACAAATATCTGTCACCTCAAGAGTGGTCTTTTTGGGTCATCTTGTGTTGGGTGGGCTTGTGAGTTGTGAGGTTATGTTTATGGGCTTGTAGCATTCTCATCTCCATAATTGACGTTGCAAGAACAGCCTCGCCCCTCCTATCATTGTTCCACAATTCTTTTTCTTGTGTGCTACTCATTATGTCAATTAATCAATCAATACTATTCTATTTCTCTTTGGTTATTTTTCGGCTGCCATCTCGATATTTGACATCACTGTTTCATATGTGTATATGATAAAACATTAATGGGAGGTTTCTATTTAATTATTCTATTTTAGGTTTTTCAACTTGCCAGTATTTTTCATTCATTTTAATTATGATTTTTCTATATATAAAGGAATATAAAATTGTATTAGTCAAACGGTATGATTTATATTCTCTTTTATAGCATAAACAAAATACTCAAAACTACCATTACTTGTCCTTTAAAACTTTTCGCTGCATTCAGCGGGTAATTCTACTAAACACTAGAGTTTTGCAGTGAACAACTGTAAAACAAATGTCTAGCGTTCATAATATTGAAATGTCTTGTATGGACATACTAAAGTCCTAAACATAATCAAGACTATATACCATACGCCTTGCGAAGTAGACATTGGATTCCAAGGCAAACCAGGGCAAGGTGAACGGTCACACAACCCTCAACCCTTCAGGTTGAAATTTTATTGTAGGCTCCAACCCATTCGAGCGGAAGAAGAAGGAATCTATTTAATTCCCCATATGAAAAGACAAATGTAGAGAGGAAGTAGTTGGTGTGAGTGGGATGATAGCACCAAAATGTTATATGGTTAAACAAAGACGAAATGGTAGGAAAAAATTCCCACCCATTATAGAAAGGAGGAGAAAGGTTACATTACATGCACTAATCTTTGTTCTGAATTAGTAAAATGAAAAGAAGGATAGATTTTAGAGAATTGAGTCTATTTTCAGGTTTTGGAAACCTCAATGGAAACAAACTCTTCTTCTTCTTCTTCTTCTTCACCTCCACTACCATTGCTTTCTTTCTTCTGTACATCCGTGTCTTCCACTGATGAATCACCAATACCAACTAATGGTGGATTATTACTCACTTTCTCATCTCTAGATTTCCCCCATAACACCATATACAATCCTGTCACTATCACCATTGCTCCCACCACCCTTGATACAGATTCCACCCAACCAACACAAACAAAGAAACAATGAATTTAAAGCTTTATAGTGTAAACTCTTTTGTCAAAAGATGATGATGACACACAAGGCATATATATATATATATATTAGTATATACCTTCCCATGTACAGAATCTCGGAGAGTAAAATCGAACCCATGATCGCCACAATCACCATGCTTAAAGGGCCGAAAGCTGTCACGAAAACAGGTCCTTTACTCTGCATCACAACTCCTTGTACCGAGTACAATATTCCTGAAGACATTATTCCCTGCACAAATATTATATGGCTTCTTCTATTATTCAAATTTATGGTAACAGAACATTTTTAATTGAGTTATTTGCAGGATAGATCAAGACATACACTATAACAAGCAGCAAGTAACTTTGTGTCAAAACCAATGATCCAAGCAGAGGGATTCCTCCATTCCATTCCAATAGCCACAACTGATCCTTCTATTGTTCCCATCATGCATATCAATGCTGTTAATGACAGCTTTCCTGGGTATGTTTTCAGAGTTATTGCCTACAGGAAAAAAAAGGGTTAAAATTGATCACTAATAATGAAGGTTATAAGAAGTAATCCAACTCAAAAAACGAGTTGATTAATTAATGTACCTGAAGATTGACAAAAGCAGCCCAACAAATGCATCCAACTGTGATCATTAGAGCACCCTTGATCGGATGTTCAACTGCAGCCACTGAACCAGCTGTGGAAGAAGCATGAACAACAACTCCTTTTGTCCATGGTAAATCCAGCCTTGCTCCTTTGATTGCAGCCATCAGCATAGCTCCTCCCACTGTCACAATTGTCCCTAATATCTTCGCTTGACTCTGAAACTTCCTTAACTCAACCTTTTCAAGCCTGGAAATGAAAATATAAAACCCATTATAATCCTACAATCAAGGAGAAGCATGGAGAATCCTATGGTTTTGTGTTATTATTACCCGATAGCCCATGCCATAAGGAATGCAAATGCAGGGAGAATACTGTTCATTGAAGCTGCAAATGTTGCTGTTGTGTACTTCATAGCAGTGTAGTACAAGTTTTGATCAATGGTTGGCCTGCGGTAAGCAATAAAATTGTTGGGTTATATGAATTGAGCTTATAGTAATTAGGCTTAGGGAAGGAGTCATGTTCTTACTCTAACAAGGCAAGTAGTGCTATCTTGAAGAAGATCCCCAAAGTCATCTTTGGCCTCACCTTTCTGCGAATTAATCAAAGTGCCAAAATGGGTGATCTTTAATTTTTTTCAGTTTCATAGAAATGAAAGTTGGCAACTTTATAATAATAAAAATGAGACAGAGAGAAGGAAAGAAAACCTGTCAACAAAGAAGGCAATGGGGGATATAACTGCAGTAGCAATTGCATATCTATAAACAACAAAAACATGTTGGCTCATTCCTTGATTTAGAGCAAACTTTGAGATTATGGAACTCCCTGCAGATACAAATTGCATGAAGATCACAGCCAAGTATGGCTTTGCTTGGTTGAATGACTTTGATGACCAACACTCCATTTTCATGAGATCAAAATGGACAATCAAAGGAATGACTTTGGCTCTGCTGCCTTACGTTTCAGTAATGCAACATAAGCGTGAGTAAAGAGAAGGTGAGCTCAAGGGGAGCTTATATAAAGGTTTTTTTTTTTTTATCTTTTCTATTTTCCCATTTTTCTTTTCTTTTCTTTATTCTCTGTCTTTTTTTTATTTTATGGGTTGCCATTCTTCCCCACGCAATTTCGTTTCTACTACTTCTTTAATTATTTGATTATTTCGTAATTATGGGACACAAACATCAAACACCATGAATACTAAATAAACCCAATCATGCAAAAAATGGACACCCGGCCGCAGGACTTGGAAAGAAACCCTAGAGTGATTCATGATGCAACGACGGACTTGCGGAGAACCCCCGACGTCAACGGGATCCTCGCCCCTCCGTTCAACATGGCCTTCTGCCAGACTCCAACTCTCTTCCATGTTGGCGTCACGAAATCTTGATCCCTGTTGATGTCGCCCTTCGAAAAGAGGCATGAGCGGCAAGACTTAGGCAATTAAATCTTATGCGTCTATAGCTAGTCGTATCAGTTGGTCAAAGAAGACGATATCTGAATGCTCCCCTTACCTTCCACTCCGATGCAAGATGGCATCCACGTAAATCCTTGGTGCCCACGTATCTCGTTCTCTGATGATGAGATCCAAACCTTTTACAAGCCTTGGTGGAAGGCTTTGGTAATCAAGGTCCTTCTCGTACGCAACTATGAAGTGGAGGCTTGAAACCCTATAGGAAAGAGCCGGTAAAATTGAAGTCCAAGATATGGCAAACAATTTCTTTCTGGTTCTCTTTTGGGATGTTGAGGATTACCAATGTTCTACCTTTGGTGGTCCGTGGAAGACTTACGACTATTATATCTCTGTTGCTAGATGGTCTCCTGCCTTAAATGAAGATGATTCGATCGGAACCATCATGCCATGGGTTCGCTTCCACAAGTTGCAGATTCACTATTTTAACCACACGGCGGTAAACCGTATTGGGAATTATATCGATAAAATGATCTGGATGGACTTTGTGACGTTAGAAGGTGCAAGAGCGAGATATGCTAGGGTTTGTGTTGAGGTTGAACTTTTCAAACAACTAGTCAGGAAATATATGACTGAGGATCCAGCCTGCCATGTTGAATACGAGAGTATTGAGAACGTTTGTTTAGACTGTGACAACTATGGCTAAAAAATTGATACATGCCCTACTTGTCGTCCTCAAGTTACGCCCGAGGCTCCGGTGGATCATCCTTTTCCAGGGAACGATCAAGTAGCTCACGAAGGGGCCACAAGTAGTTGAATGTCAGTTGGTCATCGGCGGAAAAAGAATTCCGGGAAACACAAATAAACTTCTACTGCTCAAGAGTGACCTGGTTCACGCTTTTCAGTCTTGATCCAAGAGAAGGAAGCGGTTCCAGTTGTGGAAAGAAAGAGCAATAATTCTAGTTCGGGGATGAGCATTCCGTTTGAGGCCATGACTAACTCACCTAACCACGTGAAGGTCTTGGCTCGTGTTTTCCAAGAAGCACTCCAAATCGAAAACTCAAATAGCTAGCAAGTTCCTCAAGGACCGAAGGTAACTAACCAACTGAATAGGGCCTCGATGAATCCTAACACTTAGAAGAATAACCGTGATGGAGGTTACACAAGAAAGCCTTATCTCAGTTCCTATCACGTACCAACATCTAGTCTTTCAAGCACACCTAACTCCACCCTCCCACGTGCCTACCTCGACGACTAGAGTGAAAAGTAGACTTGATAAAGTTGCTAACAATAGGACAACTAATAAGAACACGACTAAGGTCAAGAAGTTATTATGCCAGCTAACGAAGGAGAAACAGAGGTTGTCAATGGAAGTCTAATGAGCTGCAAAACAGTGATCAAATACTACCAAGCTAAAAGCTAAGCAAATCGTATTCCACAGGGTTTCTTCTAATCGTCTACTCAAATATGCTGGCAATTTACTCAAGTTTAACACGTTGTGCGTGGTGTGAGTTCCACGACTTCTAGACTAAGATTCAGGAAAATTAAAATGAAATTAAAATACGTAATGATTGGTTGGTTTAGACAGACGACAGACAAGCTTAGATTTCGAATCCCCCTTAGATCACCAAGGCAACAACAATCACAAGACCAGCGGTTTTCAATTCTCATTCAATCAATTTCTAAGACACCACCATAACTCCTTACCCTTAGGTTTAAGACTGGCGAACGTTCTCTCTATCCGATCTAACTACCAAGATTAATTAGCCGCCCGAGTACGGTCACTTCTTGTTACGACTAGACTAACTGGTGCAATTACTAATGATTAATGAGTTACTCTTGAAGCGGATTAACCCTAACTGGTTCCTACGAAAGGCACACTCCAATGAATAGGTTAATTGGTTGAATTGATGTTTTAAAGAGAGGCGAGCGTTCGCTTCTATCCTCAGCTTAACAAGAATCTAAACTAGGTGATCATGGAAGATAAGTTTATGCGCCAAAGCAGGGAAGCTGTCTGGCGACTAACCCTAGCTTGCATAAACCTAATCTAGGCGACCAACTAGAAGAGAAACATAAACAATGAAGAACAAGACAACCGTGCAAAGAGAAACTGATTGAACTTTGAATCTAATCACCGCCGATCTGTGACCGCTTTAAAGCCCTGGGTCACTTAGGGTTCATCTAATCTAAGCTCTACAAGTTTAGCTACTCATATTAGATACAAGAGAATTAAAGACAAACAAGGAATACATCTCAGGTAGGAAGAACAGAGAAGAACTGTAAAACCTAATTTGACGAATCCGTGAAGCTTCAATCTCTACGATCTTCAATTCTCAGCTCCGAGTCTCTGAGGTGGATAGATGGCGTCATGATTTCTTCCTGGCTCTTCGAACTCTCAAAACTCTTTCTCAAACTTCTTAGGTCTGGAACTCGTGAAAGTTCTATTATGAAAAGTATATCTTGTTTTTAGCCGCCGGTTAAGTATTTATACTTAACCTATCAGAGCCGGATTTGTTCTGGATTTTTCGGCGAAAACTTCTTCTTTGAAAAATGTTGGCTTCCGTCGACTGATTCTCCTGTGAGCTAGTTGTTTAGAGTTTTCGACGAAAACCTCAGGTCTTTTCGCCGAAAACTTATGTGTAAAACGGGGCAGTATTTGTGCTGACTTGATTGACTCCTTGGATCGATTCTAGTGCGGTTCCTCGAGGTTCCAATGCCTTAGACGCATCCTTGGCTACTTTATTTGACGGCAAAAACCTGTGCTATCATGAAAACACTAGAAACCCATAAAATAGACCCAAAACGGGCCAAAGTAACACCAATGGCATGAGATAGAGCAGATGAGTGAATATTCGCTATTCTACCCTAAAAACCATGTCTTAAGCCAAGAAATATCACTTAAATGAGGCTGATAATCACGTCAAATTGAGTGTCATCAAAGTCCGCAACCCAAACGTGATGAACCACCTCATCAGGTGTGCCAGCTGGCTTATCCCACTCTTTTCCCATCTTAATGATTAATTTTTCTTGGAACTATCGAGGAGCAGGTTATGAGGAGTTCATCCCATCACTCAAGCATTATTTATTTCAGAATAAGCCAGATGTGGCTATCACTGTTGAGATTATGATCATCGGTTGAGTGGCTTCTTTGGTTATGAATCAGGTGGGTTTTTATGGAAGATTGGTGGTCGAAGCACAAGGGTCTCTGGGGTTATTTGGGAGCTTTTGCAGAAGAATAAATTTTTGGTTTCCGAAAAGGGTGATTCAGATCAGATCATTCATTTTGAGGTCTCCATGGATGGTGAGTAGACTAGCTTGGTTTTGGTAGTTTACGCAAAACCTTACCCAACCATGTAGGATCTTTTTTTGTATGAACTATGAGATTGGAATTCCAGGAATACTATGCTTTGGTGTTTAATTGGGAATATTAATTGCATCATTGATTAGGAGGAGAAGGAAGGAGGAGCCCTTTTACCTCCATATCGTGCGACCTCATTTAATGATTGCATCGTGGACTGTGGCCTCATCAATCTTGGCCATGTGGGGCCGAAATTCACTTGGTTCAGGAGCTCATTGAAAGAGCGGCTTGACAGAGTGTTGGCTAACATGAACTAGAGAAGCCTCTTCCCTAATGCGGTGGTAAAACACTTACCTCGGATCCAGTCTGACCATCACCCTATCTTAATGTGTTCCTTGGGTCTAGTAACCCCGTCATTTGAAATGACCATTTTGATTTTTAGCTCCTTGGATGTCTCACCTCGATTTCCCTCGACTCATTAAATCTCTGTGGTCAGGAAATTTGGGAGCTAGCGAAAATATCAGCAGATTTACGGCCAAGGTTCGAAAGTGGAATAGAGAGGTTTTCAGGGACATTTTCGAACGCAAACAGTCTCTTATGTAGCACCTGGAAGAATCTATTAAATACCTCGAAGGAAGTGCCTAGAGCAGAGAATAAATCCATAGAGGATTTGGGTCATACGCTTAGGGAGGAGGAGGTGTTTTGGGGTTAGAAGTTTTGTACAAAGTGGATCATCGATGGGGATAGAACTCTTGGTATTTACACCAGGTTACACTCAGATTTTGTAGCTCGAATAAAATCATGAGCTTACGCGACGAGATTGGAGATTGGGTGGAAGACCTCGTGAATCTTAAGCACATGCTCTACACTTTTTTAAGCGGCTGTATCGAGATGAGGCTCCCCTTAATACGGTTTCTATCTCGCTGGTTAATTTGTGTCAATAAAGCCAGAGTCACCTAGTGAGTAATGGATATTTTTTCGTTCGGCTTGCTCTTCCTCTTGTCAACCTAAGGTGCTCCAAAATTCTTGGAGCGGTGGAAGTGCCACGTCAATGTTGGCACAAAGATGCATGGTTAGATTGGTGGAGGATTTCTTTGAGATTGCTTGTGCTAGATTTATCATCACTTCTTAACTATCCTAAGTGAAAAGTAATTGATTGTGCTGCTCTCAAGTTCCTGATGTGAAAATATAGGGGTCATGATCTCCCAACCAACTTCTGAAAAAGAGTTAGAGGTTCTCCACCCGAGCTTGCTCCGTAGGGTTATGTGCGATGTTTTCAACTTATGGTGCCTCCTCTTCTTGTTCCTCATCCTGGACTCCATCCATAAAGTCCTCATCTGACTCATCTTTCATGCCAATGTTCATCGAATGCTCATCCTTAGAGTCGGAGGAGGAGTCTTGAATAATTGTGTTTCTCTTTGTCACACGTGAGTCGCGGGAGGATGATGTTACAACCTTACCTGTATAGAAATAATCACATATATACATGATGAACTGTCATAGAGCGGGTTGATCAAATACTACTAAGCTGGAAAGCTAAGCAGATCGTATTCCACGGGTCTTCTAATGATTGATTACTCAAATATAAAGGCAAATTACTCAGAGTTAACACCTTGTGCGTGGTGTGAGTTCCACGACTTCTAATTCTAAGAAATGCACGGAAATTAAAAATTAAAACTGAAAACAGATTGAAAGATTGGTTGAAAACAAAGATGACAAACAAACTTAGACTTTGAATCCCCCTTCGTTCACCAGAGCATTGGCAATCAACAGATCAGCGGATTTCGATTCTCGTTCAATCAATTCTAAGACACCACCATAACTCCTTACCCTTAGGTTTAAGACTGGCGAACGTTCTCTCTATCCGATCTAGCTACCAAGATTAATTAGCCGCCCGGGTACGGTCGCCTCTCGCAACGACTTAACTTAACTGGTGCAATTACTAACGATTTATGAGTTACTCTTGCAGTGGATTAACCCTAACTGGTTCCTACGAAAGGCACACTCCAATGATTAGGTTAATTGTTCGATTTGATGTTTTAAAGTAAGGCGAGCGTTCGCTTCTATCCTTAGCTTAACAAGAATATAATCTAGGTGATCAATCCAGACAAGAAACATGAACAATGAAAAACAAATCAAACATGAAAGAGAAACTGATTAAACTTTGAATCTAATCACCGCCGATCCATGACCGCTTTAAAGCCCTGGGTCACTTAGGGTTCATCTAGTCTAAGCTCTACGAGTTTAGCTACTCATGTTTTTCACAAAAGAATCAAAGACAAAGATAGAGTTCATCTTGAACAGAGGAAGAACAGAAAAGGATCTGAAAATCCTAATTAAGACGACTCCGGCAGAACTTTGATCTCCGGTAAGCTGCAATCCTAGCTCCGAGTCTTCGAGATGAAAGGGATGGCGTCATGATCTCTTCCTGGCTCTTCGAACTCTAAACTCTCCTTCAGAACTATTGAGAATCCTCGAAGTATTTGGTATTAGTTGTATTGTGTAATGATGTCTTGATTTAGGGCCGCCGGTTAAGTATTTATACTTAACCCTAATACCGCCAGAATTTGCTTGGAATTTTCGCCGAAAATGTGCTTGAGTTTTCGCCGAAAATTCCTTTGTAAATGGGGTGATCACCGGCTGCTTTCTCCTATGATTTTTGGACCCGGGTTCTCGGTGAAAACTTGGTGTTTTCGCCGAAAAGTTGCCTTTGTATGATCTGCCAATTTCTTCATGAGTTTTCGGCGAAAACTTCCTTGTAAATGGGAGCAGAATTAGGTTCGACTTGATTGACTCCTTGGATCGATTCCGGTGCGATTCCTCGAGGTTCCAACGCCTTAGACACGTCCTTGGCTACTTTATTTGACGGCAGAAACCTGTGCTACATGAAAATACTAGAAAACCATCAAATAGACCCGAAACGGGCCAAAGTAACACAAATGGCACGAGATAGAGTAGTTGAATGAATATTCATTATTCTACCCTAAAAACCATTCTTAAGCAAGGAAATGTCGCTTAAATGAGGCAGATAATCATGTCAAATCGAGTGTCATCAAAATTCCCCACACTTAAGCTTTTGCTTGTCCTCAAGCAAACTGAATAGAAACGCTCATGTTCACAAATGATAAGATTTATTAAATTGGAGCTCAATCAAACACAATGAATTCTTAGACAGATAATTCCTAGAACAAGAAACCTAACATGCGTACTGATCAGCCAAACAACCTGGTCTCACTAATAAACTGCACACGACGAGTAATCACAACCAATTATGCACGAATTTGACCTGACCGACCAGACTCCTCACACAGAAAATATTTAGTAAATGGGGAACTCTCACTCTCTGTGTTTAAGGACGTGTTTCTGCTCTCAATCATTTTTTGTTACTGAATTCTGTCATAAGTTTGCAATTCGACCACATCTCCACCACTGTGATAACACGAGTAACTAGTCAAGAAGGACTTCCCTGCTAGGACCGTAACGAATTCTACACTACAAAGGTTTATGATGAGATGGATGATGGGAATGTATGATGATGGCTTTGGTGCGGTGTAGCTTTCCACTAACTTCCCTCGAATCTAGCCTATGGCTTCCTACCGTCTAACCAGACACGGGTGGAATAGTGAACGCTCGTCCTATGATACCCTCAAGCAACCTAGCACTTTATTTTCTTTTACACATTTTTTTTGACTTCGTTCTTCCATGTGTAGGGAGAAGAACGTTTACTGAACTCAAAACTTGAAACTTTTGAACTTTTTCTTCTTTTTCTTACTTAGATTTTTTCGAAATTCCCTTGTTTTTCTTCTTTTTCTTTTCTCTTTTTTTTCTTTGTGCCAATTCTTTCTTTTAGTTGCTAGAGGGGTTTACACGTTCGGACATAATATCTAAGACCACCTGTTTAATGGCTATAGGCAGGTTACCACAAACCGACTTCCGGTAGGTCAATCTAGAACTACAACCACAGGGGATCAACGGGGAATCAAAGAATGGGAAATGGCTGTAATTTATTATCGAACCGAAAGAACAGGCCAAGCTCAAGGGTTTAAACCTAATGGATTTATCGTTTGGTAGGCTATCTGGCTTAGTTGCTGAATCTAGGTGCCCCTATCATTCTAGAACTAGTGTCATCGTGTGGTCTCGAGTAGGTCTCATGCAAATTCTAACTCATTCAAGCAAACAGAAAATCACTCTAAAAGAATTGAAATTGCAAGTTACGTGCAATGGATCAAAAGCTCACAGTTGGTTTGCTAGTCGGATTCGGTCATTTTCATGCAATCAAGGCTACAAACTACAAGTGTGATTTTAAAAATTCTGTTCTGACCAGGAAATTTAGCATCAAAGTAAACACGTTGGTTCTCAAGTTCTAGGTTAAGCAGTCTAAGCATCATTATGAAAGATTGAACAATAACTTAACATCAAGAATCAAGAACTGAGCCATTCTAATGCTAGAGAGATTGGACAGGAATCACGAGGCACACAAAAACACAATCAAGGGCAATCAAGTTCATGCAAGGTTCTCTAGCATCCTACCCCACACTTAAATCGGACTGTGTCCTCATAGGACTAAACCTAGAGTTCAGAGTGAAGTAGAAGAACCTGGACCGAGATGGTTGGCTGATGACACTCGATTTAACGTGATTATCAGCCTCATTTAAGCGACATTTCCTTGCTTAAGACATGGTTTTTAGGGTAGAATAACGAATATTCAATCGATTGCCCTATCTCGTGCCATTTGTGTTACCTTGGCCCGTTTCGGGTCTATTTGATGGTTTTCTAGTGTTTTTATGTTAGCACAGGTTTTTGCCGTCGAATAGAGTAGCCATGGACGTGTCTAAGGCATTGGAACCTCGAGGAATCAAACCGAATCGATCCAAGGACCGATCAAGTCAAACCAAAAATCTGCCCATTCACACTTGCACCTTCGGCGAAAATGAGCTTATGTCTTCGGCGAAAATGATAGTGCAAATCAACGGGTACCAAGTGAAGAATGACTTCGCGAAAACATTGTGATCTTCGGACCGAAAATACAAGGCAGAGAGATCACGGCCATTTACACAAGGATTTTCGCCGAAAATATCCTTATGTTTTCGGCGAAAATATCAGGCTATTCCGGATCAGTTAGGGTTAAGTATAAATACTTAACCCGGCGACACAATCATAATAGACATCATAATATACAATCATAATTCGCAAAACACAACTTTTCGAATCAGAATCCTCTCAAGTTCTGGAGCGAAGAGTTGGAGTTCGAAGAGCCGGATAGAGATCGTGACGCCATCCCTTCCATCTCGGAGAACCGGAGCTAGGAGTGTTATCTACCGAAGATCGAAGTCTGTCAGAGTCGTCTAAATTAGGTTTTTCATATTCTTTTCTGTTCTTCCTTTGAATGATGAACTCTCTCTTTATCTTTGTTTCTTTTGTAATAATCATGAGTAGCTAAACTCGTTAGAGGTTAGACTAGATGAACCCTAAGTGACCCAGGGCTTTAAAGCGGTCACGGATCGGCGGTGATTAGATTCGAAATTCAATCAGTTCTTTTTCATGTTTGATTCGTTCTTCATTGTTCATGTTTCTTGTCTGGATTGATCACCTAGATTAGATTCTGGTTAGCTAAGGATAGAAGCGAACGCTCACCTTACTTTAGAACATCGAATTGAACAGTTAACCGTTATAATTGGAGTGTGCCTTTCGTAGGAACCGGTTAGGGTTAATTCACTGCAAGAGTAACTCATTAATCATTAGTAATTACACCAATTAATTAAGTCGTTGCGAGAGGCGACCGTACCCGGGCGGCTAGTTAATCTTGGTAGTTAGAACGGATAGAGCGAACGTTCGCCGGTCTTAAACCTAAGGGTAAGGAGTTATGGTGGTGTCTTAGTAATTGATTGAATGAGAATCGAAATCCGCTGATCTGTTGATTGCCAATGCTTTGGGGAACGAAGGGGGATTCAAAGTCTAAGTTCGTCTGTCATCCTTGTTTTCAAACCCTAATTCCCAATCTGCTTTAGTTTAATTTGTTTTAATTTTTCTGCATTTCTTAGAAATAGAAGTCGTGGAACTCACACCACGCACAACGTGTTTTCCTTGAGTATTTTGCTAGTTCTGAAGTAACCAATCATAGAAAGCCCTTGGAATACGATCTGCTATACGCTTTTTCTTAGCATTAGTAGTTTTTATTTGGCTGAACCCGTCCGAACAACGACCGGGCGGTCCACCAAATTGGCGCCGTTGCCGGGGAATTTCTTTTGATTGTTCGAAAGAAGAACTGGCAATTTATTCTTCTATTTTCCATCTTTCATTTTTCCACCCACTTCGATTTTACACTGGTTTTGTTTGTCTTTGTTATCTGTAGGTTTACAGGTGTATGCCTCACCGTCCTTGGACTCGCTCTCAAACCGAACAGGCCAAGAGTACAGAGAGACCAGGCAGTTCAGCTACACCTCTACGATCACAGACTCTGAAGAAAGGCAGATCCAATCCATTCATCACTCCGATCAAGATCGAGGAACCGAAGGAGAGTTCCTCATCTCCATCTTCACCTGTACCACTTCATCCGCTTCATACACCGAGTCACTCTCACCTCCTCCATCTCCCACCATGGACGATAGATTACCACCACCGCCACCACCTGCACAGAAGAGTCTAGCAGACTATAACAAGCCGAGCGCGACTAGCGTTCGATCTGCCATTGCCGTTCCGCGCATTGAAGGAGATCCTGACTATGAGATCAAGATTCCATTCTTGACGATGATCTCTAGGGATTTACAGTTTGAAGGCAGGCCCCTAGACAATCCGTGCACTCATCTTGCATACTTCCTTGATCTCTGCAGTACTTTTAAGAGCGGAAACCTCGACAAAAACACTCTTTGTCTGAGAGCCTTTCCGTTCTCTCTAAAAGGCGCTGCTAAGAGGTGGCTTACTGGTAAACCACCTGGCTATTACACTAACTGGGATACTCTGGCTCAGGACTTCATTGAAGAATACTTCCCTCCGGCCAGAACAACCGCCATCAAGGACAGCATCGCCAGATTCTCCCAGAAAGAAGGAGAAAGCTTATATGATACTTGGAATCGATTCCAAGAACTTCTCTACACCTGCCCTCATCATGGATTCGAGCAGAGGCAGTTAGCTGAAATCTTCTCTCGTGGACTTCGAGAAGAATCTGCCAAGTGGGTCAATTCTCTAGCTGAAGGGGATTGCACTACACTCACTCCTGAAGCTGCTCTTCTTCACTTCGCAAACTGTGCCTCCAAGTCAAGGAACTGGGAGCGACAATCTGAAGGATCAAGGAGCAAGCTAGATCTCGAAGCTACAATCAAGGCAGAGGTAGATAAGCATTTGAAGAAGTCTACCACACCGATCAAGCCGCCGGCAGCTTCTGTCTATGTTGCTGATTGCGAGTGGTGTGGAGCTTGCTCACATAACAGAGGCCGTTGTCAGAATTTTGGTAAGGCAGAAGTCTGGTCTGCCGAAGAGGTAAATTTCAACCAGCAAGGCTTCGTCAATAATCAGAATGGTTATGATGGTTATCGTAACTTCAGACAGCAAGGGAACTATCAAGACAGACCTCCCTACAATGCTGGCGCTAACCAGAACCAGAATAACCGCCCGGCTGGTCTAGCTCAGGATCAGAAGCCTAACCATTCGCCGGTAGGTGTCTACCAGCCACCGCATCGCAATCCGGGTAATTATGGAACTGCTCCTGGCAATCGCCAGAATCAATATCTCAACAATACCTATCCAGGGCAGCAGCATCAAAGAGAGAACAATGTCAGTGACCTGGATAAGAAGCTCAGCCAGATCATCACAAGACTCGATGATCATGACAGTCAGTTCAAAGCTCAAGCTCTTCTCAATGAAGAACAGATAGCATCTGGACAAAGAATTGAGCAAGCCGTGAACAACATCTCGAGCATGCTAGCATCTGGTCGACCATTTGGCCAGCTTCCAAGCCAGACAGAGCCAAACCCGAGAAAAGAACAGGCTAAAATGGTAACTGCTCGAAAACTTCCAAACTTAATTGCTGATGCTTGTTCTGTTTTACGCAGGATCGCTGAAACTCCGGAAGAAGAGGAAGAAGAAGAACAGGAACCGGCGCCTAAGGAGGAAGATCCTTCTCTTGCACCGTACGTCGTGAAGCCTGCTTTTCCTAGAGCATTGCTGCCAAATGCAAGGATCGAGACTGGCATGAAGGGGAACGAGGAAGGATATCCTGACATCCGTGTTAAGAAACCTGTTTCTCCATATCCAGCTAAGTTATCTGATCCTGGTTCATTTACTTTGCCTTTGGTCATTAATGATGTTGAGATTGAACGTTGCTTAGTTGATCTAGGAGCATCTGTTAATGTTATGCCTGTGAGTCTATATGAAAAGTTAAACCTAGGAGAACTTGAACCGCCTAGTATGCAACTCGTCTTTGCTGATAGATCGCTTAAAACCCCTAAGGGAGAGATTAAAGACGTTGTCACTAAATGTGGTCGTTCACGTTCTTAGCTGATTATGTGATTATGGATACTAGTACAGATGATGCTACTATCCTCATAGGTCGACCTTTCATGGCTACTACTGGAATGAATATTAACGTTCCCAACGGATCATTAATCTAAGAGTCGGTAAAGAAACGAAAAGTTCCGTCTTAAAGATGGCATGAAATATGACTCTAGGAATGAAGAATCTCACTGCCTAGCTGTTGAAACGGTGGGGTTGACTCCGGTCAACTCCGTTACTAATGCTTCTTCTAGTGTCTCTAGATCAGTTGTTGCTGCAGATATTAAACAGGTCATTGAGAAGAAGCAGAAACCTGTCTTTCAGAAGCCGCCTAAGAAGAAGAAGAAGGAACTGCAAGCCTCTTTTAAACCACCGAGCAGACCTCGAGGAAAGAACAAGAAAACGAAGACACAAATGGTCTGGAGACCAAAAATTCCGCCGTCTTCCACCGAGCCAGCTACACCACCATTTCGTTCCAAGAAACCGGCGCCAGAACAAGTATGGAGGGAGAAGCCGAAAGCATCTCCTAAGGAAGTACTAACGATCACCGATCCTGGTGATACCAAGCCGAAGATTAAAGAAAAGAAGAAGCCGACAGTCCTCATTCCTTCCATCGTCACACTCAAGAAGGATGATCTCTCCAGAGAGCTGTTCGGACCGTCAAGTTTGTTGATCACCTTCCCGACGAACGTACCAAGCTACTACATGCGAACGGGAAGAGATTCACGCTTACCGGAGAAGTCCCGAAGCTGTACTTCATGAACTCCGACGCGAGCATTAAGGAGAATCTAAGTTGGGATGTCTCCTAATACCGTCCAGGTATCGTCCATCTCAAGGACGTTAATAAAAGAGCGCTTCGTGGGAGGCAACCCACGGCTGGAGTCAGTTTTTGTTTTGTGTCAACCTTGGTATTTTAGAGTCGGTTCGGGGAGCCAAAAGTGTCAGTTTGTTTGATTTATTATTTTTCGTGTAGAGTCTGCATATCATAGAGTCAGTTGCAAGTTGATTGAGGTCGTTCCGATTTTTCTGGATTTAACTGTGATTTTCTGAAGTTAGCCGGATTTGCGAAAATATTTTAAACCCGAACAGTTCAAAATTTTCGGCGAAACCATCCTTGTTTTCGGCGAAACCGATTTTCGATTTTCGAACCCGGTCTCCCTGTTCATCATTTTCGGTTTGAAAAGTTTTCTGTTTTCGGCGAAAAGATTTTTGAAAACCAACAGCCATTTTAACTGAAATTTTCGGCGAAAGCATACTGTTATTTTCGGCGAAACCACCTTTGAAAATCCGGCAGTTCATTTGAACTGATATTTTCGGCGAAATCCACCCTCTTCTTTTCGCCGAAAATAATTTTGAAAATCAGACCACGATTCCTTTAAAATTTTGGAACCACCCCCTCTCTCATCCACTTTCATTTTCGTTCACAAAACCGAAACCCCCCCTATCTTTTTAAAATCGCCGACCGCCCTCCACCTTAAAACCGCCGTCGCCGCCGTTTCCTGCCGCCGCCACTATCGCGACCGCCGCCACTGTCGCCGACCGCCACGCTGTCGCCGACCGCCGCCGCTGTCGCCGACAGCCGCCGCACCCTTCCCCTCCCTTTTCCGACCGATTCAAGCACTAGAACAGCCAAATCGGAGCTTTGCAGCTCTAGTTCACCGAAAACCTAGTTTTCAATATTTTTTCACCGATTCCTCTCAACTCGTTCATTTTTAGCAATCATGACTTCAAGGTAAGTTGTAGAGATTTTCAATACGAATCTTTTGACATATAGATTGCTGAATTTCGTCAGAGTTACTTTTCGGTTTGCCTGTTTTGCGTGCCGAATGTTTTCATGTGAACTAGGATTAACTGAACTTATAGAGTTGTTCTAGGATGTTTAAGGGAGTTCCGTGCTTAATTTCCATATCATTTGATCATATGTTGCTATGCATAAGATTAATTCTTTGTAATGTTGACTTTTGTGAGAAATGCCGGTTTGACTTTGAACTGTTGTGATCATTTGGCTGTCTAATGTGTTCATTCTCGTTCATATTTTCTTGCTTGCCATATGAGATCATATTTTACCGTCATTCTCCAAGTTATGATAGTCTTGCCATGATTAGGGTTCACTATGCTTATCTGATTCTGGCTGTTCCTAAGTATGTATTTTACTGTCTTTGATTACCGGTTACTCCGCTTTGCTTACCCCACTTAGTTTCCCTCATTTCTTTGTGAAATTGAGTTTTTCTACTAAGTGTGGGGTAAGGTTTTGGTTGACTAATCTGGTTTCATTCTGGTTTTAGGAACCCCACTTATGAGCGCAGGACTAAGGCGCGACTTGATGGCGCCTCGAGCTCAGGAGCTGCCGCTCCCGTCACACCTGCTGTTCTGGGTCCACCACCTGCACTCCCTCGCCGAGCTGGATACCATCGCACCATAGCTCGTCTACCAGACTTCTACTTTGAGTGCTTCCAGAAGCTCGAGCACGTTCGGGGAGCTGACGTGCGTCCTCTCTCCATGGATTCCCTGCACGATCACGACGAGGACTGCCACCGGAACGTGCATGACGCCCTAGCACCGGCTGGCCTCCTCAGCTGACCACCATCGCCGCCGAGTTCCCAGACATTGCCCTCCAGGAGTTCTGGGCAACCTTTGATCTGGACGAGCACAAGAGGAAGCAACGCCAGAAGGTGGTCACCTTCTATCTTGGTGGGGTGTACAAACAGCGCACCTACGATGAGTTTGCCGCTCATCTCGGCATCCCCTACGAGCACTATCACGATCATCACCTCGGTTGGGGAGAAGATGATGACGACGAGGAGTACCACGCGCTCTGGAGCCACATGACAGGCATACCTGGCGATCGCCTCGGGACGAACAACTCAGTTAAGTCTCTCTCCCACCCGCTCTATAAATTTATTCATATGGTTTGGCGTAGGTCACTTTTATATGTTCCAGATAAGGACCGCCACCATATCCTCAAGGAGGAGCTCATGCTTCTCCGAGCCATCCGAGAGAGCTACCCTCTACACCCCGGCTGGGTACTGGCTCGCATCTTCCGCCAGAAGACCAGGAGGAAGATGCCACCTCGCAGACTCTTGGGGGGCAACTTCATAGGACAGCTCATCCTCTCCTTCAGCATCAGCCATGAGTATGGCCCGCACATTCCACCCATCCAGTTAGGACCGTTGGAGGAGATTTGGCGGTCGAGTATGACCTAGAGCTGGACCTCAGTCCCCATGTAGCAGCTGATCCTCCACTCCAGCCTGTGGTCGAGTCGGAGGAAGAAGATGATGCTGAGGAGCAGCAGCCGCAGCCGCCACCATAATTCCAAGACTATATACCCTCGCCACACCATTAGGCAGGGTATGCTCACCAGTCACCACCGCACATTCCAGATCCATACCAGGCGCCTCCCCAGCAACCCCGACATCACCCCGCGATGTTGGTGAGTTATACGAGCGACTTCAGGAGTGGCGCATCACCGACAACGCCACTCAAAGGCGCGATGGACTATTATGCAGCAACATATGGCCGCGCCGACCAGCGATAAGGCACAAATGGTGTGGCAACGCCAGCTCGGCGAATTTCTCCACTTTCCACCTCCCGGCTCACCGGACCAGCAGTGATCGGGTTGTATTCCTTTTCTGGTGTCTTCTTTTTATTTATTATTTTGGATTTCGATCCAATTTTTTCTGTGTGGATCCGGGACACTTGTCCGGTTTCCTTTTTATGTTTTATTTGTTTTTGTTTTGTAGGCAGTAGGGAGATTTCCTTTGCTTCCTTGGGTAGATTCCCTCCGCTCCGAGGATCCGTGCTCATCCACTACGCCAATCATCTCGATCCAGGTTCTTCTACTTCACTCTGAACTCTAGTCCCTTCACTGTGAGGACACAGTGTGATTTAAGTGTGGGGTAGGATGCTAGAGAACCTTGCATGAACCTGATTGCCCTTGATTGTGTTTTTATTGTGCCTCGTGATTCCATTCCAGTCTTCTAGCATTAGAATGGCTCAGTTCTTGATTTTTGATGTTAAGTTGTTGTTCAAACTTTCATAATGATGCTTAGACTGCTTAACCTAGAACTTGAGAACCAACTTGTATACTTTGATGCTAAATTGCCTGTCAGAACAGAATTTCAAAAAAAAAAAATCACACTTGTAGTTTGTAGCCTTGATTGCATGAAAATGACCGAATCCGACTAGCAAACCAACTGTGAGCTTTTGATCCATTGCACGTAACTTGCAATTTTAATTCTTTCTGAGTGGTTTTCTGTTTACTTGAATGAGTTAGAATTTGCATGAGACCTACTCGAGACCACACGATGACACGAGTTCTAGAAGGATAGGGGCACCTAGATTCAGCTACTAAGCCAGATAGCCTACCAAACGATAAAATCCACTAGGTTTAGACCCTTGAGCTTGGCCTGTTTCTTTCGGTTCGATAATACATTACAGCCATTTCCCATTTCTTTCATTCCCCGTTGATCCCCTGTGGTTGTAGTTCTAGATTGACCTACCGGAAGTCGGTTTGTGGTAACCTGCCTATAGCCATTAAACAGGTGGTCTTAGCTAATATGTCCAGACGTGTAAACCCCTCTAGCAACTAAAAGAAAAATCGGCACAAAAGAAAAAAAAAGTAAAGAAAGAAAAAGAGAAAAATTTCGAAAAAAAATGAATGAAGAAAAGAAAATAAGAAAAGTTTCAAAGTGTTGTTCAATAAACGTTTTCTCCCTACAAATGGAAGAACGAAGTCAAAAGAAAAAGTTCAAAGAAAAGAAAAAAAAATCGTGTAAAGAAAAAGAATAAGTGCTAGGTTGCTTGAGGGTATCTTAGGACGAGCGTTCATCATTCCACCCGTGTTTGGTTAGACGGTAGGAAGCCATAGGCTAGATTCGAGGGAAGTTAATCGAAAGCTACACCGCACAAAATCATCATCATTCATTCCATCATCCATCTCATTATAAACCCGAGTAGTGTAGTATTCATTACGGTCCTAGCAGGGAAGTCCTTCTTGACTAGATACTCGTGTTGTCACAGTGGTGGAGATGTGGTCGAAATGCAAACCTATGACAGAATTCGGTAACAGAAAATGATCGAGAGCAGAAACACGTCCTTAAACACAGAGAGTGAGAGTTCCCATTGTGCTATTATATATATCCTTGTGAGGAGTCTGGTCGGTCAGGTCAAATTCGTGCATAATTGGTTGCTAATTACTTGTCGTGTGCAGTTTATCAGTGAGACTAGGTAATTTGGCTGATCTGTATGCATGTTAGGTTTCTTGTTCTAGATCGATCTGTCTAATAATTCATTGTGTTTCATTGAGCTCCAATTTAATCGATCTTATCATTTATGAACATGAGCATTTCTATTCAGTTTGCTTAGGACAAGCAAAACCTTAAGTGTGGGGTATTTGATGACACTCGATTTAACGTGATTATCAGCCTCATTTAAGCGACATTTCCTTGCTTAAGACATGGTTTTTAGGGTAGAATAACGAATATTCAATCGATTGCCCTATCTCGTGCCATTTGTGTTACCTTGGCCCGTTTCGGGTCTATTTGATGGTTTTCTAGTGTTTTTATGTTAGCACAGGTTTTTGCCGTCGAATAGAGTAGCCATGGATGTGTCTAAGGCATTGGAACCTCGAGGAATCAAACTGGAATCGATCCAAGGAGCCGATCAAGTCAAACCGAAAATCTGCCCATTCACACTTGCACCTTCGGCGAAAATGAGCTTATGTCTTCGGCGAAAACGATAAATGCAAATCAACGGGTACCAAGTGAAAAATGACTTCGCGAAAACATTGTGCTCTTCGGACCGAAAATACAAGGCAGAGAGATCACGGCCATTTACACAAGGATTTTCGCCGAAAATATCCTTATGTTTTCGGCGAAAATATCAGGCTAATCCGGATCAGTTAGGGTTAAGTATAAATACTTAACCCGGCGACACAATCATAATAGACAATCATAATTCGCAAAACACAACTTTTCGAATCAGAATCCTCTCAAGTTCTGGAGCGAAGAGTTGGAGTTCGAAGAGGCCGATAGAGATCGTGACGCCATCCCTTCCATCTCGGAGAACCAGAGCTAGGAGTGTTATCTACCGAAGATCGAAGTCTGTCAGAGTCGTCTAAATTAGGTTTTTCAGATTCTTTTCTGTTCTTCCTTTGAATGATGAACTCTCTCTTTATCTTTGTTTTTTGTAATAATCATGAGTAGCTAAACTCGTTAGAGCTTAGACTAGATGAACCCTAAGTGACCCAGGGCTTTAAAGCGGTCACGGATCGGCGGTGATTAGATTCGAAATTCAATCACTTCTTTTTCATGTTTGATTCGTTCTTCATTGTTCATGTTTCTTGTCTGGATTGATCACCTACATTAGATTCTGGTTAAGCT